>CM067364.1:2611500-3211500 GCA_034401795.1 Chaetoderma sp. LZ-2023a
TAATTTATATCAACCACTGATTACAATTGTCTAGGTAGTTCGCACGCTTACGTATGTGTACGTGAATATGTGCGTGTGTGCGTACGCATTGGCGTGCGTGTGTGCATAATATGAGAGAGCGAGAGAGAGAGAGAGAGAGAGAGAGAGAGAGAGAGAGAGAGAGAGAGAGAGAGAGAGAGAGAGAGAGAGGTTGGGATGGAGTGTGTATGTGTGTGGGGTGGGGGAGAGTTAGGGAAAGAGAGACAAAAAGAGAGGCGAGGAGAATATGAGAAACAGGGTATAAACTAAGAATTTGACAAGAGTGAGAAAGGTAAGGTGAGGAGCTCTTAATGCTGCGTTCACCATGCTTGTATATGTTGGGCTGTTTGCATTTCGCTCTTATAGTTGCGAATTTAACAAATAGGAAGTTACTTAAAGCGGTTGGTATTGACTATGTATTGGCATACGGCGTTACATATTGTAATATTCTTTTCCAAGTCGACATTGTTAATGCTGTATAGAAGTTGATTAGCTGTCAGTGTGGCAAGAGAGATATTCTTTAGGACGAGCTGATTTTGGAGAGAGACTCTTTGGTCGTTAAAAAGAGGGCAGTGGAGGAGATAGTGATTTGTGGATTCATCAGTGTATCCACATGGGCAGCTAGCTGAGTCTGAAAATCTTCAAATGGATGCCGATTTAAATTACTACAGCCATTGCGAAGCCTACATAGGATTACATTAGCTAACCTTTGGCCGACATAATACCAGGGAGGAGGCGGTCGTATAGGCGACATGGCGTTAAGTTTGCTCTTGAATTCCGTGAGAGTAATGGAACACGTGACCGGCGTTGGGAGAGTATTCCATGCGCGGACTGTTGCTGAAAAAAAGGATCATCGGAAGAGCTCAATTCGGCAACGAAATGGAGTAAATAGGTTTGCGTGACGAATGTTGTAGGGGTTTCGTGCCTGGGATAATGCGGGAAGGTGATTATTCAGAATTTCACACGTCATCCCGTTGATAATTTTATATAGCATAACTAGTCTGTGAGGTTCCCGTCTAATTGAAAGCGTTTCTATTCCTGTTTCGGTGTACAAGTCTTCCGTACGAGCACTACGTCATTCCACATACTGTTCTGAGAGCGTCTTTTTGGATGTTCTCCAGTCGTGTTACAAGACACTGTGGTATGTTATCCCAGACAACGTCTGCGTATTCTAGAGATGGCCTAATAAAGCGTTTGTACATAATTTCAAGACATTTCCGGTCTAGGATATATTTTAGGTCCTTGAGTAAAGAAAGTTTGTGTTGAGCATTTGTTATTAAGTTTTCCACGTGAGTAAGCCAAGTGCCTTTGTTATTGAAGGTAATGCCAAGATGTTTATGGTTGTTTGACGGGAGTATTTCAGAATTTTTGAATTTAACTGGAAAGACAGCGGGCTCATTACGCAGAGAAATAAACAGACTAGTAGTTTTGGAGGCATTAAATTCGACAAGCCATGTGTTAGCCCATTGCGTCATGATCAGGATATCATGGTCTATTGTTGCAGAGTGTGCTTCTAAGTTTTCAGACATTACATATAGGCAGGTATCATCAGCAAACAGTCTAATATTGTTTAAAATATCGCTGGGCATGTCATTAATAAAGACTAAAAATAGCAAGGGACCAAGGACTGAACCTTGTGGCACTCCAGCGTGCAAGCGAAGTAAGGTAGATTCATTGCCGTCTATAACTACTCGCTGATAACGGTTTTCGAGATAGCTTTCAAACCATGCCAGTAGATTTCCACAGATACCGAAATTTCTCAATTTTTGTAGAAGACCACGATGCCACACTCGATCGAATGCTTTAGAAATATCAAAGAACAAGAACAGTATTTCAATGAGAGCCTGAGCGATATCAGTGAAGATGTCTAACAGTTGGTTTACTGTAGAATTTGACGGAAGAAATCCGGATTGGTATGGAGTTATATCGTGTCTAATGTAGTTGTAAATATGTTTTAAAACAGTTCTCTCCGTAACTTTGCTTAGGCAGCTCAAGAGAGATATTGGTCGGTAATTTGAACATTGGTTCTTTTCACCTTTTTTAAAAATAGGAGTCACATTAGCAATTTTCCATGGGGTCGGAAAATGTGCGCTAAGAATGGAATGATTAAAGAACTGCGCTAGTATTGGGACCAAGACCGCCTTACTCTCGTATAACAGTTTTGGGCTTAATCTGTCTGGGCCAACGGCGTTAGAAGTATCCAGATTAGACAGTACATCTGAGACATCGAAATTTGTTATTGTGATTGAGTTTAAAGTATTCTCCGTAAACAGAGATAGAGGAGGTAGGTGGGCATTAGTGTCGTCAATTGTGGCGATATTAGAAAAGTAAATGTTAAGTAGATCTGCCTTTTCAGAAGAATCGTAAGTAAATGAGCCATCTTCACGTTTTAAAGGGGGCAGTTCATTAAAATTGGAGTTAGTGTCAGCTAAGAAGGGCGTACATATTTTCCACCACTGTCTGGAGCCTGTGCGTCCGTTTTTAATTTTTTCAGCTAATTTATCTTTAAAGTTTTGTTTAGCTGTCCGAACTAGTGTGTTGACCAGGTTTCTCTGTTTCTTAAAGTTGGCCACATCTTGCTCTTGTTTAGTTTTCCTTGACTTCCTAAATAACTTTTCTCTAATTCGCATCTCATGTTTTATTTTATTGGACATCCATGCTTTGTCATTGGGATTTATAGTAATTGTTTTATTGGGAATACTAGCATTAGCAGCATCAATAATATTTGTGGTGATTGTCTGGCACCAGATGTCAACACCATTAACATCGGAAATGTTATTCCAGGGTGCGTTGGATAGCTGATCCCTGAATAAGTCCCAATCAGCGTGTGCATAGTCCCATATACGGCGTTTGTAGGATTTACGCTTAGGTATGGAAGATGTTACAACCAGATATACAGGAGTGTGATCACTGCAAAAGGGTGCAAGTATTCCACTGTGTTTTACTACTCTAGCACTGTTGATAATAATGGGATCGAGTAATGTGTTTGCAACAGGCCGGGTCTGTTCTGTTATTAACTGATGGAAGCCTAGTGTAAAAATAATATCTTGTAAATGGTGCGTGGATGTGTTGAGCAGATCATCATTAAGATCCCCAAGTAAGACAAGTGTTTTATTTGGATTTAAGTCACGAACATTCTCTATATTATCAGAAAGAGTTTGCCATTTATCGACATTCGTGTTGGGTGGACGATAGATGACACACATTAGCAATTCAGGCCGGTCGTGAATCTCTATCCATATCATCTCAATGCTAGGACATTTGTATTCAAAACGACTGGAGATAGCAAGGTTTTCAGATATGTAGACACATACTCCTCCCCACGCCTGCTGACGGTCCCTCCGACACGGCTCCTGGAAGCCTGTCAGTTTAATGGTATTAGACTTGATATTTGGCGTGAGGTGACTTTCAGTAACAGCAATAATATCAAACTGGGACAAATTAGCTTCAATAAGATGGATTTTATCTTTAAGGCCACATACATTGAGGTGAGCGATAGAAATATCACTACTGTTGGTGGGGGCCTGGATTAGTTTCTATATCACCGGCCTGAGAAAGGAGCATGTAGATTATTAACACGGCCGATACATTATTTTGATAGTTGATATGAAAGTGTAGTAGCTGGGCTGCGTAGAGTCCTCGAAAGTTCCTAAATATTTCACGGAAGGAAGGGGATGTGCCTCTGTAACCTGTGAATTTAGTAGAGTAGCAATGAAACAGCCCAATAGCCGCACGGTAACTAGTTATATCATTATCCATTGTCAATTAGATAAATCACAGACGGCCATGTGCACGTGCGGTGGTATCGCAGAAACGACAGACAGATAGAGCTCCTAAAGTAACAGTAAGAAGGTCGTAAGAGTGAGAGTCAGAAGAGAAAAGGAGAAGAATAGGAAACAGAAAAATAAAGATAAACAAGACATTAAAATGTTCGTGTGAGATGGCTTAGCGTTTTTGGGTATTAGATAAGAACAGTTTGTAGCTAACATCCAGAATTCTGAGGTAGCATACTGTGAACTAAGGTGGATTTTGGGCGGCGGCCTAACCTAGGCCCAGAATAATATAATTTCAAGGAAACGATACAGGTAAGGTGTTGAACATTCTGAAACGAATTTGACAGGGGCCCGGGACTGCCATAAGAAGCAGCAGGTTCAAGTCAAATCCGTTCCAAAATATCCCACGTAGTATTACTTACATTGCATAAGGCATTTGGTCTTTTGGGTCAGGGGTTAAGTGCTTGGACCATTTTGAGCGGTGTTTAAGGCTAAACATTTAGTTAAATATAGATCCTGTTGACCAGAACTGTTCACTTCAGTCAGTGCTAAAGGCCACTAAAGTAGCCGTGATGGCTGAAAATGTTGCCAAGGAGGTGACTTAGGCCAAATGGCCATGTGATCTAGATCTTTGATATCTTTATGCAGTAGCCATCTATGTGCATACATAACGTAAATGAATCAGTGCGCTTCTGTCATCTTGCCTTCTAAGCGTTTATTTAGTTATTTTCTGGCAGGAGTCTCTATGCTTTGTCTAGTTTTATTTGGTCTACCAGAGAATAATAAATTATAACTGTTTACATGATGAGCGTACAGTTAAAGCTGTTTAGAGCTGAAACATGCATTTCAGCAAAAAGGTGATGCTACTTATGATGTGTGGTCATAAGACCACCCATAGACCACCTATATTAAAGAGCCACCAATACTCGGCCCATAGGCTATTTACTATAGTAAATGAGTAATATTAAGCGACTGTCAGCAGCCTGTTGTCAGTGAGCACTTTTTAAGCACCGGTGTTTGTTATGGGTAGAAAGATGCCACCTCACATGCCGCCGGTCTCGTCCGAAAGTACCAACTGTGTTGGGAAACTAAGTCATCAAGGATTGTGGGCTGGCATTCGCATACAGAGGCAACTCTGACTATGTCTAATCTTCTTCAAACTAGAAACTGTGCTCGACATCCTCAGATGACGCGATCCTCCTAGGAGCTTACCATAGCTACGTGGAATGTACGTTGTCTGACTGCAACATCAAAGAGACATATACTTAGATACAGACTATGAACACTATAGCATCGATATCACATGTATTCAGAGACTAATGTAACTACCCACTCAGAGCAGAAACTTTGGACATGCCATAAGCTAGTACGCGTGGAGCAAAAACCGACCACATACCGGGGTTTAGGCTTCATACTCTGACCAGGAATATAGGGCCATATTATCAGTTTTGGATACGTCAGTGATTGCGTCGAATTCATCGACCTGGCTATGCCAACGCGAAAATGCACTACCACTAAGTGTCGCATAGTCAATGTATATATATACCAAAAAAGCCAACGAGAATCCAGCAATATTAGATTCCTTCAATGCATTACTGAGCTCCGCTATTACAATTCCAGCCAGATTGCAACTGATCGTGTGTGGAGATTTCAACTTCAAGCTGGGTAAACTCGGTATTGCGGACAAAAGTTCAGTGCTTGGCTTATGCATGGGATCGTATGGAAAGGGTACACGTAACATCAATGGAGATGCACTGGTGGCATGCCTTAGTTTCAATGGCATATTTGACACAAATACGGTTTTCAAACACCCATTCCGTCACCGCACAACATGGAGAGGATACATTGCTGATCGCAAAGCTCCAAAAGACTCTAAGGCTACAACAGTAGTCATCTCTTCAACCAAATAGATATCATACTATGCAAAGCACAAGCAAAAGCCCTACTTCGTGATGTTAGTTCCTATGGGGGCGCAGACCTCAATTCTGACTATAAGCCAGTCATTACATGCATTCAGATGAACCATCTCTACCTTATGTATAAACGCCATACCAGGCAAGAGGGTAGAGTCACCTTCAACCTACCCAAGCTCATCAGCGACAATGACACTCAAGTGTTATACAAAAAGGCCCTCGGTGAGCAGATGGCTAACATTGACGTCAGCTCAGATCCAAACAAAGCCTTAACCAAAATACTAAAATCTATGGAATAATCATCTATCAGCACCATAGGAGTTCTAAAAAATAACCGAACTAGGTATACTGCCGAGCCTGTAGTAGCAAAACTCTCAACAAAGCAGAAAGCGTTATGGCTGCGCATCTATCAAAGTGGCCAAACTGAAGACCACACCAAACTAAGCTGGGAATGCAACACCATTCTGTGCCCCATAAGCGAACGCTTAAAAGATCTTGCTATTCAACAAGCAGACTCCCTGGCAGATGAAATCACCGCTACAGATGACTGCCACAATATGTGTCGGGCAGCCCGAACCGTGAGAGTTACTGACTAAACACCACCACTCACTGTACACAACTCTGAAGGACACTTTATCGGGACAGACCATGGCAAAGCCGAGGCAATTTGAGAATGGTTCAAGGAACAGTTCACTGACCACGGCGATGAGCCCTTGCACCTGTTCTCAGGAGACCATGAAACATTACTAGCACAAATTAGAACAGCAGAAGTTGAGAAGGCACATAAAGCCTTGATAAATGGATGTACATCTGGACCTGATGGCATGAGCAATGAACTATTCAAATATGCAAGTTACATTATCTCAACTACGATCACACACCTAAAAAATTCAGATTTTATGCACCAGCTTCCCATCGACGATGTAGGCCATTGCACCATTATTGCGGTACCCAAGCCCAAAAATCCACCTGCCCCCCCCCCCACCCCCTCTGCCCCACCTACCCACCAGCCAACCTACCGCCCATTGTGCTCCTCAACAGATGACTTCACCAGATCATGTCAAAGTGGCTTCAAACGTGGACGCAGCTGCGCAGACAAACACTGGGATTTCCACAAAATGGGCATTGACTTGTCACGAGGCTTTGACACAATTAAGAGCTCAAAGTTCCTAGACGTACTATGTCATGCCAGTTGCAATGAAGATGAGCTACGACTTGTGAAACTACTACTTGCAGACACCAAGTTAAGAGTACGAGCCAAGTCAGTGAAGGCTGTAGGGTTTGAGACATCAGTCGGCTCCCCACCCGGAGATGGTCTATTCCCCCGCCTCCCCCCCCCCCACCCCCTCGCCAGTGCCCATACTGGGTATGCCGCGAGATATGGAATATGCCGACGATGTGGACTTCACAGACGAGGAAAGGAAACCCCTTGGCGAATTTCTCCCAATAGCTGCATGCAAACTAAAAATTGAGAATCTCTATATGAACGAATCCAAACAGAGTTCACCCTCATATACCTATCTACAAAGCACGAAACTAAAGAAAATGACGATCTACTTCGTGGCGGCGAACCACGGAGGAAAAGTACAATCCTGAGCTCACTGCTTTACATTACTGCTGACAGTCCTTCTGGAAGCTATGGATTCGTAGATCAAAGAGGCCCTTGACAAAAAAACTGCGTTTATGCAATGCAACCTGCTTATCTTTGATGCTGTAAAACTGTAACAGCTGAGCAGCTACAAAGGCATCTCTAGATAAACTTGATGCTTGCCACCGTAAACACCTGCGCACCATCACTAGACACCGATGGCCAGACAGCATAATTTCCAATGATGCACTATACAAAGTGTGCAATACATCGCCGCTGTCTGTAAAAGTCGCCCAGCAAAGATGGTCCATGTTTGGCCATGCGTAAAGGATGCCAGAAGACACACCAGCACAGATAGCCTTGGAAGTCGCCCTACTACTGCATAAATCTGCTACACTCAAATCAAGAATGGACCTGAGGAAGCTAAGGATTTCGGCTGAGGACCCGACACAGTGGGCAAAAGCGACGGACTGATTGTAACTGTAGGATGTTTTCTACTACTACAGCCGCAGTATAAAGTAACCGTCATCAACAGTGTTTGTTATAGACAAGTTTTACTGTATGTGCCAAATCTGGTGATTTTACTTTCTGGCATTCTGCACATATTATTTGGACAAACAGACAGCCATAGTCTGGGATGGCATCTGTCACTGCTCGGTGGATTTCGCCTCTGCCATATATATGTTTAGCCCTCATTTTCTAGTAGGGGGCCCAGTGTTATCCCAGTCAGTGCAAGTTAGCAGAATATTCTTGACTTTCGACACTTTCATCGCATAGTATTACAATCCATTTCGTTTGCCATGTCACCATTGCCATGCAGCCGTCTGGGAAAGCACTCACATTTGTCAGAATTTGAATATGTGTGTCCCCATGTGAAATTAACAGTTAGTCTATGTCCGCGGCCTTGACAACAACAGTGGTGCCATTGATGTGCATTGTGTAGCGGACTAGGCAGGTGTGTGTTTCCTCATGTATGGCTTTCCTCGTGCATGGCTTCCAGCATATCTAAAGGCAAGGATAATTTGCTACTTCTAACAGCACACTGATCAGCAAATCCACCACTAACAAGGACAGTTTTCTCAACGAGAGCGTGTTTAATCAATTCCTTGGACAGAAACATGGCCAAGTGTACCGTGTTCTCTAAGGTCAATGTCCTTGTCATTCAAGTATATTACGTCATAATGAATTACGCCACAGGTAGGCTGACGTCGCAATCAAAATACGTAATGAATGGAGTATATAAATCTAATGCTTAAAGGTCCATCAGCTGTACGAATTGTATGCCTTTACTATTTGATAAATATGTTGTTGCTGTCATAGGCAGCAACAGCAGACAGTCAAAAATAATTTAAAAATATTCAACAGGTTACCTGTACGGTTTTCTGAAAATTGAGGCTCAGTGAGTTCAGGGTTCGATCGACCACAACACTGGCAAAGCGTGGGCGGAGCTTAGCTAGAGATGGGCGGGTCATAACTAAAAGTGAAGCCATTTGTCTCTATCGATGCTTACACTTGCTGATAGCATTCATTTTAATACATTGAGCTAATATGGCGCTCGAGGGACATTGTTGGTTAAAGCGCACATAAACTAGTAAATACTCAAAACCCAACTCATTACACGAATATTTTTATTAGTTAATATTCCTCATAGAGATTATGGCATTATATCATGATTAGTGTCAATGGGGGAGGGGGCGGGGTGGGGTGGGTATGGGGGTCTGGGGTTGGGGGGGGGGGGGGGTGTGTTGTGTGTGTGATTCCGTCTTAAAGGTGATCAGCAATGCATACGTGTGAATTGATTTTACATTTTGTAGATTATGACGTCATGTTTTATTTAACGATTTTGAGCACTTTACCGTGAAGAGATATTTTGGTAACAAGCAGATTAGGATTCAGCACCCTCGACCACGTGTTACCGGCTTGTAACAAAAATTCCTCCGCTAAAGATTAACGGCTTTACTTGACTTTTCCGCAGGTCTTATATCGCAGCAGTCTATGACGCTATTTGTGACCTGGTTACAGGGTCAGTGACAAAATATGCACAAATCTATTTGAAATCAGTTATTGTCGTTTCACCTGATCGCAGAGTGAGTAAGCTATATGACGTCAGCCAGAGACGGATTAGTTATTGTCGTTTCGCGTGATCGCGGAGTGAGTAAACTGCATGGCGTCAGACAGAGACGGGTTAGTTATTGTCGTTTCACGTGATCGCGGAGTGAGTAAGCTACATGACGTCAGCCAGAGACGGATTGCGCCCATTTGAGACACAGGGCTAATTGTGTTGTGGGCGGGCGTGGTGGGGGAGGGAGAGGGATGGATGGGGTGGCTTGTCGGGTGAATCAATGAGGGACGCCGTTACTGCTGCTGCTGCTGCTGCTGTTGTTGTTGCTACTACTACTACTACTACTACTACTACTACTACTACTACTACTACTACTACTACTACTACTACTACTACTACTACTACTACTACTACTACTACTACTACTACTACTACTACTACTACTACATAATTCTGTTGAATATTTTGAAACTAATTTGACTAGAAGTTGGTGTTGGATTTATTATTTGACCACAAAATAGCTTTGTAATGCATAGTGTTTATTGTTGTCTTACACGTGAATCTGCCCCTTATATTACCGTATAAGGGCATGCCGTTAGCAACAATTTTAAAGCACGAATATACCTTTCCAGTGTGTCCATCCATCATATGACATCACTGTCAACTACGTGACGTGTAAGATGGCGTAATAATCGCTGACGTCATGAATGACGTAGATAAGCGCGTCACGAACGCATAATTGAAGACGGACTAAGCGTTGTTGTACGAATTGTATGTCTTTAGTATTTAATAAACACTCTTTTCAATATTTTGAAAGTAATTTGACTGGGGGCACTTGCTGCCACATGCGGCAAAAACACCCAGTCAAATTAGATTCAAAATATTCAACAGCTTACCTGTATAGTTTTCTGGAAATTGATCGATCGATCCCAACATGGGCGAAGCATGGGTGAAGCTTAGCTAGAGATGGGTGGGGAATAGCTAGCGATGGGCGAAGAATAGCTAGAGATGGGCGGGGCATAGCTAAAACTGTAAAGGTTCATTAGTAGTGTGGTCGTTAACACAAGTGTTTGTTACCAGGATTGTGAAGTGGTTTTTATGTGATTCTATAGACTTTGACACAAGAAACTTGGATCAGAGAGTGCCACAACAATCGCGTCCAAAAGAAGGTAACACACTTGGCCTTTAGAGGTCATCCACGGCCATATCTAAAACCTCAAATTAATGATAGAATTCATGATGCGTTCGTACGAACCACCACATTGGTGTCAAATGCCATCTCATAGCAATGCACAATGCTACTTAGATATATAGCATCTCGTATGACTCTCTCTCTCTCTCTCTCTCTCTCTCTCTCTCTCTCTCTCTCTCTCTCTCTCTCTCTCTCTCTCTCTCTCTCTCTCTGTGCAGCTGCAATCAGTCCACCTTCGCTTTTGACCACTGTGTCTTGTCCTCAGCCACATTCTTTAGCTTCCACTGGTCCATTCTTGACATGTGTGTACCAAGTCCTGCTTTCTTGAGGCCACCTCCGTAAGAACGCGTAGCGCGCATGCGCGCGCGTCAGAGCTTCCCTGGCAACATGTGTCAGGATTGGGAGAGAGTGGGTGCTTATAGTGTTCCGAGTTGATACTCGTGATTTTCTCAAATTACACCCTTCTCGTCATTCTTTGTGCCGATCAGGATCGGAATGAAACGAGAATCACAAAACTTTTTACCATTTTAAAATCGGACCAGAAATGGCCGAGTTATCATTAAAACTCCCGTTAAATTATTTTCAAAATATTGCTTTTGACGTCGTAATCGCGTGTATGCATTGACTGAATGAGGACTGTGCTGTCCACATGATAGCCACGTCACCACTTCTGGCTGCACGCTGATTGGCTACTGCTTGTCCACTGATTGGCTGAAGCGCCTGCCTCTTTTGACGTCAGGAGTCGTATAAAAGGGACGAAAATCGAAGATCGAGAGCATCATCAGCGTGAAAGCCGACCTGTCAACAAGACTGCTGGACCAGCGCAGTGCTAGACGTGGGAGAACTGCTAACTTACTGCGGTATCTACATAGCGGCAGTGCCATTCGGAATTGAGATCTCCTGCGCCGGAGAGCAGTCTTACAGTGACTTCCCGCGATACAACAATTTTGGATGCTCCCGGACGGCCATCCGGGGGCAAAAAATTAAATTAATGTAAGAACTCCCTTTCCGGAACCTTTCCTAGAGGAGTTTCCAGCAGATGGGCCTTGCGGGCCAGATGTGATTCTACAGAATGTGGAGCTGATGATGATTCTTGGTGGATAACTCGCTGGATCTTCTGACCATGCTGAAAAGTGGATTCAAACTGCCACGCTGCATGTCGCGTGTGATGATTAACTTCTAGACCAAAGTCTGGTGGGACTTTGCTCGGTGCGCCGCAAGAGCTATGCGACATATCTTGCACCATGTACCCAGTTATTGTACATGCATAATTATTCATAACGGTAGCGCCATCCCCCCCCCCCCCCCTGTTAATGGGCAACTCTCAACTTTCAAACTGCCGTCGCCGGACAGAGCCTTTACAACAAACTGTTTAAATCATGTATCAGTTAAATTGACTATCTAATGGACATCTTATTACCCGTTCTTCTTCACCATCTTGAGAGAGCTGCATCGACAGTCTGCCTGCGGAAACCTGCCTGTGGAAACCTGCTTGCGGAAAACTCAAGATCATGCCATCTCGCGCTATTTCATATTAGTGTATCAATTTCAGCGACTTATTAACTCTTCCTGTACCGATGACCAATAGCTACTCAAGTAACTATAATATTGTGCATTTAATTATTTCCGTAATAGCCACTGATGACTAATAGGTGTCGCTCCGGTCCTAAGACGGCATTTTTATACTTTCTGTTTCATACTGTATATATTATCTTTATTTTCTGTGTGTGCTCTCAACTAACAGCACCGTAAGGTTCTATGACCTGTGATATATATCGTTCACACTGTATTAGTTAGTTGTGTATATGGCAGGTAGCCATCCTAGTTAATATGTTTTGTTTATTTATAAAAACTCTAGGACGCAGTATGCTATGTAATACTATACAGCAACATTATATCCGCATCACTGTATTCCCACAGCATCAATTTTACACTGAAGTCGCTGATCATGCGCTAATTGCTCGAGCCTGACATTTTACTGACTAACCATGGCTATTCTAGCTCGATAGGATAGGTTTAAAGTGATTCGGGACAATTTATCCTCAAGAGACGCATAATGTACGCCTCTTTTCCGGTTGTCGTGGAAATGTAGCACCACGCACTGGCTAGGTTGTGTAAAATTGGCCAGTTACGTTAGGGCCTCTTATTAATATCGAGTTATTGTCTCTTTCCACGATCCACCAGCCGCAAGGCTTAATAATTGTTTGGATTCCCATCGACACATTAGCACGATCTGACTCTGGGAAACTATCGGAGGTCTCCGAGCGGTGATAACCAAAGTACTGATTTACACACACTGCCCTCGGTATCTTCGGATACTAGTTAGTTAGATTCCCTCGCCAATGTAGGAAGCAATGCGAAAAGAAAATTAATTATGTTGTAACACTGGCATGCAGTGCATCTCTGGGCATTCTGGAACTTAACCCTAATGACAGGTAAAATGTTAATTCCATAGCACGCAGTGACGGATAAGATGCGGATCTCAATCCAATTCATTGTAGTGTCTGGGTGAGGTCTTAGACCCCACCACGCCCTCATGGGATGGACACTAGCGATGGATATCCATCTCTTTCTCCCCACCATAAATGATATAGCACTTTTTTAAATTGCTTTCGTGAACTGTAAACTTGTCCATGTGATGTTATATGTGGTTGCGGGACCATGGTGACCGGATCGTTATTTGATTTGGGAGCTATTGCTCTGTAACATGTACGCACGCTATCTTTCGGAGGTAGATGCTATGCAGGGCGACCTACGGGAAGCTGAGCATCTTCGCTTGTTAGATGTATATGTCTAAAGTTAGGTAGGAATCCCTGCCACTTGCGGCCAAAGCTTGTACTCGTATCTAATAACCAAATGGTAGGCTAGAATGTAGCAGAAGGCCCCCATAAATAATGCGGAACCTACCAATGCAGTAACTTTGGACCTACATAATACAGTGACATGTGAATTCTTCGGAAATCATTCGTCCCATCTTCACGTAAACCAGTGTGCATCACATTAATTATGGCTTCACTAGGATTGACCAGCACTTAGCATTTTCTGTTTGAACAAAAGAGTGGCCCTTTTTGCCAGCTCTTTTCCTCCGCTTCGGCGTTGAAAGCATTTTCCTGTGACAGAGGCCTGCATAAGGCACTTTCATCTCGCAACAACAGTGTTTTGTGTGTCTTAGGGGTGTATTTAGTTTATATTAAACTACCAAGCGACCTCGTTGTGATGCTCCCTTGCGGGGATACCTCTGCGGATTTAAGGATCTGTGTGGTATCTTCGGCGAAACCACGTAGAAAAAACACCGGATGGCTCTATGTACTGTATTATTTGCTCATTACTGTAAAACGAGTGATATTGTTTGTATACTTTATCAATTTGCGACTGTTTAATTATTACCATCATGTCCGTGTTTCTAAATTAGAATGGACCGTCATACCGGTGACACCAACAGTTGGGACGACACCATGTGGCTAAATCTCGGTGGCAATTGTTGCATGACCCACTGGAACATGAACATTCCACCGGCTCCAGAGGTCAGTCTTTGTACCTTCCGGAGAGACGCGAAATGGGATCCGCAACCATGAGAACTGCAGCTAACCAGCGTATGACCATGAGCTACAATGGTGCATTGGTATTTGTGGTGGCAGGCATCTAGTTTGTCTAGAACTGCCTTTGGAGCTGCCCATCTGGTATAGTCCAGGAGCTAAAGCTAGGCCAGAATCGTGACGTAGCACACCCAGTATTCGGAAGGTCTGACACTTGCTGTGGCTTGGGGGACATGTCCCACACATTTTAAGCCCTGTTGTACAAACAAATTGTGGTAGCACTAATTAGTTATCCTGATTTCTTTGCATAGTGGGTCTAGGCTTTGGCTGTATCCACAGTGCACAACGATATAAGCATGATCGTGTCATAACTCAAAGTAATATCGTATTAGATTCACAATATATGATATTTAGACGGATATCGACCTAACATATATCCAACATACATTTTGCATGCATATACCAAAGGCGAGGGTGAAATGTGAATGTTATATTTTATGTATGTATACTAACTCCATCATAGAATCTGTATATCCAGCTGTACCACTGTTGGCAAAGCACCCAGGTAATGGTGGTTGGAATGAGACAGATGGATGTGGTGGTAATCGGTGCAGAAAAACAAATTAAAATGAACTTAGACGCACTGCAAGAAAATTTCAAAGAGGTGTGTATGTACGTGAATAAATTGCAACAGCTGTTCAAATCCTTTAAAGTTGAGTCAAGCTCGAAATCACACCTGTTCGCATTTTGGAACTCATATATTCATATGGTAGAGCTGCTGCTTGGATTCATAAGAGCTGAGAGAACTGGAGATTGGCAGGCACACCTATCAGTAGTTAAGGGTGCGGCTGTTCGTTATTGTTCTCCACAGCAGGGGGTCTTCGAGAACAATGGGTTTTTCAGGAGAACAAAAGAAAAGCTTGAGGAATGGAATGTTGAGAACAATGACAACCAGGGGCACACGCATTCTAGAAAACAATGGCGACTATAACGCCACGTTTTTCTCGATAACAATGACGTCCAGCCGCACACGTATTTGAGAATCTGCAACACTGGAATGTTCTATTATTTTGAATGAGTTAACCCTTAAAAGTATAAAAGTTGTGTATTTTACGTTTGAACGTAGTGGCGGCGCGCCCCCCTCCGTGGTTATCTACCGTTGTAAAAATAATAGAGTTTGATGAGTGATAATATTAAAAGAATAGAGTTTAAGAGGTGGTCCGATAACGGAGGTCATGGGAGGATGAGGAGGAGGAGGAGTTTGAGGATGAATGCAATGCCGGTCGGTCTCTGCCCGGCGCTGTTCTCCGCGCGTATATAAGCGCACCTGTTCTGCTCGCTTTCGCTATTTGTGCTTTTCTAAAGTAACGTATAGAGATTTTAAGAGAATAATTCTTAAAAACATTTTATATCAACGAGTAGTAAATTGCGTTAAAGACATAACAAAATGGCAGATAATTTAAGAACCGATATTAAAGAATGCGAAGATGCTGTTAATGTGATTTTGCAGCAGATGCGTGACGACGATGCTGCAAGATTAAACGTGGATCTATCCAATTCGCCTGATGAAGATGTGGATCACCTTTTAAGTCTGGGTTCTATGTTGTATGAAACCAACTTTTCAATTCCGCACGTATCTGATGAACATAACGACGTTGCATTACGCGAAGTCATTCCTGAACTGTCTGATACCGATGCTGATTTTTTCAATCATCTGAACGATTTATACGATTATGATGTAATCAAACCTGAGCACCCTGCATCTATCGATGATCAAACCATACATACTATAACTGAACAATCTATTCCTGATCTGAGTACCGTACCATCATCATTTGTTAATTATCCTCATAACGTATGTGATGTAATTGATTCTAATTATTCAACCGATGTACGTGATGGACACGATCTAAATTTAAATGATGTTGTGCCTTTCGCTAATGACCTATCTCAGGATTTAGTATGCCTTCTTAATGATTGCGATGTAAATTTATTCTATGATGCATCCCTTCTTGACTTTCTTGTGCCTTCATCTAATGACCTATCACAGGATTTAGCATGCCTTCCTAATGAATACGACCTAAATTTATTTGATAACGCGTCAGTTCCAGACTGTATTGTGCCTTCTTCTAATGACATATCGATGGATTTAGCATGTCTTCCTAACGATTCCGACCTAAATTTATTTGATACCGTGCCAGTTCCAGAGTGTATTGTGCTTTCTTCTAATGATATATCGATGGATTTATCATGTCTTCCTATTGATACCGACCTAAATTTACGTGATGATGTATCGGTCTGTATCGAGCCTACGGATAATGACTTATCTATGGATATAGCATACCATCCTAACGATTCTGCTTATCGCATCGATGATCCTACTCATCAACCTCTTATTGACACATGTGCTAACCATTCGACAGATGAAATTAGTCTCATCGCTGACGAAATCAGTCGATGTATATTAGAAAATATAGTGCTTTCAGATGATCTACTTATTCGTTATTTGCAACACTATGATCACACGCACAAATCGGAGGGTCGGTAGTTGATTATACCGACTATATATCTGTGGAGACTGTTCGCAAATACCGCAGTAAAAAGTTTCATCTCGAAGGTACTGAATATAATGTATCTTTTAAAAGTTATCCTATAGCCGATACACCACTTTCTCATTCTGAGTTCGTGTCAGCCGTCTTTCAATCTTTGCTCGATACGTATAGCGAATATAGTCATGTTCAGCCGAACGATCACGTGAGAATCGAGTTGATTCACCCATCTTTGGAAATGCCGATAGCGATGGATTTTAGGCTATGGAACGAAATTACGCCCGAAATAATTTTAGAATCAGTGGAAAAAGTCATTCAGTCAAACACTGATTGTAGGTTATCAGAGGGATTTGAATTTCACGTTTTTTCATGTAGAGGACTACAACTCGGGTGGTCGAAATGATACTCTCCTAGGTGGGAGCGATACTAGACATTTAAATTTATTAAATTTAAATTCATCGGATTTAGATGCGTACATGCGTATAAAAAAATGTATTATACCTGTATGCGTCGAATATCCATTCTGTTTCGCGGCAGGAATATTTTTAGGAATAAAATTTATTGAGAAAATGAACAAATTAATCTCTACACGTGAATGGAATAATTTTATACGTAATAAAACATATTTGACGCATATGGCGCGCGAATATCATACAGCTTGTAGTATTCCTGAACGCGAAATTAATAGTACCGATTGGAACAAATTTCATGAACATTTTCGCGATCAATTTTCTATTCAAGTCTACTCAGAGTCAACGCATGAACGACTATTCGGTTGCGCTTCCCCGAGTTTACCGTGCATAAATCTTATGCATTCAGAACGTGATAATCATATATCCTTAATCACGTCTATGGCCGCATTTCTTATGGTACGTAATCACTGTACGTGGTGTAATGCGTCATACTCTAATGATCACTCATGCTCTGTGCGATGTTGTAGTTGTCAGACACCTTATTCTGATAAAGGATCTTGCACTTCTACAGACGCTACGCATAAGATAATGTGTACTGATTGTCATCGTAAGTTTTATAACCGTCAATGTATGTCGAACCACCTCTCTAATGGGACCTGCGAAATGGTGAAGGCTTGCCCCCACTGTTTCAGTCGCATACGTAAAGATGACGATGAACACGTATGCGGTATGATAAAATGTCATGCGTGTAAAGAAAAGTATGTTATTACTGAAAATCATACGTGCTATCATAAAGTAATTGAAGAACCTATTATGTCATTATCCCACGCACGCTCTATGCGTACGAATGCCGACAATTGTAGTTACGAATGTTTTCAAAAATACATCATTTACGATACAGAAACATATTTATCGCCTATCGACAGTAGCAATACTAATATTCTAGCTGAGCATAAAGTCAATCTCGTGGTTGCCAACATATGTTGTGATGCGTGCCTCGAGCAACCGCTTGAAGACGATTGCTCTACATGTCATCGAGGTACGAATTATGGATATGTTCGCTTTCACAGGTTAGACGCGGTGGATCAGTTCGTTAGCTGGCTGACACGTGTTAAGGCTGCGCATGTCAGTAAACGTATCGTTAGAAAATATGTATTCTCTGACTACTTGGTGATCGCTCACAACGCTCGTGCCTATGATTCCCTTTTACTCCTTCAATGCATTTGCAAAACCGCTAATACACATCTTAAACCTTCAAATATTATCATGCGCGGTCGTTCAGTTCTCTCATTTGACGTAGGTACTATTCGGTTTATCGATTCCATTAACTTTTTTCCCCTTTCATTACGTAAGGTGGGCGATGCTTTTAATCTTTCTGTTCGAAAGGGGACATTTCCCCATCAGCTCAACACGCCTCAATATTGGGGTACGGTAATACCATTTCTCGAGAGGGAGATATTCTGTCCACAAAATATGAATGCGAATGAATTAATCGAATTTGATCGATGGTACAATGAGCAGATATCTAGACATGATCGCTACGATGTCGATAAAAATCTCATCGAATATTGTAATGATGACGTAACCGTATTACGTTTAGCCATGTCTAGATTTAAGACTTTATTTTCTGAATCGACGGAAGGCCAAAACCCATTTGTAACAGGGATAATGCCAGCCGGAGCATGTAATGCGGCCTATCACTCTTTATGGCTTCGACCAGAGAGCGTACAGACTATACCCGATTTTTCACTAAGAGCAAAACGTGCTTATAGTGTTTTGGGTGTAGAATGGTTGGAATGGGTCAGTCAATGCGAGGGTCGCCAAATCGCGCATGCGCTAAATGGCGGTGAACAGAAAATATGCGGACATTATGTGGATGGAATTGATGTATCTGAAAATATACTTTACGAGTTCTTAGGTTGTAAATTCCACGGACACGAGTCTGCTTGTTGCAGTGATAAGCGTGATACGACATATACACCATATGGCGATCAGACATATGAAGAAGCATATTCCGAGCTTCAATGTCGCATTTCTTTATTTGAATCGCATGGATATACGGTGAGAATTATGTGGGAATGCGACTTTAAGAAACAAGTCGCTGATTCCTCAGAGCTAAATGATTTTATCACCGAATTGGACTTAGCACACCCAATATCACCACGTGATGCGCTATTCGGTGGTCGTACATCCGTGATTCGTTTATTTATGGAAGCGGATGAGCATACCACACTCGAATATTTAGACTGCGTTTCCATGTATCCTTCAGTGATGAAACAATGTAGTTTTCCTGAAGGATCATATACGGTTCTAAGAGGCGATGACTTGAGTGATAAGACGGTGCATGACTTCTTCGGTCTTATTAAATGCAAAGTCCTTCCACCCCGTGATTTATACTTTCCCGTTCTACCTGCTCGAATAAATTCGTGACTCATGTTTGTACTATGCGACGAATGCGCAAAAAATGAACAATCTTCTGTATGCGAACATACGGAAGAACAGCGCAGTTTATGCGGAACATGGACCACTCCAGAGGTACAGCTAGCTATATGCAATGGTTATGTCATTAAAAAAATGTATGAAGTATAGCATTATCACGCGTCATCGCAATATGAGTCGCATGGCAACGATGGGTTATTTTCAGAATACATTAACCGTTTTCTGAAAATTAAACAGGAAAGTAGTGGTTATCCTGATTGTGTCGGTAGTGAGAGTGAAAAGGCGAATTACGTGGCAGACTATTATAAACATGAAGGAATACAACTCGACCCTGCCAAAATATTGTATAACCCGTGTTTGCGCTTTGTCGCTAAATCTTGTTTGAATATTTAGTGGGGACGATTTTCTCTTCGCGATCATAAAAAGAATAGCATGATATCGACACGTAACGGTCTACTCTCCCTTCTGAATGATAAAAGTAAAACTGTAGGTTCCATTTCATTCCTGAACGATAGTCTTCTAATGGCCTCCTATTCGGTCAATGACGAGTACGTTCAGTCACCATTAAATACCAACTGTATTCTTGCATCTTTCGTGACAGCCTATGGCCGAATAAAACTGTACGAAGTCTTGTCCTTGCTCGGACGCCGCGTAGCCTATCACGATACGGATTCGGTGGTATTTAGTACCCGTGAAGGTGAGCCGTCCATTCAAGATCGAAGTGGGTATCTAAGTTCTTGGACGAGTGAAATCCCCTCCGATTACGAATTAACAAGTTTTTGCGCACTCGGTCCAAAAAACTATAGTTACAAAACGAAGCGTCGCGGCGATCCATCGATCGTTAAACAGGTGACGAAGGTTAAAGGTTTAACGCTCGGTACCCAACAATCAAAACAAGTTAATTTTGATACAATGAAAAAATCCATCGATCAAATTATAAACGATGGCGGAATTATGGATAGTAATAGAGTACTATTAAGCTATCCATCAAAGATCACGTGCACCGATCAATTTAGAATTCTTTCAGTAAATAGCAGTAAGATTTTCAGACCCGTCTTTAAAAAACGTATTTTGAAACTGGGAGATTTATCATCAGTACCATACGGTTACACTAGCGTAATATAAATATCAACAATGCACTTTTTCAGTCAGTACGTAAACAATGTCGGTGTCATCCATGTCCGCCGAAGCCGCGCTAGCTGCTCACGCTATGATAACAAATATTGCTAGTCTGTGTAACGATGATAAGGATAAGATGCGTATGTTGATTATGAGGAGCATGTGGTTCGCTTTAAGAGATGACAAAATTAATGCCGGAAGAATTATACTCATGTCTGAAATTAGCAAGGGTTTATTAACCGAATATGGGATAGACATAGTGCATTGGGTTCGCGTATTATTGCTGCGAAGCTTCATTAATCGATGTCTTTCTCATTCATAACTTATGCTTAGTTATCGCACGCATTACTAGCCTTATATTACCGCAAAAATATTATGACTGAAAGTTGTTGTCATACGCCATAAACTTACAGTCAAATAGTTTTCAAAATAGTTTGTGCATCCAGTGATAATACACGCCGACTTTAGTGTATCGAGACTCTCAACCGTGTAATGGTTAAAAGTTGGTCGTGCGCATTATTGCTCATAAAGTGTGCGAAGGTAGAAGACGGTGTCTTGTACCACGCGAATATGCACGTTATTGATCGAACAAATGCGCACCATAAATTCAAATTAAGCGCGTCTATGTACGTCATTGTAATGCACGTGCTCCTCTGTACACCATTGTATGCATGGTATTTACGCCAGATGTCATTCAATTCGTGTGCGGCTGTTCATTATTGTTACTAATGATATATTCAATTTAATATTCGTTCTCCACGATGTCGTCTGATCCTTGCTTTAAATATTTAAATCGCTCGGCGTTTTGGTGTGATCTTGGTAATTCGTGTAAAGCACGAACAATACATTTTGGCGAAAAGTGGTGCATCGATCTATGGCAGTTTCATCCTGACGGTTATCCCACTAAACGTGGTTTATATCTTAGCGTAGCAGCGTTTAATCAGCTGTTACAGATCATACCCGATCTTGAAGATGCTGTAAAACGTGCGCGCAAAAAAGAAGGCGTACTATTTACATATTCTTTGGACAATTCTGTTCGTATTTCTATCTGTGACGAATTTCCGTGTATTGACATACGCTATTTTTTCTGCTCTGACGCAGAACCACGTGCCACACGTTGCGGATTGTACCTGCAAGACAACGAGTGGGAGTTATTGAAACAGAACTCGAGTAATTTGCTGACAGCATTACCTAACTTTTATGCGCCACCCAACGTGATCGGTGACGAGTTGTTTAGCATGATACCTCAGTGCTTTTACGGTGTGAAAAAGTGAGAACATGAATAACATTCCAGCCACTAGTGATTCCGCAGAGATGTCTAATCACGATACGCTTACTACGGACGCTATTTACCTCGATGAGGTTTTAAGCGATGACGAACTAAATCTCGTCGATGACGATACCGTCAAATTGTGTCACTATTGTAAAACTATGGGGCATCCACACCATTATTGCCCTACGGATCATGTACAAATGATTAGTCAGAAATTATTCACATCCATGCTGTGTGAAAAGATACATTCGTTGGTTGTGCGAGATTGTTACGGATGTCTAGTAAATCATCCGAGTCAACGTGAACATTCGTGTTTAGGGATTGATGTTGACCTTAATCTAATTGACAATTTTGAACTGTATAATGAGGCGGCATTATTAGAAATGGATGAAGACGAATATTGCGCTCGACTAGTCTGCCATTACTATATATGTGAACATTGTAATGATCTGTACCATATGTGTATGACTGAATGGTATAGGTACATTGCGGATGTAATATATGAAAAACATATGTTGGCGCCATAACTATAATTAATATTAATTTATTTAGTTTTATTTAAAATTAACTGCGTGTTTATAAGCATTAAAACACGAGGATAATTTTTAATAAAATCAAATATGTATTTTATTTATAAAAAATAACATAATTAATTGTTTTATTTTGTCAATCGTAGCTTTGTAAATATGATGTATTTGGTGTGTTTTTTCGTATCTTTGTAACGATATGTATTATTGATGTATGTATTAATAAAAACGTTTTAAAATCGGATTTCACTTGTGCAGTACTAGCTCTCTATCTCTCTATATCTTTATCTGTCGCTAGAGACTCACTATTCACTCCCCCGCCTCCTCCGCATGCGTTGGTATGCCCGCTTTTCACTTGACAGAGGCACTTGACGGCACGTGCCATCGCTATTCTTTAGAGAAAAATGGTCCAAGTGAATGAATGATAGAGTGAGCTGAATAGAGCATACTTAAATAAAACACCGTTAGACGGTTTTTGTTCAATTTCATGACAAAATATTCACTGAATATTGTGTTTATTTTTGTAACTATTTAAAGATGTTATGGATTCGTCGCACAAGTATCTGATGTCATAATCATACACTTAAATGTTCATAGCATTTCTGCTCCATAGTGTGGCTCCATAGTGTGTATATGACGACACAATCCTTAAACGTACATAGCATTTCTACTACGTCACCAGTATCTGACGTCACAATCATAGTATTTCTCCTAATTTTATGATACAATTTTAAATGGACATAGCATTCCTCCTACGTCTCGAGTATCCGAGGTCGCAATCATAGTATTTCTCCTAGTTTTACGTCACAATTCTTAAATGTACACAGTGTTTCACCTACGAGTATCTGACGTCGCAATCATAGCATATATATACATATATATATATATATATATATATATATATATATATATATATGCGCATGAGCGTATACCTTCTTAGTCGTACGTGGACGCACATGTGACGACGCTATGGCATCAACGCTTGACTGCAATACGTCGTTACATCACCCATTTACTATGATTGTCTGCGGTCCAACGCAGTGGGTAAAACTGAGATGATAAAAGCGTTAATAAGAGATCCCTATGCCATTACTCCCCCTCCACAGAGGATTGTGTACTGCTACGGTGCATGGCAAGATGGGTATAACGATTTGGCGAAAGAAGTTGAATTTAAAGAGGGTGTGAATGTTGAACTAGACAGAAGTTGCAGAACATTGGTGGTGCTCGACGATTTGATGATTAAATGCGACGAGAATGTAGCCGACCTATTTACAAAACATTCTCACCATGAGAATTGTAGCGTAATATTTGTCGCACAAAATCTGTTTCACAAGTCTCGCAATCAACGTGACTTATCGGTTAACTGTCACTACATGGTATTGTTTTAAGAATCCCCGTGATGCGTCATCCATTCGTTCTTTATCTAATCAGATGTACCCAGGCAATACAAAGTATTTGATCGAATCATATAAGGACGCTACATGCGAACCTCACTCATATCTACTCCTAGATTTGAAACAGACGACACCTGACAATATCAGACTCCGTTCATCTGTTCATCCGAAGGAGGGGTGCTATGTTTACATACCTAAGAAAAATGGCATCACGTAAAATGGAACGCTATTTGCCTATGCTGCAATATTTGGCTAAAGTAAAGCCTTCAATCAGAAATGATGTAATCAAACAGTGTTCGAACGAGTTGGTGGATGTACTATGCGAATCATGCCTAAACGTATTACGTGGGAATGTTCATCTCACTAAAATACGATACAAGCAGCTGAGTAAATACAAAGCGAAAATGCGTACGCTGACTAGTCGCGGTGTGCCATATGCACGTAAAAGAAAATTGCTACAAACAGGCGGATTTTTAGGTGCCTTATTACCAGCGGTGATCGGTACGCTAGCGCGATTAATTGGTAAACTGTTCGCGTGAAAAGATGGAACATTCACGTAAAATGGCACTAGTTCCTCACGAATTGATAGGTAATTTAAATGAACAGAGTAAAATATCATTGCTACAGACAGATCCATCGATACGTAAAGCTATTAGTCTCGACAACGAGATATGCAATATATTAACCAGACACGATCTGACTGAAAATGAAAAAGCAAAATCATATTCACAAGTATTGGATAAGTATAGGCATTACTATCAGCAATCGCAAGGACAACAACAACAACAATATCAACCATTACCTCTACAACCCATAACTAACTACGATGCACTGCCAGCACAAATACTTGAACGTACAATGAGGGGAATACCAAAAACGTACAAGACAAAAGCCAGCGGAGTAATTGATATTTTACGTTCGGTTCCTGAACGTTTTCACGTTAATGATTTGGGCGAAGTGACAATAGAGGGTACGTTTTTCCCAAAAAGTAATGTACTCGACCTGCTTACAAACGTAGTAGCGCATGGTCGTAAACCTCTTATGGATGGTATGCGTAATCAAGCGGAGGGAAAGTTTCTTAATCTGTTATGCGAGCTAAACATACCCCGCAGATTTGTAGGGCAAGAGAAAACGATGAGACAGATATATAATGGTGCAGAAAAGGATGTTAGCACCAGTGAGTACATGTCTATGCCCGTGAGCAAAAGATTACGTAGAAAGAGTTCTCTAGTGGCCATCAGGAAGAAAAAGCGACATCCAATTCCGGTGTGGGTAAATTTAGATAAGTCATGAATGATGCTAAATTGGCTAAAGTATATTTTGATCCAAAACATTACGCGTCTTTTGGTGGGAAAGAAAAGCTATATAATGCGTTCAAAGGTAAAATACCTCGCAACTACATCGACAAATGGTTAAAACACCAAGAAGTATATACCCTACACAGACCGCAGAGAACAAAGTTTGACAGGCGAAAAATAAGAGTTTCAGCCGTTGATGAACTATGGCAGGCAGATCTATGCTCGATGGGCATGCTGGCAAAAGAGAACAATAATGTGTTATATTTGCTATGCGTAGTTGATGCCCTTTCAAAATATGCATGGGTGGAATGCCTGTTTAGTAAAACGTCGTCGGCAGTCAAGAAAGGGTTAGAATCAATATTGGAGCATACTGTGCGTCGCCCACACGCTATTCAAACAGACAAAGGGGGTGAGTTCGTAAACCGTGTAATGAAAAAATATTTGAAAGATAATGGAATACATTTCTACACTTCTCAAAATGAAACAAAAGCTGCAATGGTAGAGCATTTTCAACGCACGCTGAAGGGACGAATATACAGATACATGACGCATAAAAATACACGAAAGTATATCGATGTATTACCCAGTTTAGTCGCGGCATACAATAACACAACGCATTCCAGTACGCGCATGGCTCCTACCGAAGTCGACCGTAGTACGGAGTTAATCGCGTGGAGAAATATATATGGAAAGAAGACGAAGAAACGTTCCAAATCTAAAAACAGCCCTACTCAAGGCGACCAGGTTAGAATATCGCCAGCAAAAATGCCATTTGTAAAAGCATATCGCGGGCAATGGAGTCGCGAATTGTTTAAGGTGTGTGAGGTGCTTACAGACAAATATTCATACTTATATAAATTAGAAGACTATGGAGGTGACCCGATTATTGGTACTTTTTATCGCGATGAGATACAGCAAGTGATAGAAGAAAATGATAAAGAGTATGCCATGGAAAAAATACTTAAAAGTAGAAAAAATAAAAAGGGACAACGCGAGTATCTGGTAAAGTGGCTCGGTTACCCAGATAAGTTTAACACGTGGGTTAATGAACTAAGCACTATACATCATTGACAATGGATGAATATATGGAGAGAAGATCGGATCAGAGCATGTGGCGAATGCTGGGTTCGCGAGTAGCGAAAGAAGAAATAGTATACCTAGCTCAAATTATAATAATTTATATTGTAATCATTACGTGTATCATGAATCTGAGTATACAAAATGGGCAATCAGTCATATGGATATCGCTTTTGAGCGGATGTCTAGGGTATATAATGCCTAGTCCGCGCATAAAGACGGTCATACATCATTCGACTCAGAATGAACGAGGATCAGTTTTACATAACGCTTCTGAGCAATAGTAGTACCCAGTTCTTTCCAGACAATAAGATATCAGAGTTTCGAACACGTCTGCAAACTCCATTAACATTAGATGGCGAATGGGAAGTGGGCCTCTCGAGTGTGTTATATCTGAGGAGTTGGCTTACTATTGCGAAGGAAAGTTTTGTACAAATATACGCATTTACTAAGAAGAAGATAAAGAAGAAGAAAAAAGATAGCATTGCGTCAGAAGAAATTAGCAAAGATGTCACCAGTACGTCAGAAATAGAAAAGACATCGGCTTTTCCACTAGTTTTAAAAGATGGTTTCGGCAATCCATATACTACCGATCGGGGCAAACGGTTACGAAATGCTCAGGGAAAAGATGCACGAAAGGATAAAACAAATAATAACGGAAAAAAACGTTTACGTAGAAGCGAAAATTATTATTGTGTGCAAACAGAAGCTCCATTTATCAATGTACTGAAAGGGTACTATGCCGTAAAAAATATGGTAGACTATCTAAATAGCCATATAGAGAGCAAGACAAGATTTAGACACAAAAAAATGTTTTTCAATTTTTACTTGCATCGCGCGAATCTAGTTTCTCTCATGGTTAAAGATAATTACGCTATACATTTAGGTAGAGATGTAGCAAATTTAATCGGATTCGAAGGAGGAAAAATACATATGGGCCCTATAGACTTTAAAGAATCATTTCGTTCAAATCGTGAGGGTGGTCCTACGACCGCGTATATATACTGCGACGTAGTCTCACACAGCATGGTAGGCGATACTTCCGCACCGCTACTCAGAGTGATACCCGTTTCTAGTACAGATGGAGGAAAAGATATATGTCAGTGGACGTTTCCTGATATTCAATACCATACTGTGTCAAAGAACTACCTCGATACTATTGGAATACTTATAACGGATAGAACTGGCGATAATATACCATTCAAGGACGGAGCATCGCCGAGTGTACTCTGTTTGCATTTCAGATGACGACGACAACGATAATGAGAGGGACGTTAAGAGGGTCGATTAGAGGAAGAACGAACGCACCAGCGCTGGCTCATTACTACGCGAGTCAAGCGGGTCATGGACGTACTCCAGTTTTTGTAGGCGCACGATACCAATCAGGACATGGACTCGGTAATATCTTAGGTGGACTATTACGTTCAGCAATACCTTTCTCAAAACATGTGGCTAAATCTATAGGTAAACAAGCTCTTAGTGCTGGAATCGTACTAGCCGAGGACGTAATGGCTGGAAAAAATGTTAAAACGGCATTAAAATTGAGAGCAGGTGGTGTTGCCAGGTCTTTGATACTGGAAGCTGTAACAGCGGTGCGAGGTGGTTTAAGACCACCTCAACCTAAACGTAAAAAGAGGAATAATACACGTAATGCTCAGTCAATGTGCGCGATACCGAAGAGGAAGGGTCGCAATAGACGTCAGAGAAAACAAGCTGATATCTTTAATTAACAAAAAACATGGAACTTAATCAGATCTGCGAGTGCTCGAAGAGCGAATTAGACATTTTTCAGACGCATCCCATAGTGACGACATTGGAGTCTGCAAAATGGGAACTGTTTCAGCCTGTATCTAGTTTATCAGATAGTGGACCAATCGAGTTTTACGTCAGTGGGTCTGCCGATAGATATTTAGATCTTACGCAATCTTATCTTTCGATTAAAGTTAAGCTAGTAAAGCTAGATCGAAATGGTGATGAAGAGACACTCGAGGCGAATGACCTGATAGGTTCTGTGAATAATCTTTTGCATACGATGTTCTCACAAGTGGATGTTTTTTTGAATGGAAAGCGTGTCAGTGACTCGAACGAAAATTATGGTTTCCGCTCGTACATCGAGACGTTACTAAATTATGGCAGCGATGCCGCATCCTCGCATCTACAACTTGCTGGATGGAAAATAGATGATGCTGGCGAATTTGATAATATCGCCGATACTAACTTAGGTTTTCAAGCACGTAGAAGAATGATGGAGCAGAGTAAAATGGTGCAATTAATAGGCCGCATACACAGCGATATGTTTCTGCAGGACCGATTCCTGCTCAGTTCCATCGATTTAAGAGTACGCCTACAGAGGAGTAAAGAAGCATTCGCCATTATGGCCGCAGAAGGAGTGAGGCCTAAATTGAAAATAATGTTGGCTAACTTATTTGTACGCAAAGTTATCCCATCATCAGATCTGCTAGTAGCGCACGCCGTTACTCTGAGACAGACAAGCGCGAAATATCCTATCTGCAGGCTAGTGTGTAAGAGTTTTACAGCACCTAGCGGTGTTCTGAGCATCGATAGAGATAATATATTTATTGGGCAGCTACCTACTAGAGTATTATTCGCTTTTGTACCTAATGATGCCTATAATGGTGTGGTGCATAAAAATCCATTCAAGTTTGATAACAACAACACTACCTATGCAACATGTTATATAAATGGAGAAGAGGTTACAACATCGCCAATACGTCCTTCGTTTAGCGACGACATTTACTCGGACGCTTATTTCTCACTATTCAGCGATACTGGGGTGTTATTCAAAGACCGTGGCTACCTGATAAATAAGACTCAGTTCAGACATGGAACCACATTGTTCGCATGGGATTTTACGCCAGATCTAGCTGATTCAGAGCATCGTTACCCTACATGCACTGGTTCGCTGAGAGTGGTATTCCATTTTGCTCAAGCACTTGCTGCTACAACCAATGTAATTTGCTATGCTGAATTTGATAATATGATAGAAATTGGATCAGACTTTAACGTATTAACAGATTATTAACAAATATGTTGAATACATTTGAAATTGAGGATCTATTATTCGGCGACAATAAAACGCGTGAACACTTTCTCGGTGTTTTTCCAATTGACAATGTACCCGCACATATTAAATATCTCCCGGCCTCATTAGTAATAAATATGCATCCCAGTAATAAATCTGGACAACATTGGGTGGCGGTTTATTACAGTAGAAATGGAAATGCTGAATACTTCGATCCATATGGAAGACGCCCTTCTGATGGAAGTATGATATCAAATGTACAAAATGGACACCGCGTGCGTGTTTATTATTACAACAATGTACGTGTTCAACCATCCGTGACGACAACTTGTGGATATTATTGCGTATATTTCCTATACCATCGTTCGAGAGGTGTACAAATGAAACACATATTATGGGCCCTAAGAAACAGAGACAAAAATGACTCGATAGTGAAACGTCTGACGCGCAGGATTATGAAGAAAAAATGATCATAATGTATAATTATTTATGTACTACGTTTTCTTTTTAATTATCGTGAATAAATGTCGCTAATATTTATCATTTGTAAAAATATGTTATTATTTCTTCGTGTTCCCTTCTCATCCCTCACCCATCCCCCGCTATTATGATAAAAATATGTAATGGTACACTAGGCCCGCGAGGCGTACCACAATGATCCAAAGATCCGTAATTAATCGTATTCACATCGCGACAATGACAAAATACGGACATATTTGAATACAGATGAAACCATATGACGTGCACTGTAATTGAACGCCATGTATCAATTCCAGTTTTCTATAACTGGAATGTCATTCAAACACGGTGCGATAGTAATGTTTTGTAAACCGATGATGTTAAGCGGTGGAGAAAAAACACGTGACCGAAATAAGGGCGTGTTCAGATTGGAAAGATAGTTTTACTGACAGCTCATATTTTAGCTATAAAAGCGAAATGCGCGCGACTAGTAAGGCATACAGCTTTTTGAATTTGTGAAAACACGTAAAATGGAATCTCAATTATGCGATCGATGGAGAACGATTGGTTCTACGCCTATCAATTGCGGTTGCATCCGATGGAACCAATATAAAGAGGTGGCAGTACGGCAACCATTTGCAATGTCATTGCGTGATATCCGTAACCGCTGGAGAGAATATCTAGCGGATCCGAACGAACGCAATTATAACAAATGGTTGCATACGAAGATCCTACTTCACAATGATTGTTGTATGTGTATATCGTGCAAACAAAACAGAAGTTATAGTTTGCATTAATTGAGATACAAATATTTACGTTAGCAAAATAAAAAAAATAAGAAAAATAGGCCTCTTTTTTAAGGGGCCACCAATAAACCAAAATTATGTTACATACACCGACACACAAACGGGTACATAAAAAAGACGCACACACACATGCACGCACGACGTACACGCATAGGGGACAGGGAAAAAGGGATCACGGGTGACAAGGGGCATGCGCGTAGAGCCACATGTGCATCGTTACGCGTGTATCGTAACACGCGTGAGGGTATACGCAGTACGTGCATGTGTTGGTGCATCAGGTGCATGCATGTGGGTACGTATGCGAAAAAAGAAGAAGGTAGGACACCCTTGTGGTGTGGATGATGGATCAGTAACAGATTTCCAATGATACAAAGGCATTCAACCACATATTTCACCATGGGTGAAGCCTTTCGTCGTGGTACATACCAACGACATTATTAGTTCACGAGGAAACAGGCATTGACAAAATCTAAAATTGCATGACCTTAAAGCGAAGAAGCGGCCATGTTTAACGTTAATATGAGTAATGCGCGAACACGTCATAAATATGCATAAAGCACTCGCGCACAAAACGTGATATTCTAATAATTACTCAAGGGAATTAATACATATGTCCACTCGGCTAAGAACCAGGAAATGATACGATATTGTACCCAGAGCACAAAGCTGTACGCATTCGCAACTACAAAGTGAAATCTCCTAGCGATTAGGTGATAATTCAATAGTAATTTTGAATATTTCTAAAAACCTGCATAGTACGAGACTTGAGGTATGTTCTTTCATTATTAACACATGGTATGTTTGTCATTCAAGCTTGATCTCACGGCTATTCGAGACGTATGGTTAAATCATACGCAACAAATAATCTTTTTAGCATAAGAACGCTCTACATACAATTCTATAAACGGTACCCTCAGAGATATAATTACCACATTTTAACCATCGTATCTAAAACGATTGACGTTATTGCAAAGTATTTAAAAAACAATTTGCGCGTAATGACGGTTAAAAGTCAATCAAAATATTCGACAAAAATAGTTTTTCCAATAACGTTAGCGACGGCAAATTAATTTCAAAATATTCAACGGTTTTCCTGTATGGTATCGATAGAAAATGAGATATAGATTCATCGGTGAAAGGGTTAACTTCTTTTTAACCCAGGATACAATCCATCACCACCATGTCTTTGTTACCATTCCAACCGTACATACCATTAATACGAGATTATTTTTAATATTTTGTTGCTAATCTGTCTGGTAGCTGTTGCTTACTAACAGCTTACGGACAGTCTCTAAATATTCTACAGTTTACTAATAACGATAGCGACGAAACAGTCAAATTATTTTCAAACATCAATACCGTAATTCCTCATACATCCTCAACCTCTTATGACCTCCATTATCGGACCACCTCTTAAACTCTATTATTTTACATTATCATACATTACTCTCTTATTATTTTTACAATGGTAGATAACCGCGGAGGGGGGCGCGCCGCCACTACGTTCAAACATAAAATACACAACTTTTATACTTTTAAGGGTTAACTCATTCAAAATAATAGAACATTCCAGTGTTGCAGATTCTCAAATACGTGTGCGGCTGGACGTCATTGTTATCGAGAAAAACGTGGCGCTATAGTCGCCATTGTTCTCTAGAATGCGTGTGCCCCTGGTCGTCATTGTTCTCAACATTCCATTCCTCAAGCATTTCTTTTGTTCTCCTGAAAAACCCATTGTTCTCGAAGACCCCCTGCTGTGGAGAACAATAACGAACAGCCGCACCCTTAACTACTCCTATCTGCTACTGCTGCTATGGCGCCATATTTCTACAGCATGGACAGAACCAATTATGCAAGATGGCTGCCAATATATCTTGCGGACATGAAGATGCTTCCAAGTACACATCCCCATGTACATGAACAATTCTTGAATGGAAATCATTCCGTAAGTCGCTCAGACCATCCATTCAATCAAGTGTGGACAGATATGGCCTTAGAGCAATCGATTAATTTGGATTCCAAAAAGCGAGGTGGTATTATTGGAATAACACAAAAGTCAGGAGCTCTGGAGAGGTGGTTTTTAACTAGTCACGAGAGGGCAGCCATAACAACGGTCACAAAGCAAATGTGTGGGTTACAAGATAGTCACATGTTTGGAGTACATAAGGAAATGGGGACTAATCGAATGAACAGGGATGAAACCGATGTGCAGAAGATACTTTCGATGTTCTCATCAGATATAATGACCAGTCCCTTTAATATTGCGGAAAACGATGACAGCGAGTGTCTTCCGCTTGTAAACATTGCAACTGGCGTGGTATTGCCTAGTGAAATCGCCAAGAGACTTGTTTCCGCCTGTGACATTGGTAAGGAGATTATGGAAAATTTTGTTCAGGAGCGGCTGGACACTAACACGAGAAGCTTTTGGGACACGTTGCCACACTTAAAACTTAAAACATTTGCCAGCCTAGCACAGAAGAAAAAACTCAAAACAAATGATGAAAAAATTCACAATGTGAGATCTGACCACGAACTATTTGGTCGATTAATTATTGCCGCAAGGTCCAGAGATGTTGATTTAAAACTAGTGATGACGTATGAACTGTCTGCTGTTCCACTATCATTGTCACATACGGATGGGACTCTAAGAAAGAATGTGAAAAGTGTTTTGTTAAGTGAACTAGAAAAGGAAGTAAATGTTGATGGACGGCTTCCACCCGTTGACAAGACAGGCGCAACAGCTTATGTAGTAGATGGCATGGCAATTGTGCAAATGGTTAAAACTGGAGGTACGTCTACATTTGGAGAATTGGCTGATAAATACTGGCACATCTTTACAGTTCCACTGAATCAAGAAGACTGCAACAGAGTAGATATAGTTTTTGACAGATATGATAGACTGGAATCTCTCAAAGCGGAAGAGCGGCTAAAACGTGGGTCATCAACAGCATTGGAAGTAAAGATTGCTGGAGAAAATACTCCCGTTCCAAAGCAATGGGCCAAGTACATCAGCAATCCAAGCAACAAAAGTAACCTGGTTGCATTTCTCAGCAAGAGGTGGCGTGATACTGGTCCAAATATGCTATCTGCCGACAATTGCGTCATTCTTGCTGGTGGCTTTAACGATGGAATGGATGTTGTTGTCATTTCAGCGAACAATTCGTCGTATTTGGAAGAACTTCGATCAGATCACGAGGAAGCAGATACGCGTATGATGTTGCATGCGCTACACGCTTCAAAAGACCACATGCGTGTTGTTATACAGTCTCCTGATACAGACGTGGCAGTACTTAGTATATATACGTATCGTTCGCTTCACTGTTCTGAACTATGGTTCCATACGGGCACAAAGGACAAATTGCGATACATACCAATACATACAGTTGCTCAAGTACTGGGCCCAGCTATCTGTCTGACTTTGCCTGGGTTTCATTCTCTTACAGGTTGTGATAGCACTAGGGCATTATTTGGAGTCGCTAAGAGAAAGGCATTCAATCTCTTAAAGTCATCTGAATGTCATCAGCTTAGCTTAGCCCAACTCGGCGAACATGTTCACTTATCACCGAATACTGCAATTCTATGTGAGAAATTTGTCTGTGAGTTGTATACCACCAGGGATGTGGGAAAGACAGCTGATGAAACCCGTTATTGGCTCTTTTGTCAAAAGAGACAAAGAAATGAAAATCTTCCACCTACATCGAATAGTCTAAAGCATCACACCGAAAGGGCCAATTTTCAAGCTCTTGTTGGGAGACGTTCATTGAAAGCTGTTCGGAATCTTCCATCTCCAAATGGACATGGCTGGAGTATAGTGGATGGTCTACTCAAGCCTGTTCTAATGTCAAAGGATCCTGCTCCATTTGGATTAATTGAACTCACAGCATGTAGATGTCAAAAGTCTGCCTGCAAAAGAACAGATCTCTGTCAATGCAAGGCTAACAATCTACTCTGCACTGAAGCATGCCTTTGTATGGGAGGTGATATGTGTGACAATGTTCAGCATACAATTGTCGAAGATGACTCTGACACGGATGAGTAACATTCTCTCATTTGCTCACGTGATAAATATGTCCTGCCAGCTTGTGTAGACATGCACTGCATGTCAAAAAAGTTTAATTATGAAAAATGTAGAAAACATGGGCATTGTTGTAGCTAAGGTATTGCTAGTCACAAGAAGACCTAAGTGCCCCAATATGTACAAAGCAACATACGGGTGTCTTAAACGAGGTTGATTATGTATAAATCTGCGATATACGATCACTCCTTTCCATTTTGGTTAAGATTGTATTGATATAACATGCGCTTAAGTTTGTGAAAAATTTACCATTGTGAAAATTGTTTGAGAGCTACATTCAACACCTATTGTAAATGGGCTTCTCACGGGTTAGTGATACCACAATTTTTTTGTACAACACGGCTCAGAATATACCCAAGACATTGGTCTAGCATAATATAGAGACAAACCTTCTGAATACTGGCTGTGCTATGAAACCATTCTTCTAGACCCCTTTTGAAAATTGGCTCCCGGACTATTACAGCTATACAGCATCAAGGATACGTAGGATGCAGTGTATGAACGCAGTCTTTAGCAAAGTCATCTTTGATCTGCGAATCAATAGCTTCCAGAAAGACTGGAAAGCCATGTTTCAAAATGAGGCAGCGTGCAGCAATGTCGATAGTATTGCAAAGCATCAAGACCAGGATTTTACTTTTCCTCCATTGTTCGCCGCAACGAATTGGATTGTTATTTTCTTTAGTTTCATGCTTTGTCAATACGTATATGCCGGTGAACTCTGTTTTGGATTCATTCATAAAGCGATTCAATTTTTAATTTGTTTGCGGCTATTGAGAATAATTCGTCATGGGGTTTCTTTTCCTCGTCTATGATGTCTGCATATTCCATTGCTAGCAGCATACCAAGTATGGACACCGGGGGGTTTGGTCTTGTGGAACTTTTCAGCACAGATTTTAACGCAGCAGTAAGCTAACAGGGGGCCGGGTGGATTTTTTGGCTTCGGTAGCGTAATAAGGGTGCTTTTTTGGCCTAAAAATGAAAGCTGAATTGATTAGGTGCATGATCAGTAGTGGGATAATGCCACTTGTGTATTTGAATAGTTCATTGCTCATGCCATCAGGTCCAGAGACACGTCTATTTTCCAGGGCTTTGAGCGCCTTCTCCATTGCTGCTGCTTTAATTGACCAGTGTTGGTAATGGCCTGGGATCACCCGATAACGGCTGCAAGGGCTCTTCATCATGGTACGTGAACTGTTCCTTGATCCATTCTTGAATTGCCTCGGATTTACCCTGGTCAGTCCCGATAAAGTGTCCTTCATAATTGTGTACAGTGAGGTGTGGTATGCAGTCACTAACTCTCAGGGATCGGGCTGGCAAAAACATTTTGTGACAGTCATCCATGTCAGTGATTCCGCTAGAGAATCTGCTTGTTGAATAGCAAGATATTTTAAGCGTTCTCTGATGAATCCCGCATCGCCCAATCCCGACAACACCCACCCTACCACACCCACACACCCACCCACCCCACCCATTTCCATCTCGAAATCACGTGACCTATAAGAGACAATCAAGAAGTGCATAACTTTGCTAAATTGTCAACTAATAAATCGCCACTTATTTCACTAACTTTCTGAAATTCGAGAAATATAGGGAGTTTAAACCTGTAGTGATTTAAATTCACTCTTATATAATGGTCGGGTTGGTCGGGTTGAGCATGTACATGTAAAATAAAATGGTTTATATAGCCTCGTTAAAGATACTTCATACTTCGAAATTAATGTCATGCAAATTGTGAGAAGGAATTTATGATAAAATCCGCATGTTATATTCGGATTCAGTCACGTGAAATCGACGTGAATGGAATTCACACACAACCTCAATTTCATATTTTGGTGTAGTGACTTCTGCTGGAAGGTTATCTTCTGTATGAGTAGCTTCGTCTAGTTCTCCCTGTATGGGTCAGCAGTACGCCAGTGCAAGTAGCTCGCTCATATGTAAGCTCAAAAAGTGCAGATGAATCTGAGAGTGGAACAGACAGTCGCCGTGGTCTCAACGTCTTGCGCTCCGGTACTATGACAGCTACTACAGTGCCATGAGGCTCTGAATGGACACTAATGAACGCACTTTTTGCGGGCTTTTCCCAGTTGTACAAATCTTGTGGAGCGCAAACGGAATACTCTCAAGACATGTCCTGTTGTGGAAGGACCATGACCAATCTACTTGTTTCTGGCGGAAGCCACCCTCAGTCCTCGTCACGCTCAGCTACAACAGTTTTACTAATACAGCGTACCACGCACGTACTTGGGGACATGCACGTACTATTAGGACATGCTAACAAAGCATAAGAGAAGATCCAATGCATTGGTGAGGCATCTCCTTTGGAAAGTTTAACACATTGCAATGCCCAACATAACATAATCAGAGAGTTTGAACCCAGCTCCACAACACATCCACCATCTATGAGCAAGAGGTTTTTGGCCCTCTGGAGGATACCCCATGTACAGTGGGATATGTCCGAGTCCCTGCCAGTACCAACGACGTAGAAGAGGAAATTTCATATCACGTTACATAAACTGAAGTCCACGATAAGGCAATATATACAATGCGAGCACCCTCAAATGAGTGCCTTTCTGATAATAGCATAGTGCTTACACCATCAGTAGTCGTATTGTTTTAACCCTTTCACGATGAAGTCGGCCAAAACCGGCCTCTGTAATGGTCTTGAGGAATGTCCAATTGCCGGTCAAGAGAAGACTATTTTTGAAAATTTATCACTGGAATGATAGGCTCCGTAACAGAGCCAGTCACTCCAGTGGTAAATTTTCAAAAATAGTTTTCTCTTGGCCTGCAAATGGAGATTTAATAAAGAAATATTTTAGGGTTTTAGCAACTTTTATATCGGTATAGCCAAACTATTACAAATCAAACATGGCTGTTACTAGGTGACTGGAACAATCTTTGTTGTGTTCACATTTGAGTCAGGCTGAATGAATAGGTGAGAAAAACAAACCAAAATGCAAAATATCATTCCGCATCAGACAGACCACCACCACCACCCCCACCACCACCACCACCACCACCACACAATCACCCCTCCCATACACCCCACATACACCCCAACCCCAACCAGCACCATCCCACCACCCTACCCACCGCAACGCACCGCCCCCCCCCCCACCCACCACTTCCCCACACGTCCCTTGCTGTAGCTTAGTGTAGCACGGATCGACCGGATGGGTACTGGCCATCCCAGCTAAGATGGGTATGGAACGGCTTTTCCGAATTCGTTCCAAGCGCACACCTCTGAGTAGGATAGTATGCGTATATAAGCCCTATAGGAGAGGTTTTCGTTAAAATCACATCAGAGCTTCCCTGACAACATGTGTCGAGATTGGGAGCGAGTGTATACATATAGTGTACCGAGTCGGTACCAGTGATTTATTTAAACTGCACCGTTCTCATCATTCCAGGTAGCTATCAAGACCGGAATGAGACGAGAATTATAGAACTTTTTACTATTTTAAAATCTGTCTAGAAATGGCTGAGTTCTCTTCAAATCTGCCCGCAAAATTATACTCGAAATGTTGCTTTAACGTCGAAATCGCGTGTATGCATTGAATGAATAGAGAATGCGCTGTGCACATGATAGCCACGTCACCACCTCTAGCTGCACGCCAATTGGCTAGTGCTCGGCCGCTGATTGGCTGGAGTGCCTGGCTCTGACGTCACGAGTGGTATAAAAGGGGTGAAAGATCGAGAATCAGGAGCATCACCGGTGTGGAAGCCAGCCAGCGCAGGATGACTGGACCATCGGGATCGACGTGTGCAACTGCTAATCTATGGTGATTCCCACATCATCCGGTGCCATTCGGATTTCAGTTCATCCGTGGTAATAAGGAGTACCCGGCTTTCACAGCTTTTGTATAACCCTGGGCGGCCATCTGGGGGTAATAAACTAACTTAAAGTAATAACTCCCACATCCAGACCTTCTAAGGGAGTTTTTCCGCAGACGGGTCATGCGGGCCCATATGTAATCCTATGGAATTTAGAGCTGATGGTGCTTCTTGGTGGATGACTCGCTGGATCTGCCAACCACGCTGAAAAGTTGACTTCAACATCTGCACTGCATGTTTGTGTGTGATTAATTAACTTTTTGACCAGTCTGAGTGACCTTTGCCCAGTGCGCCGCAACAGCTATGCGACGTACCCCACACCATGTGTCAGTTATTGTACATACATAGTTATCCTATAAGTAGCCCTCTTTGTTAATGGGTTACTCTTAACTTTCATACTACCGTCGCTGGATGGAAAACTTTACAACCACCATTGAAATTACGTGTCAGCTAGGAGATTATCTATTGGACATTTCCTGAACTGTTCCGTTACCTGTCCTGAGAGTGTACCGTATCTGACCTGACTGGAGAAGTCAGCCTGCGGAGACCTGCCTGCGGATACCTGCCTGCGGATGTCTTCCTGCGGAAATCTTTCCAGCATTGAGAAATTGTCATCTCGCGCCATATATACATTAGCGCCTCAATTTCAGTAACTCATGAACTTGTTCCGTACCAATGACCAATAGGTACTCAAGAACCTATACTATTGAACATATAATAATTATTTCCGTATATTGGTACTGATGACCAATAGGTCATAAGACCGCATTTTTATAATTTCTGTTTCATACTGTGAATGTTATCCTTATTTACTGTGGGTGCCTTCAGCTAGCTGCACCGTAAGGTCCTGTGACCTGTGATACTTTATCAACATCATATTCATAATCATTGTATCCGTTAAATTGTGTATTGGTTAGTTGTGTATATGGCAAGTAGCCATCTGGTTAATATGTTTGGTTTATTTATAAAAACTCTAAACCACAGTACGCTAGGAAATACTATACAGCAACATATATATCCGCATCACGATTCCCGCCAGCATCAATTTTACACTGAGGTCGCTGATCATGCTCTAAATGTTTGAGCCTGACATGTTACAGACTAAACCTGGCTATTTAGCTCGATAGGATGGGTTTAAAGTGGTTAGGGGCGATTTCTCTATTAGTGTACGCCTCTTTTCCAGTTGTTGTGGTAATGCAGCCCCACGCACCGGCAAGGTTGTGTAAAATTGGCCAGTTACCTATAGGGCATATTATATTTATATATATAGTTATTGTCTCCTTCCACGATGCACCAGCATATAATTGTTTGGATTCCCACTCGAAACGTCGACAGGATTCAACCCTGGGAAATTATTGGAGGTTTCCGAGCAGTGATAGTCAATGTGCCGATTTACATACATGCTTTCCCCCCCCCCACCCCCTTCCCCCGTATTTTCGGATACTTAGTAGGTAGATCCCCCCCCCCCACCAAAGTAGGAAGCACTGCGAAATAATAATATGTTGTAATACCGGCCTGCAGTGAATCTCTTGGAATCATGGAATGACAGGTCAAATGTTAGCTCCATAGCATGCGGTGATGGATGAGACGCGGATCTCCATCCAACTCGGTGTAGTGTCTGGGTGAGGTCTTAGAGTCCACCACGCCCTCAGGGAAAGGACGCTAGCGGTGGATATCCGTCTCTCCATCACCACCATGAATGACATGTCGCTTTCTAATATTTGTTTATGTGAACTGTGTAACTTGTCCTGGTGATGTTATATGTGGTTGCGGGGCCAGTAACCAAATCGCTATTTGATTCGGGAGCCTTGTTCCATAACATGTACGCACACTATCCTTTGGAGGTAGATGCTATGCAGGGCGACTTATGGGTAAACGTATCTAAAGTTAGGTAGTAATCCCTGCCACTTGCGGCCAAAGCTTGATTTCGTTACTAACAACTAATTGGTAGGTTAGGATGTAGCAGAAGGCCCGCATAAATAAAGTGGCAACTACCAATGCAGTAACTTTGGAACTACATAAGACGGTGACCTGGGAATTCTTCAGAAATCGTTCATGCCGCCTTCATGTAAAACAGTATGCAACACAATAACTGTAGCTTCACTAGAATTTCCCGCACTTGACATTTTCTGTTGAACAAAAGAGTGGCCATTTTTGCCAGCTCTTTTCCTCCGCTTCGGCATCGAAGGCATTTTCCTGTGACGGAGGCCCGCTGTGACGGTTCCTCTCGCAACAACAATATTTTCTTTGTCTGTGTGCTAGGGGTATACTAGTTTATATTAAACTATCTAGTGACCTCGTTGCCATGCTCTCTTACAGGGATACTTCTGCAGATTCAAGGCTCTGTGTGGTACTTTCGGCGAAACCATGTAGAAAGAACACCTAACGGCTCTATGTTGTGTATTATTGTGCTCATTCACTGTCAAACGCATAAAACTGTTTGTATAGTGTTATTAAATTCTGTTTAATTATTACCATCTTGTTCATAACTCTAAATTACTATGAACTGACACACCGGTGACACAAACAGCAGGGACGACGCGGTGTGGTTCTACCTCGGCGGTAATGGTCGCACGGCCCCACTGGAACATATGTGTTCCACCAGCTCTAGAGGCTGGTCTTTGTATTTCATGGAGAGACGCGATATGGGAACCGCAACCCCGAGAACCACAGCTAACCACCCCTCCCACACATCGTGCACTTGCGGTGCGATGGAGAATGACACAGCGGGCCAGCGCATACCCCCGCGAGCTACATTAGTATACACAACATATTGTTACATCGCTTCATGTATGGTTTATTATACTGTAGCCGCCAGGGGTGTGCGTGGCTCCTCCGCAAGGTGTCGCTGGCTGGCCGGCCTCAGGGTTGGGGAGTGGATGGCGTACGTCTCAGGTGTCCACAAAGACTGACCTCTAGGGCCGGTGGAACAATCACATTCCAGTGGGCTCATGCAGCCATTACTGTGGAAATTGAACACTACCGTTTCATCCCAGCTGTTCGTATCACCAGTGTGCCTGGCCGTCATTGCAAAGATGGAAAAAGCGCTGCCGACACAATTTACTATTAATTTACTATTTATAAAGAAAGAGTCAAATAATGGTACTCGTTTGCTGCTTTATTAAGCGGTGTACATAAAGACAAATAGAGTGCTGTGTTATTCTTATATCTCACCAGAGGTTCCTAACCGATAGAGTTATATATCGTGGAAGCTACCCCTGTGGTGGGAGGGTCCGGACAGGACATGTCAGTTGGTTTAATATAAACTATATCTGCCTCAGGCTGACCAAAAATTATTGGTTTGCGAGAGGAAAGTGCACGGGCCTCCGTCACAAGAAAATGCCTACAACGCCCAAGCGAAGGAAGAGAGCAAACGCGAGAGAGAGAGAGAGAGAGAGAGAGAGAGAGAGAGAGAGAGAGAGAGAGAGAGAGAGAGAGAGAGAGAGAGAGAGAGAGAGAGAGAGAGAGAGAGAGAGAGAGAGAGAGAGAGAGAGAGAGAAAGAGAAAGAGAGAGAGGAGAGAGAGAGAGAGAGAGAGTGAGCGAGCGAGAGAGAGAGAGAGAGAAAGAGAGAGAGAGAGAGAGGTGGCTGACAATAAACATACAGGGGAAGAGTGGGTGCCCCACCATAAGAATGCATGGGAAATATGGATACCTTTAGCATTTGAGTGGGAGGCAATTTATGGTTTCCCGAGAGGAAAGTGCCTTATGCGGGCCTCCATCCAAGAACAATACCTACAATGTCAAAGCGGAGGAGGAGAGTGGTAAAAATGGCTGCCCTCCTGTTTTGAATAATTATTAGTTATTTGATGTTGGATGCATGCAGTTTTACGTGAAGATGTGGTGACTGATTTCCACTGAATTCAGCGCCGTCATCTTGTGTGAGTTAAAGATATTATTTTAGTTAGTGCCGCTCTGTTTTTGCGGGCCTTCTTGGAGGGCCTAGACTAACATTTAGTTTTTAGGTCCAGATACAAAATTGTAGGCCACAAATGGCTTAGCACCTACTTACTTTAACGAGTAGGTCTTATTGGCGAGGAAGCTTGGGACCGTTGCCAGTACCCCACGGAGCATCTCTCCTCAGTCTGATAGCCTGAAACACGTTGCCTAGTGGTGGGTTCAGAACCACAAAGTGATCCCTCTGCGTACCGCAGCGCAGCCACAAACAACAAGACAGGGTCAAGTCATGTCACAAAAGCATTTTAGAAAGCGGTTTTTAGCCTATTTACGGTGGGGAGAGAGAAACGGATTTCCATCTATGGTGGCCTTCCCAAAGGGGCGGGGTGGGCTCTAAGGCCACACCCAGTCACCGTTTGAGCTAGTTGGCTATTCGTGTCTTTGCCCATCACCTAATGTTTTAAGTACGGATCATGTGAGATCTACACTCTGCAATGATTGCATTTATTTATATTTTCGCAGTGGTTCCTCTTATGGCACAAAGAATTACTTAATAAGAATCCGAAGATACAGGGATAATGTGCGGTCATCGATATTTTTATTTTGAGGGCCAAGAAACCCCAGTAGTTTCTTAACACAGCCCTAACCAACGTGGCAGAGGGAAGCCAAACAATTATTTCGGCCAGGCGGCCAGAGAAGCGTAGTTAAAGGCAGCCACTCATTTGCTTAAATTTAGGAGACCTTAACATGAATGGCCAACTATAAAAGCGGACGGCATGGTTAATATAATGGAGCCATAGTGCACAGAAAGATGTTTTATAATAACAAATCTCTGTTTACGAGTAGTCGCCCTTGGCTACTTCAAACCTATCCTATCGAGCTATCATAGTTAGGTTTAGCGGCTGCATGTCATGTCTGCTACTGAGAGCATGAACAGCGACTTTGGTGGAAAAATCGTTGCTGTATAGGAAGAACAGCGTGTTGCATTTGTTGTTGCCATACAGTGTAACCTAGGTGAACTGCGGTCCAAATATCTTTGTAGTTTGTCTAATACTAACAATATGCGCAGAATGCCTGATTACAATTATACCTTTATTAGAATATAAAGGTCGATCCAACTTACGGTGCCATTTAATTGCTGGAACCGTTCACAATGCAACGATTATATACAATATTAACTCATAACGGAAGTCGGCTCCGACCTTACGGTACCACTTAAATGTGGTACTTATTTATGAATAATGGTATAACGTAGCTAAGATATGTTTCTATGTGGTGCACCTATTAGTCATCAGTGCAAAATAAATGTCACATGTAGTCATTGCACCGCATTCCTGCAGTGTGCGTTGATATGCGGTGTAGGTGCTGCCTGGAGAATTGCTGCAGGATGCTGGCTGATATGATCCATACTCAAGAACAGTGAAGAATAAAGCCATTACTGGTGGCCAACAGATTCTCATACATAGTACATAATGAATAGTTCACCGTAATACTGCTATGCTATTTGTGCTATAAGAGTGGTGGATGTCTCCATTATATGAAGACTAGTAGATACATAATGCAAGGTTATGTCTTGGCACAAGACTATCTGCGCCGCTTAGCTCTTGCGGCGCGTAAATCAATGTCCTTGTCTGGACTGCGGTCAAAACATGAATTCAGTGATGCTGGATGCGTCCATTGTTCTCTACTACCGTTTCTGTCATGGTACGGCAAATCGGGCGAGATATTTAAAACACCACGTGTCTCTACATACTAATTTTGTTAGTAATGGTCTAAAGTCTAACACCGCAATGAAGGTACTGCTAAAGATGGCAGTAGAATGAGAAACCTTCTTTTAATTTATATTTTTGCCCCTGTTGGTCTACCAGGAGCTTCCAAAAACTTAGTGCGGTGCAGAGCACGGGTGTCCAGAGAGGGAACCTGACTGTAATAAGCTGCATTGGTGTAGAATGCAGAACGTGAGCTCTACGCAGTAGGCAGATATGGAATTGCTCCCAATCGGATGGAAACCGCCTCCCTTCTAGCTGTGGCTGACTTTCAGAGCTCCTTTTATACTCGCTTGAGAGGCAGCACCAGCGGGCTCAGCCAATCAGAGCACGTTTTGTGTGCGAGACACCATAGCTAGTGAAATAGTGCCTGGCTCTCACCCGCGATGGCTGAGTTCTAGTTGGAGCTCCAAATAGTCCATTTTAATTTTGTCATGTCTTCGCCAGATCTGAACCGATTTAAATTCTGTTCAGTGTTTCAAATTCCCCATTCCATTCTGGTGCTGATTCATACCAAAATCACGGAGAATGGTCTAATATTATGGAGTCCCCGTAATATAAATAACTATATACATAAGCTCCCAGTCTCCATACGTTAACGTGGTAGTGCAGACGACCTCTCATGGCCGCGCATCCGCATAGGGCGATCTCATTGTGTTCCTCTATTTACATGGCTACACGCGCATACCTTATGCTACCCAGGGGGCGAGCGTGAAGCGTCCCAGACCAGGCCGTTCCGTGCCCAGATATGCTGGGCCGGTCCGTACCTGACAGGCGGTCCGTGGTACACCACACAGCGCATTGTTACATACCTACATGTATAGTTTAGTATACACAGCATATTGGTACATCGCATCGTGTATAGTTTAGAATACACAGCATATTGTTACATATCTACATGTAGGCCTGTAGTTTAGTATACACAGCATATTGTGACATAACTACATGTATAGTCTAGAATACACAGCATATTGTTACATCGTTTCATGCATAGTTTAGGATACACCGCATATTATTATATACATACATGTGTAGTTTAGTATGCACAGCATAGTGTTCCATACCTACATGTGTAGTTTAGTGTGTAGGTCTTTGCTACGTATATGTATGTGGCACATTTGGAACTACAAAACTCAGATGCCAGGCAATCATGTGAAGAAAGCCATTTGGTATCAGATCCCCCAGAGTAACGCAGGTTACCAAGAAAAGCACAATAGATATTATATATTATTGATTTATAAAAACATAGTTTTTAGGATATTCTAAGCCTATTAAAAGTCTGAGCAAGTTAATAAAATGGCAAGTACATGTATATCCATTGCGCATACTCCTATAATTAGGTCATACTCCCCGCCATGCTGAGTGTATATTCTGTACAGTCTTCATGCACTAGTGTCTGCCATATAGGAACATCAAATCATTGGTAGCTTATTATCACAAAACTCAAATGATGGTAGCCAGGCACTGTGAGGGATCCGCTTTGTCACTCAAGTATCTTGCTCTTTATAATCAAAATACGTTCATCGTTAGCTGACGTCACAATTAAATGGCACGTGTCCGTCATGAAAAAGGTAACAAACAGTCCGACAAAGCTTATTTGTATGTCTGTATTGTCTTTGGCGAATACGCAATATAATAATCCTTGTGTTGAATATTTTGAAATTGAATTAAGGGGTCGATGTTGTTGTCACAGACATGGCAACAGTTCCCACTCAAAACAGTTTCAGAATATTCGACAGTTTGTCGGTAATTGAGATTCTGGGAATTCATGTTTGAAAGTGTTTAAAATGCGCGTACAAATTGAGTAGAACTAGCTCAAAATGGGCGGAGCCTAGCTAGAAATGGGCGGAGCATAGCTAGAATTGGGCGGAGAATAGCTAGCAATGGACGGAGCATAACTAGAAATGGGCGTAGAATAGCTAGAAATCGTCGTAGACTAGCTAGAAATGGTCGTAGACTAGCTAGAAATGGGCGGAGAATAACTAGAAATGGGCGTAGACTAGCTAGAAATGGTCGTAGACTAGCTAGAAATGGGCGGAGAATATCTAGAAATGGGCGGAGAATATCTAGAAATGGGCGTAGACTAGCTAGAAATGGGCTTAGAATAGGTGGAAATGGGCTTAGAATAGCTAGAAATGGGCGTAGAATAGTTACAAATGGGCGGAAAAAGCTAGAAATGGGCGGGAAAAGCTAGAAATGGGCGGAGATTAGACAGAAATGGGCGCAGAATATATAGAAATGGGCGGAAAAAGTTAGAAATAGGTGGGAAAAAGTTAGAAATGGGCGGAGAATAGCTAGAAATGGGCGGAGAACGCGAGAAATGGGCGTAGAATAGCGAGAAATGGGCGGAGAATATCTAGAAATGGGCGTAGACTAGCTGGAAATGGGCTTAGAATAGGTGGAAATGGGCGTAGAATAGCTAGTAATGAGCGTAGAATAGTTACAAATGGGCGGAAAAAGCTAGAAATGGGCGGGAAAAGCTAGAAATGGGCGGAGATTAGACAGAAATGGGCGCAGAATATATAGAAATGGGCGGAAAAAGTTAGAAATGTGCGCAGAATAGCTGGAAATGGCTGGAGAATAGTTAGAATGGGTGGAGAATAGCTCGAAATTGGCGTAGAATATCTAGAAATGGGTGGAGAATAGCTCGAAATGGGCGCGGAAAACTACAAATGTGCGTGGAATAGCTGGAAATGGCCGTAGAATAGTTAGAACTGGGAAGAGAAAGCTAGAAATGGGCAGAGAAAGCTAGAACGCCAGAAATGGGCAGAGAAAGATAGAAATGGGCAGAGAAAGCTAGAAATGGGCAGAGAACGCTAGAAATGGGCAGAGAAAGCTAGAAATGGGCAGAGAAAGCTAGAAATGGGCAGAGAAAGCTAGAAATGGGCAGAGAAAGCTAGAAATGGGCAGAGAACGCTAGAAATGGGCAGAGAAAGCTAGAAATGGGCAGAGAACGCTAGAAATGGGGGGGGGGTATAGCTAGAAATCGGCGGAGAATAGCTAGAAATGGCCGTAGAATAGCTGGAAATGGCCGGAGAATAGTTAGAATGGGTGGAGAATAGCTCGAAATGGGCGTAGAATATATTAGAAATGGGTGGAGAATAGCTCGAAATGGGCGCGGAAAACTACAAATGGGCGTGGAATAGCTGGAAATGGCCGTAGAATAGTTAGAACTGGGCGGAGAAAGCTAGAAATGGGCAGAGAAAGCTAGAAATGGGGGGGGGGTATAGCTAGAAATCGGCGGAGAATAGCTAGAAATGGGAAGAGAAAGCTAGATATGGGCGGAGGAAGCTAGAAATGGGCGGAGAATAGCTAGAAATGGGCGGAGAATAGCTAGAAATGGGCGGAGAATAGCTAGAAATGGGCGGAGAATAGCTAGAAATCGGCGGAGAAAGCTAGATATGGGCGGAGGAAGCTAGAAATGGACATAGAATAGCTAGAAATTGGTTTAGAATAGCTAGAAAGGTGCGTAGAATAGCTCAAAATAAAGGCAGAATAGCGAGAAATGGCCGGAAAAGCTTAGAAATGGGCGTAAAAGGCTAGAAATGGGCGGAAAATAGCCAGAATGGGCGTAGAATAGCCAGAAATGGGCGCAGAAAGCTACAAATGGGCGAAGCATAGCTATAAATGGACGGATCATAGATGGAAATGGGTGGAGCATAGCTAAAATTTATCCCTTTATTGCCTAGAATACACTCACATATGATGTGCGTCATTCATAGGGTGTGATTCATAGTGCGTGATTCATAGTGTGTAATTCAAAGTGTGTGATTCATAGTGTGTGATTCATAGTATGTGATTCATAGTGTGTAATTCATAGTGTGTGATTCATCATGCGTGATTCATGGTGTGTGATTCATAGCATGTGATTCATTGTGCAGGATTCATAGTGCAGGATTCATGGTGCATGATTCATAGTGTGTGATTCATTGTGCGTGATTCATAGTGTGTGATTCATAGTGCATGATTCATAGTTCTTGATTCATAGTGTGTGATTCATAGTCTGTGGTTCATAGTGTGTGATTCAGAGTGCATGATTCATAGTGTGTGATTCATAGTGCGTGATTCATAGTCTGTGGTTCATAGTGCGTGATTCATGATGCATGATTCGTGGTGTGTGATTCAAGGTGTGTGATTCATGGTGCGTGATTCATAGTGTGTGATTCATAGTGTGTGATTCATAGTGTGTGATTCATAGTGTGTGATTCATAGTGGGTGATTCATAGTGGGTGATTCATAGAGTGTGATTCATGGTGCGTGATTCATTGTGCGTGATTAATGGGTGTGATTAATGGGTGTGATTCATGGTGTGTGATTCATGGTGTGTGATTCATAGTGTGTGATTCATAGTGCCTGATTCATAGTGCATGAATCATAGTGTGTGATTCTTAGTGTGTGATTCATAGTGTGTGATTCATAGTGGGTGATTCATAGAGTGTGATTCATGGTGCGTGATTCATTGTGCGTGATTAATGGGTGTGATTAATGGGTGTGATTCATGGTGTGTGATTCATGGTGTGTGATTCATAGTGTGTGATTCATAGTGCCTGATTCATAGTGTGTGATTCATAGTGCGTGATTCATAGTGCATGAATCATAGTGCGTGATTCATAGTGCGTGATTCATTGTGCGTGATTCATAGTGTGTGATTCATCATGTGTGATTCATGGTGCGTGATTCATAGTGTCTGATTCATAGTGTATGATTCATCATGTGTGATTCATGGTGCGTGATTCATAGTGTCTGATTCATAGTGTATGATTCATAGTGCATGATTCATAGTGTGTGATTCATAGTGCATGATTCATAGTGCATGATTCATAGTATGTGATTAATAGTGCGTGATTCATAGTATGTGATTAATAGTGCGTGATTCATAGTGTGTGATTCATAGTATGTGATTCATAGTGCATGATTCATCGCAGGGATTCATAGTGTGTGATTCATAGTGTGTGATTCATCATGTGTGATTCATGGTGCGTGATTCATAGTGTCTGATTCATAGTGTATGATTCATAGTGCATGATTCATAGTGTGTGATTCATAGTGTGTGATTCATAGTGTGTGATTCATCATGCGTGATTCATGGTGCGTGATTCATAGTGTGTGATTCATAGGGCATGATTCATCGCAGGGATTCATAGTGTGTGGTTCATGGTGTGTGAATCAAGTGTGTGATTCATAGCGTGTGGTTCATGGTGTGTGATTCATAGCGTGTGGTTCATGGTGTGTGGTTCATGGTGTGTGATTCATGGTGTGTGATTCATGGTGTGTGATTTATCGCGTGTGATTCATAGTGTGTGATTCATCATGTGTGATTCATGGTGTGTGATTCATAGTGTGTGATTCATAGTATGTGACTCATTGTACGTGATTCATAGTGTGTGATTCATGGTGTGTGATTCATTGTACGTGATTCATGGTGCGTGATTCATAGAGCGTGATTCATGGTGTGTTATTCATAGTATGTGATTCGTGGTGCGTGATTCATAGAGCGTGATTCATGGTGCGTGATTCATGGTGTGTTATTCATAGTGTGTGATTCATTGTACGTGATTCATAGTGTGTGATTCATGGTGTGTGATTCATAGTGTGTGATTCATTGTACGTGATTCATAGTGTGTGATTCATGGTGTGATTCAGTGTGTGATTCATTGTACGTGATTCATAGTGTGTGATTCATAGTGTGATTCATAGTGTGTGATTCATTGTACGTGATTCATAGTGTGTGATTCATAGTGTGTGATTCATAGTGTGTGATTCATAGTGTGTGATTCATAGCACGTGATTCATAGCCTACTGCGAAGATGATTATCACACAAGTGAATAAATTCAGATGAACGACACCATGAAATATGTGTGCGTGCGTGCGTGCGTGCGTGCGTGCGTGCGTGCGTGCGTGCGTGCGTGCGTGCGTGCGTGCGTGCGTGCGTGCGTGCGTGCGTGCGTGCGTGCGTGCGTGCGTGCGTGCGTGCGTGCGTGCGTGCGTGCGTGCGTGCGTGCGTGCGTGCGTGCGTGTGTGAAACGTGTTATTTATTTTGGCTTATACTAAATAAATTATCTAGACTATCAAATTGCACTGTCTCACGCCCTCGATCTAATCGTTTCATCAGCGAACTTCAACTGAAACCACGAGAACCTAAAAAACACCAGCACGCCCTGATCGCTCATTACATTCCCCTGATACACGCCAGCATCTTCAACTGGCGTCACAGTAACTGTACAAACGCCACCACTTCTACCACTAGGTGAAAATGTTAAGCCCTACTAGTCATGCCAGCGGTAGGGCTATGACATTCGTATATGCCTACCCGTTAGAACTACAGATTATTCTTATTATTTTTATTCTATTTTATTTTTATTTTTTTATTCATTTTTTTTTTTTATTGGCTTTTTTATTATTGGTTTTATTATTATTATTATTATTATTATTATTATTATTATTATTATTAATATTATTATTATTATTATTATTATTATTATTATTATTATTATTATTATTATAATTATTATTCACTTCCAATGTTTAGTTCGAACATGATTGTCACATTATAATGTATAAGTCCTCGTGATAGACCATTGGGCTTTGGAGTGATACCACAAAGTGTTACAGTTGAATCAAAGCGACCACCTGTCATATAGGGCCAAATCACTCTGGTTCTTTAAAACGACGTGGTTCAATAGTGTGTGCGCTATATATAAAACGTTGAATATGTGACAGGAAACTGTTGCCGTAAGCAGCAACAGCTTCCATTGAAATTAGTTTCAAAATATTCAGCAGAATATTTATTAAAACGTAAAGGATTTGGGTGGTTAGGTACTTTGGGTTCAAAGTGGTAATTTGGGATTTTCTACTAGAGCACATATAATCACTGATATGACTAGAAGCTTCGCATCTTTAATAGCCCACAACATAGCCTGAGCATTCAAAGACAGCAGCCTCAAGTTATTATTATTATTATTATTATTATTATTATTATTATTATTATTATTATTATTATTATTATTATTTTTATTATTATTGATAATGTAGAAAGCATCTCCTAGCATTAGATTGACAACACTAAGGTAAAGCCAATCTCTTTGAGCACGACCTGAGAAAGCTAACAAAGTATGTGGCTCGTTCCTTTTCACTGCGACTGGTGAACTGTCGGCAACTGACTAGAAAAAGGTCTGTATATATGTGCTGCCCTCAATTTGATAGCTCGTCATTCCGGTATCTGGTTTAGCAAACAGTACGTAGTACAGCTAATAAGATACGAGCACCAGTCACAATATACGAGCAGCAGTCACAATATACGCACACCAGTCACAATATACGATCACCAGTCACAATATACGAGCACCAGTCACAATATACGAGCACCAGCCACAATATACGCACACCAGTCACAATATACGCGCACCAGTCACAATATACGCGCACCAGTCACAATATACGAGCACCAGTCACAATATACGAGCACCAGTCACAATATATGAGGGCCAGTCACAATAAACGCGCACCAGTCACAATATACAAGCACCAGTCACAATATACGAGCACCAGTCACAATATACGAGCACCAGTCACAATATACGAGCACCAGTCGCAATAGTCAAAACAATACAAACCAACATGGAGATAGCACCGACAACATTAGGTATCGGCATCATATGTAGGTGGTGGGGACGAATGCTCATGGTTTACGATGTGAGATCGGTATATCACGCAGCTCTATATTTAACCACTCCCCAATTTTCTCAGCATCTGTATTTCTAGTATTTCTACAGTAGCGCTAGATTGGCGACCACAGGGCCAAACTCAAGGCAGAGTAACAAGTACATTTGCACAGCGCCCCATAATTTCACGTGGAGTTTCAATGAGAAGGAGCCAATGGCGCTGCTGGTGTGTAGACAGCTCTGCTTCTTTCCGTAGCTAGAAGACGGTGTGGAGGTCTCAAATCTGTGAGGTTTTCAGAGCGGTGCGGTGGCAGTAGTTTTCTGGGGGCGCAGAAATTTAGGTTGTTACTTGTTCCGCTTCAGCAGAATGGTCGTTTCAAAATTTAAGGTTCCCCGCTGCCTATGTAGATGGTGGCCCGCTGCCAGCTGTTAACGTCCCGACAGTCCCACATTTCAATTTTCCCTCATCACTGAACCAGGAAGTGGGACGTATACCGTCGACCTGGGTCATTGACGAGGCAGCGACAGAGCAACCTTTCAGCAGCTCGATCCAGAGATCGTGTGTGTGTTGTAATATTTTAGGCGTTTATATGCTAGTTCCCAATGTGTGTGTGTGTGTGTGCGTGCGTGCGTGCGTGCGTGCGTGCGTGCGTGCGTGCGTGCGTGCGTGCGTGCGTGCGTGCGTGCGTGCGTGCGTGCGTGCGTGCGTGCGTGCGTGCGTGCGTGCGTGCGTGCGTGCGTGCGTGCGTGCGTGCGTGCGTGCGTGCGTGCGTGCGTGCGTGCGTGCGTGCGTGCGTGCGTGTGTGTTGATTGTTGTCTCTCGATTTTGTCTCATGTTGCTGTTCTTGTCCATGGCTTTTCTGTTGCTCCTCATGCTTGGGCGTGGGTGATGGGGATGGCCTAACCTGGACCTAACGGGGTGGGGAAGGGATGGGGTAGGTGCTGGGTCGGGGGGGGGGGGAGTAGGTGCGTACGGTCTTATGACCTGATGTACCCATGGAGGGGGGGGGGGGGGGGTTAGGTCAGAGACCTCCCGGCCCCTTTGGGGGTAGTGGGGGAGGTTGGTGTGTGGGGTCTTGCGGGTCCTGGGACCCATTTGCTCTTCTGGCCATCATCCGAGCAGGCACCAGCGCGCACTTGTATGATTTTGATTGATTAGGTAGCCCGTATGGTGACTGTGTCCGTCCGAGGACGAACTCGATCAGTCATCCGGGTTGCATCCCTCCATAGTCCCATCGAATAGTCCGAAAAATTCTAATTCTAGCAATTTTGTTTTGGTTTTGTAGTCCGTATGTTGCGTGGTTCCATCCGAGGACGAATCCATTCAGCATCCGGTTTACTTTGATTATGCCGAAATTTCTTGCCTACCTAACCCTAGCTCACGTTCACACAGTGATGGGCACTGTATGACGGGACCTCAATTTAAAGTCCCATCCGAGAAGACTGTAAGGGTCCAGAGATCACAGAGTGATCAGCTTTTATACACTCTGCTCTGCATCTCATTATCTTCTTAGCGAATGACTGACTCCTCCTTCATATTGACACAGTCCGTTACCCTACCATAGCCCAACGTACATTATCTAGACATAGTAAGAGTGTGTTTCCTGCAGGAAGAAAGATACGCGGAGAAAGAGCGCGCGCAGGCGCGCGCGCAGGCGCGCGCGCGAGAGAGAGAGAGAGAGAGGAGGTGGGGGGGGGGGGAGGAGGCGGGAGGAAGGGATAAAGAGATCGAGTGGAGGGAGAGATACACACATGCGCGCGCACGAACACACACACACACGCGAACACACAATAATAATAATAATAATAATAATAATAATAATAATAATAATAATAATAATAATAATAATAATAATAATAATAATAATAATAATAATAATAATAAGTTTTATGACTTCTTTTTACATATCATTCTCACAATATCACGCCTAACTGAATTAGCAGCCAGGCAGTAGACCACCGGATTTAAAGTATTGTTGCTTCCGTTGGCGAAGACTAACAGTAAGAATAATTTATCTTGAAATGGCCAATGGTTAGGGAGGTGCTCATAAACAACCCCGTAAATGTTGTGCGGAAACCAAGTAATATAAAACATGGCAATGACGATCATCAATGCACGAATGTCCGTGTTTTTCCGCTCCTGTTGAACTTCGACAGAGTCTTTTGTCCGAGCAACGCCGATGTATTTCATGAGATGAAGGACGGGGATGGTTATTGCTTGGATACACGTGTTTACCACCAGGAAGGCGATACTAGAAAGTCTCCCCCAAATGACCCGTGTACTCACATACAACTGCTATTGTCCCGTCATAATTCACATCTATTAAATTATAGGAGAAGAGAAAAGGTGTCCACGCCACTGTCTCCACACACATTATTAGCATACACCAGTTTCGGACAAAACCACTGGTCACCCGTGCTCGAGCCTTTAACGGAAAACAAAGTTGGTAGAATCTCAAAGCGGCGAATAACACTAAATAATAAGGACTCGCTGAGGCAGCCACATCGAACACATAGTATACAATTTTACAGATCAGCCAAGTGTTCCTGGGTAGGCGGTAGGTGGGCCACACAAATCCAGCCAAAAGACCCATACACGTACACAAAACAAAATCAGTACTTGCCAGAAATAGCACAAGCATAAACACAGGAGACCTGTATTTCTTTGATGCAATTAGATAATAAATGAGAAAGCCGTTAAACATCATACCAGTTAACATCCAGACCACCGCTAGTTCGTGAGTAAGTATGCTTGGGAGGCCGCTATGTGTGCTAAAATATAGCGGTAGATCTGGAGCCGCCTCCGTCATAAAGCCGTACACGCTGATGTTGGATCCGGTAAGATTTTCCATCACTCGAACTTACAAAGTTACGGTTTTATTGGTTTTATAGTCAACGTTTTGAAAAAAAAACCACTTTCAACAAGAGCTTATGCTATTATGAATATTACTGACAAATTGCTAAAAATGAATTTAAGATTGCTTGTGATTATTTGACAAACAGAGACTTCATCGGCAAATATGTTTAGGCAGTGGGCCTACTATTTAAACATCTTTGGTATGTGGCCATCTAGATCCTCAAATAAGTATATTACACCAACAGCACATCATATGCCACAGGTAAATCAATGGAAACAACAGACTGAGTTGCGAAATATATACGGTAGTTATGATTGGTAAATTGATCAATAACATAGCCTAAGAAAACATATGGGACGCTATGTGGTGTACGTTTTAAAGCTATCCAAGTGACATAAATAGTGCATGGATAATTACTGCTGAGAATAACAGAGGCGATGCCGAATATAGGAAACAGATGTCTCATCGCAGAAAACACGGAAAATAATGCGATGACAGATGAGTACAATACTGTTTACTAGATATTGAGCTTATGATACTGCAGAAGAATGGAATCATTTAGCGGCACTTATCAATGGATGAACTACACGCGATAATGAGTCATCATCCTGTGAAGCATAGTACAAATCAAAGGTGTGTATGGTGGAGGGTGGGTGAGTGAGTAGGAGACGGGAGATGAGTATTAGATAGCAGAAACTTAGATGCTCAGTTTAATAACTATTAATACTAATTACGCTCCATTACAATGAATACGTCTGGAAATGGTACTACTGCTAAATAAAATAAAAATGGCCACTGGCTTCACCTATTTGTCTCTTCGCAACCATATTTATAGATCATATCATATTATATCAAATCATAACATAACATATCGTATCGTATCATAGCGTAGCGTAGCATAATGTAACGTAACGTAACATAACGTATCATATCGTATCGTATCATATCGTAATGTATCGTAACATAATGTAACATATATCATATTGTATCGTATCCGTAACATAAACTAACGGAACGTATCGTATCATAACACAATGTAACGTAACGTTGTGCAACATAATGTAACGTATCATATCCCATCGTAACGTAGCGCAATGTAATGTAACATAACGTATCACATCGTATCATATCGTATCATAATGTAACGTATCATATCGTATCGTAACGTAGCGCAATGTAATGTGACATAACGTATCACATCGTATCATATCGTATCATAATGTAACGTATCATATCGTATCGTAACGTAGCGCAATGTAATGTAACATAACGTATCACATCGTATCATAATTTAACGTAGCGTAACGTAATGTAACGTATCGTATCGTATCGTATCGCATTGTATTGTAACGTAATGTAACGGTAGCATAGCATAGCATAGCATAGCATAGCATAGCATAGCATAGCATAGCATAGCATAGCATAGAAAGATACAGAGATACATAGGACACAGCGAAGCAAATAATACGAATCTAATCAGCACAAAGATGGGATAAGAGACAGCATGAATAATGCAGTGATGCAGATTGATTTCATTCCTGACATCGACATGGTGTGATTACATATGTGACATTGACACAGTGTGATTTCATATGTGACATTGAAATGATGTGATTTCAAATGAATTAATTTACACTGTGTGATTTCGCATGCGATATTGACACAGTGTGATTTCATGTGACATTGACACGATGTGATTTAATATGTGACATTGACACTGTGTGATTTCATGTGACATTGAAACGATGTGATTTCATATGTGACACTGACAGTGTAATTTCATGTGACATTGACACGGTGTGATTTCATGTGACATTGACACAGTGTAATGCCATATGTGACATTGACAGGGTCTGATTTCATGTGACATTGATACAGTGTAATTTCATGTGACATTGACACGGTGTGGTTTCATATGTGACAGAGTGTGATTTCATGTGACATTGACAATGTGTGATTTCATTCTTGACATTGACACAGTGTGATTTCATATTTGACATTGACATGGTGGGATTTCATATGTGACATTGACATGTTGTGATTTCATATGTGACATTGACACGGTGTAATGCCATATGTGACACTGATAGTGTAATTTCATGTGACATTGACACGGTGTGGTTTCATGTGACAGAGTGTGATTTCATGTGACATTGACAATGTGTGATTTCATTCTTGACATTGACACAGTGTGATTTCATATTTGACATTGACACGGTGTGATTTCATGTGACATTGACATGGTGTGATTTCATATGTGACATTGACAGGGTGTGATTTCATGTGACATTGACACGGTGTGGTTTCATATGTGACAGTGTGATTTCATGTGACATTGACAATGTGTGATTTCATTCTTGACATTGACACAGTGTGATTTCATATTTGACATTGACATGGTGGGATTTCATATGTGACATTGACATGGTGTGATTTCATATGTGACATTGACACGGTATAATGCCATATGTGACACTGACAGTGTAATTTCATGTGACATTGACACGGTGTGATTTCATGTGACATTGACACAGTGTAATGCCATATGTGACATTAACAGGGTCTGATTTCATGTGACATTGATACAGTGTAATTTCATGTGACATTGACACGGTGTGGTTTCATTCTTGACATTGACACAGTGTGATTTCATATTTGACATTGACACGGTGTGATTTCATGTGACATTGATATGGTGTGATTTCATATGTGACATTGACACGGTGTGATTTCATGTGACATTGGCACAGTGTGATTTCATGTCACATTGACATGGTGTGATTTCATATTTGACATTGACAATGTGATTTCATATTTGACATTGACACGGTGTGATTTCATATTTGATATTGACATGGTGTGATTTCATATTCGACATTGACACAGTTTGATTTCATATGTGATATTGACACAGTATGGTTTCATATTTGTAATTGACACAGTATGGTTTCATATTTGTAATTGACACAGTATGGTTTCATATTTGTAATTGACATGGTGTGATTTCATATTTGTAATTGACATGGTGTGATTTCATATTTGTAATTGACATGGTGTGATTTCATATTTGTAATTGACATGGTGTGATTTCATATTTGTAATTGACATGGTGTGATTTCATATTTGTAATTGAGACAATATGATTATGATTGTAATCGTACAAAGTTATACGGCAATGTTGAATTGTATTGCGTTCCAAAACTCTGATGTCAGAGGAGATAATAAACAATGTTCAGGTCCACTTTTGTACAATAGTTTCAAGCAGGGACACACTCTTGTAGACAGATGTCATTGGTAATGTAAATGAATGTCAGCTTCAGTGTAGAGAGACATGAATTGTCAGTATCACAGGTACCATATGAGCATACAACTCACATTTATCATAGCAGTGTTTTATGCTAACGGACCTTTCTAGTTTTATCTATACTAGGCTTGCATGATTACGTGATTAAATCGAAAAGCGCGATTATGTTTTAAATCGTGAATTTATATGATTAAAAATTAAATAATCGAATAATCGTGAATATTTTCTATTGCATAAAACATTTCAAAACGTAGCTTTCAATTACTTTTTAATGCGATCGGTCATGAATGCTTTAGTGAATGTATGTCCATTTGCAGGGCAATAGAAGAATCGAGCCAGGCATTCCAGCGATACATTTTCAAAAATATTCGTCTCTTGCCCTGCAAATGGACTTTTCTAAATACCATTGCAGTATTCGTCATTGATATTCTTTTGTTGTTATGTCTTGGTAATTTTTATCCAAGCTGATTAACAGAGTAATCACGATTATTTTTTAATAATCTATCGCAATCACTCAACGCAATGATCGTACAAGTCTAATCTATACCCTCTCCGTCTCTATCTAAACTCCACCCACACCTCGCTCGTGTTGGGATCGATCGATTACTGAACTCCCTGACTATCAATTTCCAGAAAACTATACAGGTAAGCTGTTGAATATTTTGAAACTAATTTGACTGGGTGCTGTTTCTGCCTATACAGCGCCCAGTCAAATTAGTTTCAAAATATTAGTCACAATGCTTATTAAATATTAAAGACATACAATTCGTTAAGACGGGTCATTCATGACATAATGATTATGACGTCATCCTACACGGCACGAAGTTGATTGGATAAACTGTTAGATAAACTGCATAGGTCAATTGTTTCATAACTAACATGTGTATTAATATCAATATCACAGAACCGTTCATTACATAAATTTGAGAAACCAATTGATAAATCCGATCTGTCACTCATGTATATAACTCGTTTTTAGACACAGTGACCTTGACCTGTGACCTTTTGACTCCATTATAATGAAACATGTGTCCAACATTGGCTCCAGTATGAGTAAGCAAACAGTAGATATAAACGGTGAATTTGAACACAAAATGACAATGACCTTGACCTTTGACCTTTTGACATGGAAGGACATCGTGCCATCTTCTATCATTATAAGGAAGCATGTGTTCAAGTTTATGTCCAGTATGATGAACCAAACATGAGAAATGAACTACCAGGTTGAGCAAAATGTAAAATATCAATGCTGAAAGAAATCAGTCTTTTACCAATATCACAATGGCATTGACCTGTGACCTTTTAGCACAAAGGTCATTGTGTGATGTGTGTCCAAGGTTGGGTCTACTATGCTTGACAAGAAGTATATGCAGAGTCAAAATGGTCCCACATCCTCTCTGAAAGCCATAATTCAGCGACTCAGAGCTCCCACCATCCTCGCTGTCCTGTAAGGCAAAGACTTGGGCTGCACAACTGCTCACCCATTTAGAGATATGAAGTATGGATACAAGCTTTCCCTGATATAATGCACACATGTTTGTAAAATGGATATTAGCTGTCACCCATTCAGAGATATGAGGAATGTATTCATATGTGGAACATACAAGAGTGATATATGATCTGTTCACCACTGATCAGTCACACGTTACATAGTCTGTACATCCATTTAGAGATAAGCACTGATCAGTTACACGTTACATAGTCAGAACATCAATTGAGATACAAGCACTGATCAGTCACACGTTACATAGTCTGAACATCCATTTAGAGACAAGCACTGATCAGTCACATGTTACATAGTCTGTACATCCATTTAGAGATAAGCACTGACCAGTCACACGTTACATAGTCTGAACATCCATTTAGAGACAAGCACTGATCAGTCACATGTTATATAGTCTGAACATCCATTTAGAGATAAGCACGCATAGCGTTATACACACTACTACATGCGATAGCAAAGTAATTCGGCCTAAGAGGCTACTCAAAGGCCAACAAATACGACCTGCTCCAGATGATTGGGCAGGTCAGGGCTGAAGAAAGGCAGAAGTGACTCTGCCGAGCACAAGAGACGGGAGGTTTCCAGAGATTACCAGAGATGATTGTGAGAACCTCCACAAGAAAGCACAGTGGTCTGTGAGCTTCAGCAGTTGGATGATGAGATGACTGCTAGCTTACGAACAACGGGTGTCGCCACTCGGACGGCAGACCATCCACTGGAATGGCTGCCTCACCTGTGGGCAGGCATTGAGGAGCGGAGATCTGAAACATTAGTCTAGTGTATCAGTCAAGAAAGTGAACAAATTCGCAATGCAAGCAGTGGAGAATGGACGGTGAACAGTACACTAGAGATTCTTCCAAGACCTCAATGGGGACATTACAGGCCAGATCATAGCAAAGATCCATCAGACTGTACAGAACACCTTTTACCTCCGGTACACCCATGCTTCCCACATCCGCCGCATCGATGATGGTAGGGTCATGCTCTTCCACAAGGATTCTCCAGGCAGCCCATGGATCAACATACTGGGAAAAGCCCAAACATGGATGGCAGTCAGAGAGCAGGCACAACAATATCGATCGACAGTGGGAATTTATCCCATCAATAAACTTTGAGATCAAGAATGTCATTGGCTGCCAGTTATTACCAAGGACCGACCCCCTCCCAGACTAGCACCAACCGAGAGGTATGGTGGCACTCAATACCAACAAGGGCAGCATGTGTCTCTAGAGATGTCTGGCAGTCGACCAAGGAGTGAGACCGAATAGAAGTATGGCTCCTGCATCAACCCACAATGTTCAGAGGGAAGTTGGCACCTGACTCAGCAACCAGCTACCTATTCAAACATCATGAACATTGGAGTGTATAACCACCATACATTCCACATCAAGGGCATCACCAAGTTGGCAAAAACGCCCATCTGCGGTTACTGTCATCAGCAGTTCATCAAGGCAATCAATCTTCAAAATTCACGCTGAACGCTGAACAACTGAGGGAAACCACCATGGAATGCCATGGGGAGGTTGAGTCATCGAGTCTGCATATGTGAAAGACTTCTATCCACCTCAACAGACCAGTGCAGACGCCACTCACTGTGTCGAACATTAAACACAAAACGACGCATTCTTATCCATCATGCACTCTGTAACCATGGCAGTGAGCCTTACATAGAGGAAGCTCTTGCAGATGGATATAAGCCTACGACCGACACCATCTTCCAATATCATTGCTGTTTCTGGCACAGATTCCTTCAAACAATAACAGGCTGCAGAGTCAGCAGAGCGATACAGGAAGCCAAACACGAGGGATGAGAAGCTGTGAGCATCTGGATACATCCTCGTGGTACAGTGGCATTGAAGCTCTAAAATTACAACACCTCCGGAGCAGTCGGGCAGCAAGCAAATGCATCATACACACACTCTTCATTGTCTATGCCTTTAAAGCCATCCTAGATGGTATCAAAACATGTTCCACAGAAACTCTCACGATCGAGAGCACGCACATATCTATAACCGTGTCAGTCGGTTGTTTGCTAGATCGACTCACAGGGTCAATCAACTCAGAGGGTCAGATGACTCGCCTGTGCAATGCTGTCCCTAACGTTCTAATTTCAGAGTTCATGGGTGAAATCCAATGACAGGCGGATAGAATTTGTACAGAAGTCAAGGCACGGTTCCTACCAGCAGACTTTTACAAGCTCTCAAAGCGACAGCAGAAAAATGATTGACGATTGGTCCTGGAGTCTCTTATGATGTGTGGATCAATACCTATGGGTGCACACAGAACAGAAGAGCTGGCTCCCATATGAATTGTTTGACACTCCTGAGAAGCATGGATAACCAGGGCTCCCAGACTAACCAGCTTGGAAATCTAAGCTCAACGGTGGCTACCTCCTGAAGCTAACAGACTGGAAATAGTGCAAGCCGTCCTTCCGAGAGCAGACATTCATCGACTGGCTAGGCAACTACAATAATCTCGACATAATTCTATTTATCGAAGCCTAGACCGTAGTAGTAGTAGTAGTAGTAGTAGTAGTAGTAGTAGTAGTAGTAGTAGTAGTAGTAGTAGTAGTAGTAGTAGTAGTAGTAGTAGTAGTAGTAGTAGTAGTAGTAGTAGTAGTAGTAGTAGTAGTAGTAGTAGTAGTAGTAGTAGTAGTAGTGTTTTGATATGTCACTGTGATAGCAGTGAGTCATGCTCTATATTCCTCCAGCACTTTATGCGAGCTGAATACCATAATTCTGCTAGAAGTCGACTGGCATATCTGAAGTACAGCACCGTCACACCCACTTCTGCACCAGAACTGACAGCCACACAGTCTGGAGCACCACATTGCAATTTCAACTCGCTGTGGCTCTACGTGTAGGATGCACTGTCTGGATGCCGCTCATTTTAACCGCTGGTCATTTTCGTCATGCCACACATGAAGTTGTAGAAAGTGAGAAGTGCAGCACAGTGGCAGGCATCTCAACATTTGGTTGTAGGCTGAAATCTGTGAATCCATCATCGCAGTGCACAGCATAGTACCTATCACCATTCACATAGAAGCTAGACCCAAGAGAAAGTGAAGCCAGGAATCGGTACTTATCGTCCAGGATCGAGTTACTCTGAATGACTTCCCACCTGGAGACGATCTGTTGGAGCTCTACATTATTCACTGCTGTGCTCTGAAGCTTGAACTTTAAGATTCATACTGCAGATTTTGTGGATCTGTCGCGAGATCGCGAATTCAATGTACTTCCCAGCGGAGGAGAGAAGGTTCTCATCATGGATACTGGGTTGAATGACTGTCAGGCAGTTCTTCTGTGGATCTGTGTGATGTGAGGTCGCGGTTCAACCACCACGTTTGGATGTTCGTGTCTCTGTTGTGATCTATGTAGACAGATTAAACGCTTCCATGTCTTGTCAAGTTCTCCAGCAGATTGTCTTTGGACACCAAGAATTGCGACAGATGTCAGCTCAGCAGCAAGTCATGCCAGCTGCAAAAGTACTTTCTATTACTCAGGTATGGGTACTAATTAGTGGCATTAATGTTCTCGATGCGCAGATGTTTTGTCCTCTGTCAACTGGCCTCACTGGATAGGCACGATGCGCCCTGGTTTGTCAAGGAGCTCCTGACCAGAATCCTTTACAAGAAGTTTGACAGTGACACATGAAGAGCCCTGTTATCCTGAAGCATGTGAGAGTCGAGGCCAATGATTTGCTTTGAGTCGGGAAAGGGTCTAGTCAACTGAGGAATGCCACATACTACATAGTCTACAGTCTGGGTCAACCATAAGAAAATCAAAGCTGCAGTTGATCAAGGTCGGGAAGAGTTCCAAACAATTGGGCATGCTGTCAGTGCTAAGGGTGTGCAACTGCCAGGAAGCCTTTAAGTACATATCCAATGCTGATAGACGGAAGCAGATACTGGATAACATGACAATGTTTCTCAAATTCCCAGAGGACAACTATCAGCATTGTAAACCTTAGCAAGCCTACTCGTAAGGTGACAAATGATGAAAGATGGGTGAAGTCTGATGAAAGTTAGTGAAAGATGTTGAAACATGGAGGAAATGGATGAAAGATGGGTGAAAAATGGTGTGCGATAGATGAAGTTTCACTGGTGAAAAACGAAGTTCCGTCGCAAAAGATGATGTTGCCAGTCTTCCGGTCCATAACGGGGTCATCGATAGCTAGGATAAATGGGTCAGTCAGCCGAGCTGCCAGCAGCCTCTCAATCAGTGCCCGTAGGGTCTTTGTTTGGTAACTGTGCCCTTAGACCATTGGTAATTTCTGTCAACTGCCTCGGTGGCAGAGTCGGACACCAGAAGTATGTATTGAGACTGTAGATGCTCTACCTACAGAGCTCGCACTAAGATGTTTTTTCAATGGTGCCATGATCACCACCACCTGTCCTCAATGGTGCCATGATCACCACCACCTGTCCTCAATGGTGCCATGATCAACATCACCTGTCCTCAATGCTGCCATGATCAACACCACCTGTCCTCAATGGTGCCATGATCACCACCACATGTTCTGCATTGTCTGGTCTATTGCTGTATGGTAAAAACATGTAAACTTTGGTGAATATGAACAGATTTTGCCGAAACAAAATCATAACACATCGTCTTCACATAATATATCCACTGGAGAACATGTTATCATAGCACATCGTCTTCACATAATATATCCACTGGAGAACATGTTATCATAAGTTCAAATCTCAAATTATGGCCAAAACACATTTTCGATGAATTTTAAGTTTTCAGGGGAGATAACATTGGTGAATATGAACATATTTCATTGAAATGAAATCATGACACATCGTTTTCACGCAATATATCCACATTGAAATATGACCCAGACACATAATTTACAAACGGACGGATGGATGGATGGATGGATGTGGATGGATGGATGGACAAATGGACTAGCACCATCACATAATACGTCCAGCTTCAAGGAGGATGTATCAAAATAAAATATGAACTGCTAAGTTGAGCTAAATGGAAAATGTTACGGTTGTTAACAAGATGAAAGTGAACTTGCCATTTGACCTTTTGATCACAAGGAAATTATGTGATGTCATGTCATTATAAAGAAGTATGTATCCAAGCTTGTCTCCAGTATGATTAAACAAAGATCAGATCTGAACTGATAAGTGGAGCCAAATGGAAAATGTTAACCTTGAAAAAACAGTTCTTAAGAAAGTCAGTGATCTTGCCATTTTGACCCATTAGATTGTGATGCACTGTCATTATAAGGAAGCGTGTGTTCAAGTTTGGGACAGTATGATTAACCAAATATGAGATATGAACAAATATGAGATATGACCTGATAAGTTGAGCTCAACGCAAGTTGGATGATGATGACCCCACCACTGCCGCCAATTCACAGTGTATCACAAAACCTTGTTTAACCCCCTTCACGACGAAGCCAGCCAAAACTGGCCTGTTTAGTAGTCCTGGGGAATGTCCATTTGCAGGCCAAGAGAAGACTATTTTTGAAAATTTATAAATGGAATGCCTGGCTCGATAACGGAGCCTATGATCCAGTGGTAAATTTTCAAAAAGTGTCTTCTCTTGACCTGCAAATGGCCATTCAATAAGTAAATATTTACATTTTCTTAATCCAAGTTTAGTCATTAAAGGGTTAAAGGGCAGAGGCTGGTTGGGATGGTTTGGCCTGCACATGGCAGAGGCTGGTTGGGTTGGTTTGGCCTGCACATGGCAGAGGCTGGTTGGGATGGTTTGGCCTGCACATGGCAGAGGCTGGTTGGGTTGGTTTGGCCTGCACATGGCAGAGGCTGGTTGGGTTGGTTTGGCCTGCACATGGCGGAGGCTGGTTGGGTTGGTTTGGCCTGCACATCGCAGAGGCTGGTTGGGTTGGTTTGGCCTGCACATGGCAGAGGCTGGTTGGGTTGGTTTGGCCTGCACATGGCAGAGGCTGGTTGGGTTGGTTTGGCCTGCACATGGTAGAGGCTGGTTGGGATGGTTTGGCCTGCACATGGCAGAGGCTGGTTGGGTTGGTTTGGCCTGCACATGGCAGAGGCTGGTTGGGTTGGTTTGGCCTGCACATGGCAGAGGCTGGTTGGGATGGTTTGGTCTGCATATGGCAGAGGCTGGTTGGGTTGGTTTGGCCTGCACATGGCAGAGGCTGGTTGGGTTGGTTTGGCCTGCACATGGCAGAGGCTGGTTGGGTTGGTTTGGCCTGCACATGGCAGAGGCTGGTTGGGTTGGTTTGGCCTGCACATGGCAGAGGCTGGTTGGGTTGGTTTGGCCTGCACATGGCAGAGGCTGGTTGGGTTGGTTTGGCCTGCACATGGTAGAGGCTGGTTGGGATGGTTTGGCCTGCACATGGCAGAGGCTGGTTGGGTTGGTTTGGCCTGCACATGGCAGAGGCTGGTTGGGATGGTTTGGCCTGCACATGGCAGAGGCTGGTTGGGATGGTTTGGCCTGCACATGGCAGAGGCTGGTTGGGTTGGTTTGGCCTGCACATGGCAGAGGTTGGTTGGGATGGTTTGGCCTGCACATGGCAGAGGCTGGTTGGGATGGTTTGGTCTGCACATGGCAGAGGCTGGTTGGGATGGTTTGGCCTGCACATGGCAGAGGCTGTTGGGATGGTTTGGCCTGCACATGGCAGAGGTTGGTTGGGATGGTTTGGCCTGCACATGACAGAGGCTGGTTGGGATGGTTTGGCCTGCACATGGCAGAGGCTGGTTGGGTTGGTTTGGCCTGCACATGGCAGAGGTTGGTTGGGATGGTTTGGCCTGCACATGGCAGAGCCTGGTTGGGATGGTTTCGCCTGCACATGGCAGAGGCTGGTAGGGATGGTTTGGCCTGCACATGGCAGAGGTTGGTTGGGATGGTTTGGCCTGCACATGGCAGAGGCTGGTTGGGATGGTTTGGCCTGCACATGGCTGAGGCTGGTTGGGTTGGTTTGGCCTGCACATGGTAGAGGCTGGTTGGGATGGTTTGGCCTGCACATGGCAGAGGCTGGTTGGGTTGGTTTGGCCTGCACATGGCAGAGGCTGGTTGGGTTGGTTTGGACTGATGATGGCAGAGGCTGGTTGGGTTGGTTTAGACTGCACATGGCAGAGGCTGGTTGGGTTGGTTTGGACTGCACATGGCAAAGGCTGGTTGGGTTGGTTTGGACTGCACATGGCAAAGGCTGGTTGGGTTGGTTTGGACTGCACATGGCAGAGGCTGGTTGGGTTGGTTTGGCCTGCACATGGTAGAGGCTGGTTGGGATGGTTTGGCCTGCACATGGCAGAGGCTGGTTGGGTTGGTTTGGCCTGCACATGGCAGAGGCTGGTTAGGATGGTTTGGCCTGCACATGGCAGAGGCTGGTTGGGTTGGTTTGGCCTGCACATGGTAGAGGCTGGTTGGGATGGTTGGCCTGCACATGGCAGAGGCTGGTTGTGTTGGTTTGGCCTGCACATGGCAGAGGCTAATTGGGTTGTTTTGGCCTGCACATGGCAGAGGCTGGTTGGGTTGGTTTGGCCTGCACATGGCAGAGGCTGGTTGGGATGGTTTGGACTGCACATGGCAGAGGCTGGTTGGGTTGGTTTGGCCTGCACATGGCAGAGGCTGGTTGGGTTGGTTTGGCCTGCACATGGCAGAGGCTGGTTGGGTTGGTTTGGCCTGCACATGGCAGAGGCTGGTTGGGTTGGTTTGGCCTGCACATGGCAGAGGCTGGTTGGGTTGGTTTGGCCTGCACATGGTAGAGGCTGGTTGGGATGGTTTGGCCTGCACATGGCAGAGGCTGGTTGGGTTGGTTTGGCCTGCACATGGCAGAGGCTGGTTGGGATGGTTTGGTCTGCATATGGCAGAGGCTGGTTGGGTTGGTTTGGCCTGCACATGGCAGAGGCTGGTTGGGTTGGTTTGGCCTGCACATGGCAGAGGCTGGTTGGGTTGGTTTGGCCTGCACATGGCAGAGGCTGGTTGAGTTGGTTTGGCCTGCACATGGCAGAGGCTGGTTGGGTTGGTTTGGCCTGCACATGGCAGAGGCTGGTTGGGCTGGTTTGGCCTGCACATGGCAGAGGCTGGTTGGGTTGGTTTGGCCTGCACATGGCAGAGGCTGGTTGGGTTGGTTTGGCCTGCACATGGCAGAGGCTGGTTGGGATGGTTTGGCCTGCACATGGCAGAGGCTGGTTGGGATGGTTTGGCCTGCACATGGCAGAGGCTGGTTGGGTTGGTTTGGCCTGCACATGGCAGAGGTTGGTTCGGATGGTTTGGCCTGCACATGGCAGAGGCTGGTTGGGATGGTTTGGCCTGCACATGGCAGAGGCTGGTTGGGATGGTTTGGCCTGCACATGGCAGAGGCTGTTGGGTTGGTTTGGCCTGCACATGGCAGAGGTTGGTTGGGATGGTTTGGCCTGCACATGGCAGAGGTTAGTTGGGATGGTTTGGCCTGCACATGGCAGAGGTTGGTTGGGATGGTTTGGCCTGCACATGGCAGAGGCTGGTTGGGATGGTTTGGCCTGCACATGGCAGAGGCTGGTTGGGTTGGTTTGGCCTGCACATGGCAGAGGTTGGTTGGGATGGTTTGGCCTGCACATGGCAGAGCCTGGTTGGGATGGTTTCGCCTGCACATGGCAGAGGCTGGTAGGGATGGTTTGGCCTGCACATGGCAGAGGTTGGTTGGGATGGTTTGGCCTGCACATGGCAGAGGCTGGTTGGGATGGTTTGGCCTGCACATGGCAGAGGCTGGTTGGGTTGGTTTGGCCTGCACATGGTAGAGGCTGGTTGGGATGGTTTGGCCTGCACATGGCAGAGGCTGGTTGGGTTGGTTTGGCCTGCACATGGCAGAGGCTGGTTGGGTTGGTTTGGCCTGCACATGGCAGAGGCTGGTTGGGTTGGTTTGGCCTGCACATGGCAGAGGCTGGTTGGGTTGGTTTGGCCTGCACATGGCAGAGGCTGGTTGGGTTGGTTTGGCCTGCACATGGCAGAGGCTGGTTGGGTTGGTTTGGCCTGCACATGGCAGAGGCTGGTTGGGTTGGTTTGGCCTGCACATGACAGAGGCTGGTTGGGATGGTTTGGCCTGCACATGGCAGAGGCTGGTTGGGATGGTTTGGCCTGCACATGGCAGAGGTTGGTTGGGATGGTTTGGCCTGCACATGGCAGAGGCTGGTTGGGATGGTTTGGCCTGCACATGGCAGAGGCTGGTTGGGTTGGTTTGGCCTGCACATGGCAGAGGTTGGTTGGGATGGTTTGGCCTGCACATGGCAGAGCCTGGTTGGGATGGTTTCGCCTGCACACGGCAGAGGCTGGTAGGGATGGTTTGGCCTGCACATGGCAGAGGTTGGTTGGGATGGTTTGGCCTGCACATGGCAGAGGCTGGTTGGGTTGGTTTGGCCTGCACATGGTAGAGGCTGGTTGGGATGGTTTGGCCTGCACATGGCAGAGCCTGGTTGGGATGGTTTGGCCTGCACATGGCAGAGGCTGGTTGGGTTGGTTTGGCCTGCACATGGCAGAGGCTGGTTGGGTTGGTTTGGCCTGCACATGGCAGAGGCTGGTTGAGTTGGTTTGGCCTGCACATGGCAGAGGCTGGTTGGGATGGTTTGGCCTGCACATGGCAGAGGCTGGTTGGGATGGTTTGGCCTGCACATGGCAGAGGCTGGTTGGGTTGGTTTGGCCTGCACATGGTAGAGGCTGGTTGGGATGGTTTGGCCTGCACATGGCAGAGGCTGGTTGGGTTGGTTTGGCCTGCACATGGCAGAGGCTGGTTGGGATGGTTTGGCCTGCACATGGCAGAGGCTGGTTGGGTTGGTTTGGCCTGCACATGGTAGAGGCTGGTTGGGATGGTTTGGCCTGCACATGGCAGAGGCTGGTTGGGTTGGTTTGGCCTGCACATGGCAGAGGCTGGTTGGGTTGGTTTGGCCTGCACATGGCAGAGGTTGGTTGGGATGGTTTGGCCTGCACATGGCAGAGGCTGGTTGGGATGGTTTGGCCTGCACATGGCAGAGGCTGGTTGGGTTGGTTTGGCCTGCACATGGCAGAGGTTGGTTGGGATGGTTTGGCCTGCACATGGCAGAGCCTGGTTGGGATGGTTTCGCCTGCACACGGCAGAGGCTGGTAGGGATGGTTTGGCCTGCACATGGCAGAGGTTGGTTGGGATGGTTTGGCCTGCACATGGCAGAGGCTGGTTGGGTTGGTTTGGCCTGCACATGGCAGAGGCTGGTTGGGATGGTTTGGCCTGCACATGGCAGAGGCTGGTTGGGTTGGTTTGGACTGATGATGGCAGAGGCTGGTTGGGTTGGTTTAGACTGCACATGGCAGAGGCTGGTTGGGTTGGTTTGGACTGCACATGGCAAAGGCTGGTTGGGTTGGTTTGGACTGCACATGGCAGAGGCTGGTTGGGTTGGTTTGGCCTGCACATGGTAGAGGCTGGTTGGGATGGTTTGGCCTGCACATGGCAGAGGCTGGTTGGGTTGGTTTGGCCTGCACATGGCAGAGGCTGGTTGGGATGGTTTGGCCTGCACATGGCAGAGGCTGGTTGGGTTGGTTTGGCCTGCACATGGTAGAGGCTGGTTGGGATGGTTTGGCCTGCACATGGCAGAGGCTGGTTGTGTTGGTTTGGCCTGCACATGGCAGAGGCTAATTGGGTTGGTTTGGCCTGCACATGGCAGAGGCTGGTTGGGTTGGTTTGGCCTGCACATGACAGAGGCTGGTTGGGATGGTTTGGACTGCACATGGTAGAGGCTGGTTGGGTTGGTTTGGCATCATGGCAGAGACTGGTTGGGATGGTTTGGACTGCACATGGCAAAGGCTGGTTGGGTTGGTTTGATCTGCACATGGCAGAGGCTGGTTGGGTTGGTTTGGCCTGCACATGGCAGAGGCTGGTTGGGTTGGTTTGGCCTGCACATGGCAGAGGTTGGTTGGGATGGTTTGGCCTGCACATGGCAGAGGCTGGTTGGGATGGTTTGGCCTGCACATTGCAGAGGCTGGTTGGGATGGTTTGGCCTGCCCTTGGTAGAGGCTGGTTGGGTTGGTTTGGACTGCACATGGCAGAGGCTGGTTGGGTTGTTTTAGACTGCACATGGCAGAGGCTGGTTGGGTTGGTTTGGACTGCACATGGCAAAGGCTGGTTGGGTTGGTTTGGACTGCACATGGCAGAGGCTGGTTGGGTTGGTTTGGCCGTCACATGGTAGAGGCTGGTTGGGATGGTTTGGCCCGCACATGGCTGAGGTTGGTTGGGTTGGTTTGGCCTGCACATGGCAGAGGCTGGTTGGGTTGGTTTGGCATGCACATGGCAGAGGCTGGTTGGGTTGGTTTGGACTGCACATGGCAGAGGCTGGTTGGGTTGGTTTGGCCTGCACATGGCAGAGGCTGGTTGGGTTGGTTTGGCCTGCACATGGTAGAGGCTGGTTGGGATGGTTTGGCCTGCACATGGCAGAGGCTGGTTGTGTTGGTTTGGCCTGCACATGGCAGAGGCTGGTTGGGTTGGTTTGGCCTGCACATGGCAGAGGCTGGTTGGGTTGGTTTGGCCTGCACATGGCAGAGGCTGGTTGGGATGGTTTGGCCTGCACATGGTAGAGGCTGGTTGGGATGGTTCGGCCTGCACATAGCAGAGGCTGGTTGGGTTGGTTTGGCCTGCACATGGTAAAGGCTGGTGGGGCTGGTTTGGCCTGCACATGGCAGAGCCTGGTTGGGATGGTTTGGCCTGCACATGGCAGAGGCTGGTTGGGATGGTTTGGCCTGCACATGGCAGAGGCTAGTTGGGTTGGTTTGGTCTGCACATAGCAGAGGCTGGTTGGGTTGGTTTGGCCTGCACATGGCAGAGGTTGGTTGGGATGGTTTGGCCTGCATATGGCAGAGGTTGGTTGGGATGGTTTGGCCTGCACATGGCAGAGGCTGGTTGGGATGGTTTGGCCTGCACATGGCAGAGGTTGGTTGGGTTGGTTTGGCCTGCACATGGCAGAGGCTGGTTGGGTTGGTTTGGCCTGCACATGGTAAAGGCTGGTTGGGGTGGTTTGGCCTGCACATGGCAGAGGCTGGTTGGGTTGGTTTGGCCTGCACATGGCAGAGCCTGGTTGGGATGGTAGAGGCTGGTTGGGATGGTTTGGCCTGCACATGGCAGAGGCTGGTTGGGTTGGTTTGGCCTGCACATGGTAAAGGCTGGTGGGGCTGGTTTGGCCTGCACATGGCAGAGCCTGGTTGGGATGGTTTGGCCTGCACATGGTAGAGGCTGGTTGGGATGGTTTGGCCTGCACATGGCAGAGGCTGGTTGGGTTGGTTTGGTCTGCACATAGCAGAGGCTGGTTGGGTTGGTTTGGCCTGCACATGGCAGAGGCTGGTTGGGTTGGTTTGGCCTGCACATGGCAGAGGCTGGTTGGGTTGGCCTGTCTATTCATGGGTTAACTAATTGTTCACATTAAATCATTCATGGAAAGTAATTATAATGTAATGCAATTTCAACTGAGCCATTTGGAAAGCAATTCACCTTTCCAGAGTATCCCTCCATCATCTGACTGTGTATGCCGTCATAATCAGCTCAACGCATGTATGATGGCACTATTATTACGTCACAAAGGGTTCCATATAAACCGTCATCAAATCTCAAACAGTCCGACATGTTGTATGAATTGTATGTCTTTGTAATTCTTTGCTATTTAATAAACATGCTGTTGAATATTTTGAAACTAAATTGATTGAGCGCTGTTGCTATTCAACAGCTTACCTGTGTAGCTTTTTGGAAATTGATAGTCAGGGTGCTCAGAGATCGATCGATCCCAACATGAGCGAGGTGTGGGTGGAGTTTAGCTAGAGATGGGCGGGGCATAGCTAAAACTGGAACGGTCCATTTTGAGATGTTACAATGTAATGGTACTTAATAACATTGAGATGTAATGGAGCTTTCCAGTTTATCCATTAATCATATGATGTCATAATCAACTACATGACGTGTATGCTGGCATCATAATCAATGACGTCATGAATGATGTACATAAGTTCATCACGAACTCTTAATTGGTGATGGGCTAAGCGTTGCTGTACAAATTGTATGTTTTTAGTATTTAATAAACAATATTTTAAAATAGAGTTGAGCAGGGCATAGATAAAACAGGAAAGGTCCATTGAGGCTGAGGGTATTGCGGGGTAGAGTAGTGACATTTTGATATGTCTCACACTGGTAGCATACAACACATACATACACTAAGGATAATACTGTATGGAAGCATACAACACATACATACACTAAGGATAATACTGTATGGTAGCATACAACACATCCATACACTAAGGATAATACTGTATGGTAGCATACAACACATCCAATCCATACACTAAGGATAATACTGTATGGTAGCATACAACACATCCATACACTAAGGATAATACTGTATGGAAGCATACAACACATCCATACACTAAGGATAATTCTGTATGGTAGCATACAACACATCCATACACTAAGGATAATACTGTATGGAAGCATACAACACATCCATACACTAAGGATAATTATGTATGGTAGCATACAGCACATGCATACACTAAGGATAATACTGTATGGAAGCATACAACACATGCATACACTAAGGATAATACTGTATGGAAGCATACAACACATCCATACACTAAGGATAATACTGTATGGAAGCATACAACACATCCATACACTAAGGATAATACTGTATGGAAGCATACAACACATCCATACACTAAGGATAATTCTGTATGGTAGCATACAACACATCCATACACTAAGGATAATACTGTATGGAAGCATACAACACATACATACACTAAGGATAATACTGTATGGAAGCATAAAACACATGCATACACTAAGGATAATACTGTATGGAAGCATACAACACATGCATACACTAAGGATAATACTGTATGGAAGCATACAACACATGCATACACTAAGGATAATACCGTATGGTAGCATACAACACATGCATACACTAAGGATAATACCGTATGGTAGCATACAACACATGCATACACTAAGGATAATACCGTATGGTAGCATACAACACATCCATACACTAAGGATAATACCGTATGGAAGCATACAACACATGCATACACTAAGGATAATACTGTATGGAAGCATAAAACACATGCATACACTAAGGATAATACTGTATGGTAGCATACAACACATGCATACACTAAGGATAATACTGTATGGAAGCATACTACACATGCATACACTAAGGATAATACGGTATGGTAGCATACAACACATCCATACACTAAGGATAATACCGTATGGAAGCATACAACACATGCATACACTAAGGATAATACTGTATGGAAGCATAAAACACATGCATACACTAAGGATAATACTGTATGGAAGCATACAACACATGCATACACTAAGGATATTACTGTATGGAAGCATACAACACATGCATACACTAAGGATAATACTGTATGGTAGCATACAACACATCCATACACTAAGGATAATACTGTATATTGAATACTCTTGTAACTAGTGAGAAATAGGTTACACTGCCCTGTTTTTTATACATGACACACCTTTACACCAAAATGAATCAATAGACATATTTTGATGAAACAAGAATTCTGTATAATGTTCATTGAAGCATGAAATATTAGACTATAATACATGTTACTGTGCATCAAAAACTCTTGAAGCTACATCCAGAACAATAAAAGACCAGTTCTGGTCACATGTCCCCAGCCCAGGCATTTTAGTCCAAACCCAATTTTTGGAATAGAAATATTTTACATTTTTTCAAGAAATCAAGTGCGATAACTGTGGTGATAAGGCAGATTTCGTCAGTATGCAATCCCAGTCAATGTCTCATGGGGAGGCATGTATTTTCGAAATTCTAACTGAGTCCATGCAGGCTAACTGAATTTATCGAGACGAAACCATATATTTTATGATTTTTCAAGAAATCAAGGGGAAGAACTCTGATGATCACACCCAGATTTCAGTCAAACACAATCTCAGTCATGGTCTCATGTAGAGATGTATTTCCGAAATTTAAATTGAATCTATGCGGGTACTCAAGTTATCGAGCGGAAATCAAATGTGGGATGGACGGACACAAGGCTGGGGGCAGTTCCTATAGTCCCCATCGACTGCATTATCGGACTAATGTACCACTACGGACTAATGAACCACTACAGACTAATGAACCACTACGGACTAATGAACCACTACAGACTAATGAACCACCATGGACTAATGAACCACTATGGACTAATGAACCACTACAGACTAATGAACCACTATGGACTAATGAACCACTATGGACTAATGAACCACTATGGACTAATGAACCACTATGGACTAATGAACCACTACGGACTAATGAACCACTAAAGGTTATGTTCGAATACTCTTGATATTTGGCACACCTTTAGGCTATGATGCATCCACATACAAAGCTTGGTGATGAAATGTGAGTTTTGAAACTATGGTCCGAACAAAAATCATGGCCGGCACAGAGAACTTTTTATGGTAATCAGTGAACCGTGAAAATTATGTCCCGCTGACCTATTTTTGATACCCGGCACACGTTTAGCCTGTAATGCATTCATATAGCAAGTTTGGTCACTGTATACCAAAACACTTGAAACTAAAGCCTGAACAAGATATTTTTATGGTCTACAGTGAAATGTGAAAAGTAGGTCACATTGACCTACTTCCAATATATGACACACCTTTAGGCTAATATGATGCATCCATAAACCAAATTAGTTGACTATATGAAACACGCTGGTCTGGCCAAAAGCTTGGGGATGGACACACATGTGCGCACACGCAAAAACATGCAGACAGACACACGTACAGACCAAGTGAGCACATTTTGCACAGGTATAAATATATATATATAGTAACCACGATATATATATATATATATATATATATATATATATATATATATATATATATATATTTCGCACAGCGTAAAGTATTTAATTGGTCCGGCCAGTCAAGTTGGAAGTGTTGAAAAAGCTATAAAATAGGAAATTCCTCATGATTTTATTTTCATTGTAACATACTTGAAAATATCTCTTTAACAATTGTAGAATAATTAGAAGAAATGTCTCATAAGATGTTGATTTCACCCATAATGTTGATCTTGCGATCTTTGTATCGCTTGGAAATTTCACCTTCAATCTGAAACAGATAGAAAGAACACAGTAATCAGAAATTGCTCCAACATCCGTAAACAATACAGTCTCCTTAATTATGTCATCATGACATTTGACCTTTTGACACCAAAATAGATTCCTTCAGAGACGCAAGATGACAACCATCACAACAAGACACCTGTATCACTCACCTGGAGTTATTGCCCACTGGCACAGCCGAATAAAATGAGATGACCAATGGAAAAATTTACCAATCTAATTTCTCTGAATGTTTAGCCAAATTTTATTAAAATTGGCCCAGTGGTTAATAAGTAGTCTTTTATATGATTTCCTCCGAAATTTTCAGAAAATCCAAGATGGCTGCCAAACACACTAAATGTTAATTGATCAATCAATGGTGGCCATGTTTGTTTATGTATCAACTTTCCATGGACAAACTTTAATGGCCATTAGTCCCTAATGATATCTCTCAAATTTCAGCCTAATCTGTTTAGTGGTACTGGAAAATAAGTCTGTCAGGAAAACTAGGTCATCCAAGATGTCCGCTGAACTATTTGGCCAATCAAGTTCCCTTGAACTTGGATCAGCTCTTGCCCTACATGATATTTTATGAGTTTTCAATCGATCCCCCTAGTGATTTCGGAGAAGATTTTTAGACATTTCTAAAAATTAGCCAAAATCCAATTTGGCTGATTGGCTTCATTTGAACAAACTTGGATCTCTATGTCCTAAGGATGCTTTCTGCCAAATATACTTGAAATCGGCCAAGTGGTTCGCGTGAAGAAGACATTTTCAATTTCCCATTGCTTTAGTAAGGCAGTTTTTGGCAGGAATAAGATCAAAGATGGCTGCCAAACTGTTTATCCGACAGTTTGGAAAGCGGTAAATTTGAAATCAGCATACCCAAAAACCTAGATAAAACCAATTTCGGCTTCAAAATACATCAAGAAAATACAAATATGGCCACCAAACACGATACATTTTGATTGATCCACGGTGGCAATGTTTTTTTATGGATCAACTTCCCTTGAACAAACCCTAATGGCTCTTAGTCCCTAACCATATCTCCCCAAATTTCGGCCCGATCCGTTCAGCGGTTCTGAAGAAGTTGTTTTTGCGAAAACTAGGTCATCCAATATGGCCACCAAACCATTTGGCCAATCAAGTTCCCTTGAACAAACTGGGTTCAGCACTTGCCCTAGATGATATCTCATGAGTTTTGAATCAGTGGTTATCTGGAAGAAGACAATTTCAATTTCCCATTGATTTAGTATGGGAGTTTTTGGCGGGAAAATGATCCAAGATGGCCAACAAACTGTTTATCCAACAGTTTCAAAAATGGCAAATTTGAAATCAGAATACCCAAAAACCAATTTCGGCTTCAAAATCCATCAATTAAAAATATCCAATATGACCGCCAAACATGCTACATTTTGATTGGACCATGGCGGCCATGGTTGTTTTCACGTATTAACTTCCCTTGAACAAACTTTAATGGTCCTTAGTCCCTAATCATATCTGCCAAATATTCTGGAGAAGTTGTGTTCACGAAAAATAGGTCATCCAAGATGGCCACCTAACCATTTGGCCAATCAAGTTCTCTTGAACAAACTTGGTTCAACTCTTGCCCTAGATGATATTTCAGGAGTTTAGAATCGATCCCCGAAGCGGTTTCGAAGATTTTTAAAGACATTTCTAAAAATAGACAAAAATCCAAGATGGCCACTGGCTAAATTGTCCGATCGGCTTCCTTTGAAGAAACTTGAATCTCTATGCCCTAAGGATGCTTCCTGCCGAGGCATAAGCTCACTTGGCCTTTCAGGCTACGTGAGCTAACAATGGATCCACAGTGAATACGAAACTCAATCACAACAAGAGTTTTATGACAGACATATTTGTGATGGACCAGTCATTTGATTGTCAGATCACATAATACCTAACATATAAGTCACATATTGATTATGACATCAGACACTTGAGTCACAGATCTCATTAGTCTACCTGACCCATCAAAGTACTGACCACAAACTCATTAGTCCACTTGACACTTGAAAATACTGACCACAAATTCATTAGTCCACTTGACCCTTCAAAGTACTGACCACAACCTCATTAGTCCAGTTAATCATTGAAAGTACTGAACACAACTGTGTGCGTGCATACGTGCAAGCATGTGCGCATGGTTGCATGTGTAGGGGGGGGGGGGGGGAATGTCTCTAGCATAACTGGCTTGCTACAGTTCTGCACAATGTCTGACCTGTTTTTGCAATTCCTTGGTTCTCTTAATGATGACAGAAAGGTGTGGTTCTGTGGAGCGTTCCTCATTCAGTGCGTCTTGTCTCTGAATCGATGCTTGTTTCTCATTAAATCTCATCTTATCTGCTTGTGTTAATAACTGTTTCAAGTTAGATTTCATGCGGTCCACATATCTAAACATTAAAAACATGAAATAAGGTTCATATTAAACCAGCCAAGAAAGGCTTGCACGATTACGTGATTAAATCGAAAATCATGATTATGTTTTAAATCGTGAATTTATATGATTAAAAATTAAATAATCGAATAATCGTGAATATTTTCAATTGCATAAAATATTTCAAAACCCAACTTTCAATTACTTTTTAATGTGATCGCTCATGAAAAGTTACATTGTGCTTAGTCAATGTCTGTCCATTTGTATGGCAAGAGAAGACTATTTTTGAAAATGTATTACTGGAATGCCTGGCTCAAAAAAATCGACCAATCAAAATTCTCATTAGTCGATCACCATAGGATCATTCCACCCAAGTTTCATTGAAATTAGGCCATTGATTAAGTAGCGTTTTAAAGGATTTCTGGAAAATCCAAAACGCATGGCAACCAGAAAAATTGACTAATTAAAATTATCTATACAAATTCTGAAGCCTCTCCCCATAGGGTCCTTGCAACCCAATTAAGTTGAAATCTTCCAAGCAGTAGAGTTTTGACAATTTCCCGTAATCTTTTCATAAATCTAGGATTTTCATCCAAAAAATTTACACATTAAAATCTGTATACAAGGTCTGAAGCCTAACCACATAGGGCCCTTTCTACCAAATTAGTTGAAATCTGCTACGCAGTTAATGAAGAGTACGTTTTGACCATTTCCAGTAAATTTTACATAAACTAAGATTGTCACCCAAAAAATTGACCAATCAAAATTCAAAATAGAAGTTCTGGAGTCTACCAGGATAGGGTCTCGCTATCCAAATTTGGTTGAAATATGTCAAGCAACTAAGGAAAATCACTGGTAAATTTGTCCAAAATCTAAGATTTTCACCCGAAAAAATTATCAATCAGGTCAGTATGTCATCCTTGCCCATCACAAAGCAAGGATGTATGTGTCCATGTTTGGGTACAGTATGATTAACTAAACACATGATATACTTCACTAAGTTGAGTTAAATGCAAAATGTTAATCTTGAAGAAACATTTTTATCACGGTTACAGTAACCTTGGTCTTTGTCCTTCTAACCACAAGGTCATTTTGTAATGTCCGCTCATTACAGGGAGCCATATATCCATGCTCTGGGTGAAGCATGATTAACGACAAGGTCATTTTGTAATGTCCGCTCATTACAGGGAGCCATATATCAATGTCTTTAATTAATACGTAGGCGATATGGCGTGAAGGTTGGTTAAAGCCTGACGTCCGCTACGTGTGGTAGTGTGGATTACATTAGCGAAGCCTTCAGACAACTTTCTGATAAAAGTTTCTATCAGGAACTGACGGACAACAGACCGGAGATTCACACACACTTGGTCCAGAAAAGACTGGATCAGTTAGTCAGGGATGGGGGAAATTAAAGCCGACATAGCAGCCGGCTTAATCCCACCACAACCAAAAACCGCCCGTTTCTACTTACTACCAAAAATTCATAAAGCCAAGACAGGCGCCCTTGTATCGGGTAGACCCATTATAAGTGGAAATGGCTGCCCAACAGAACTAATCAGTAGCTTCGTTGACCAACACATAAAAATTCATGTGAAAAAAATAAAATCATACGTCAAAGACAGAGACACTTCTTGTCACCATGGATGTGACATCACTGTATACAAACATTCCCAACCAGAAGGGTTTACAAGCGACAGGAAAATTCTTGCGCCACCACAGCCTCCCAGGCACCCTTTCAATACGAGGATTACTGAATTTACTCAAATTAGTTTTAGAATTCAACAACTTTGAATTCTATGGTAAACATTACCTACAGGTAGGTGGTACAGCAATGAGAAGCAAAGCTGCATGCACCTACGCGTGCATCTTCATGGGCGAGTTAGAAACAAAGCTATTAAAAAATGTACCACATCAGCCAGCCCTATTTCTCAGATACATAGATGACATTTTTATGATCTGGGAACAGGGAGAAGAGGCATTGAACGAATTCATCACATATATGAATCAATCACATGCCACCATTAAATTTACTGCTGAATTCTCATACAACATGAATTATTTAGATACTACAGTAATAAAAGGAGATAATAATGAAATCATTTTTTCACTGTACACATAACCGACACCCACGGATACCTCCATTATACGTCAGCACACCCAATCTCATGTAAGAACGCGGGACCATATGGACAATGTCTACGCTTTCGCAGAATTTGCTCTACAAACGGAGACTAACTTAAACACAGCACAGATCTCATCACACATTATGAATCAAGAGGCTACCCAACAGGCCTATTACGACAAGCACAAGAAAAAGCACTCAACAAAGAGAGGAACTCCCTCATCCATCAGACCACACCCAAAATGATAAAAGACTCACAGAGACAGATCCTTATCACTGAATTCAACAAAAACAGTGAATTTATACAGAAACAAATACTCAAACATTGGCATATCCTAGAAGGCAGTCAACGCTGCAGAACGGCCTTCCAGAAAAACCAATGTTCGGATTCAGAAAAAATAGAACGATAAAGGATGACGTCATTAGAGCCCGCTTAGACAACCCAGAAAAACTGAAACCCAAACACGAAACATTTTTCTTCCCTGCCTGAAAGGAAATTGTGATTTCTGCATAGTGATGGGCCAAAGTAGATGGTTCAAAAGCAACCACACAGGCTTGACATATAGAGCAAAAATTGCTGGTAATTGTCAAACAAGAAACGTTATATATTTGATCACCTGTAAACGCTGCAAAAAACAATAAGTGGGAGAGACCAAAAGAGTGTTTAAAATTAGAATCCAAGAACATCTATGCTCAATCACCAACTTCCATAAACATATACGATATGACACACCAGTATCACGACACTTCACACTAGAATGTTATCCAAGGAGCGACGTCCAATTCAGAATTATACAAGTCCTCTCATCTGACCCGGATGACGAGTTTTCGACGCCATGGAGGCAAGCTAAGGAAGACTATTGGATACATCAACTCCACACCATGGCACCATTTGGCATAAACATGGCGGGGTAAGACTGACCCTTAAAAAGTCTCCCACAACTTTTTCTAGGTATTCATTAAAGCCATATATCCATGCTCCGGGTGAAGTATGATTAACCACAAGGTCATTTTGTAATGTCCACTCATTACAGGGAGCCATATATCCATGCTCTGGGTGAAGTTTGATTAACCACAAGGTCATTTTGTAATGTCCACTCATTACAGGGAGCCATATATCCATGCTCTGGGTGAAGTATGATTAACCACAAGGTCATTTTGTAATGTCCACTCATTACAGGGAGCCATATATCCATGCTCTGGGTGAAGTATGATTAACCACAAGGTCATTTTGTAATGTCCACTCATTACAGGGAGCCATATATCCATGCTCCGGGTGAAGTATGATTAACCACAAGGTCATTTTGTAATGTCCACTCATTACAGGGAGCCATATATCCATGCTCTGGGTGAAGTATGATTAACCACAAGGTCATTTTGTAATGTCCGCTCATTACAGGGAGCCATATATCCATGCTCCGGGTGAAGTATGATTAACCACAAGGTCATTTTGTAATGTCCGCTCATTACAGGGAGCCATATATCCATGCTCCGGGTGAAGTATGATTAACCACAAGGTCATTTTGTAATGTCCACTCATTACAGGGAGCCATATATCCATGCTCCGGGTGAAGTATGATTAACCACAAGGTCATTTTGTAATGTCCGCTCATTACAGGGAGCCATATATCCTAGCTCCGGGTGAAGTATGATTAACCACAAGGTCATTTCGTAATGTCCGCTTATTACAGGGAGCCATATATCCATGCTCCGGGTGAAGTATGATTAACCACAAGGTCATTTCGTAATGTCCACTCATTACAGGGAGCCATATATCCATGCTCCGGGTGAAGTATGATTATCCACAAGGTCATTTTGTAATGTCCACTCATTACAGGGAGCCATATATCCATGCTCCGGGTGAAGTATGATTAACCACAAGGTCATTTTGTAATGTCCGCTCATTACAGGGAGCCATATATCCATGCTCCGGGTGAAGTATGATTAACCACAAGGTCATTTTGCAATGTCCGCTCATTACAGGGAGCCATATATCCATGCTCCGGGTGAAGTATGATTAACCACAAGGTCATTTTGTAATGTCCACTCATTACAGGGAGCCATATATCCATGCTCCGGGATGAAGTATGATTAACCACAAGGTCATTTTGTAATGTCCACTCATTACAGGGAGCCATATATCCATGCTCCGGGTGAAGTATGATTAACCACAAGGTCATTTTGTAATGTCCACTCATTACAGGGAGCCATATATCCATGCTCCGGGTGAAGTATGATTAACCACAAGGTCATTTTGTAATGTCCACTCATTACAGGGAGCCATATATCCATGCTCCGGGTGAAGTATGATTAACCACAAGGTCATTTTGTAATGTCCGCTCATTACAGGGAGCCATATATCCATGCTCTGGATGAAGTATGATTAACCACAAGGTCATTTTGTAATGTCCGCTCATTACAGGGAGCCATATATCCATGCTCTGGATGAAGTATGATTAACCACAAGGTCATTTTGTAATGTCCGCTCATTACAGGGAGCCATATATCCATGCTCCGGGTGAAGTATGATTAACCACAAGGTCATTTTGTAATGTCCACTCATTACAGGGAGCCATATATCCATGCTCTGGATGAAGTATGATTAACCACAAGGTCATTTTGTAATGTCCGCTCATTACAGGGAGCCATATATCCATGCTCCGGGTGAAGTATGATTAACCACAAGGTCATTTTGTAATGTCCACTCATTACAGGGAGCCATATATCCATGCTCTGGATGAAGTATGATTATCCACAAGGTCATTTTGTAATGTCCGCTCATTACAGGGAGCCATATATCCATGCTCCGGGTGAAGTATGATTAACCACAAGGTCATTTTGTAATGTCCACTCATTACAGGGAGCCATATATCCATGCTCCGGATGAAGTATGATTAACCACAAGGTCATTTTGCAATGTCCACTCATTACAGGGAGCCATATATCCATGCTCTGGATGAAGTATGATTAACCACAAGGTCATTTTGCAATGTCCACTCATTACAGGGAGCCATATATCCATGCTCTGGATGAAGTATGATTAACCACAAGGTCATTTTGTAATGTCCGCTCATTACAGGGAGCCATATATCCATGCTCCGGGTGAAGTATGATTAACCACAAGGTCATTTTGTAATGTCCACTCATTACAGGGAGCCATATATCCATGCTCCGGGTGAAGTATGATTAACCACAAGGTCATTTTGTAATGTCCGCTCATTACAGGGAGCCATATATCCATGCTCTGGATGAAGTATGATTAACCACAAGGTCATTTTGTAATGTCCACTCATTACAGGGAGCCATATATCCATGCTCCGGGTGAAGTATGATTATCCACAAGGTCATTTTGTAATGTCCACTCATTACAGGGAGCCATATATCCATGCTCTGGATGAAGTATGATTAACCACAAGGTCATTTTGTAATGTCCACTCATTACAGGGAGCCATATATCCATGCTCCGGGTGAAGTATGATTATCCACAAGGTCATTTTGTAATGTCCACTCATTACAGGGAGCCATATATCCATGCTCCGGGTGAAGTATGATTAACCACAAGGTCATTTTGTAATGTCCACTCATTACAGGGAGCCATATATCCATGCTCCGGGTGAAGTATGATTAACCACAAGGTCATTTTGTAATGTCCGCTCATTACAGGGAGCCATATATCCATGCTCCGGGTGAAGTATGATTAACCACAAGGTCATTTTGTAATGTCCGCTCATTACAGGGAGCCATATATCCATGCTCCGGGTGAAGTATGATTAACCACAAGGTCATTTTGTAATGTCCGCTCATTACAGGGAGCCATATATCCATGCTCCGGGTGAAGTATGATTAACCACAAGGTCATTTTGCAATGTCCGCTCATTACAGGGAGCCATATATCCATGCTCCGGGTGAAGTATGATTAACCACAAGGTCATTTTGTAATGTCCACTCATTACAGGGAGCCATATATCCATGCTCCGGGTGAAGTATGATTAACCACAAGGTCATTTTGTAATGTCCACTCATTACAGGGAGCCATATATCCATGCTCCGGGTGAAGTATGATTAACCACAAGGTCATTTTGTAATGTCCACTCATTACAGGGAGCCATATATCCATGCTCCGGGTGAAGTATGATTAACCACAAGGTCATTTTGTAATGTCCACTCATTACAGGGAGCCATATATCCATGCTCCGGGTGAAGTATGATTAACCACAAGGTCATTTTGTAATGTCCGCTCATTACAGGGAGCCATATATCCATGCTCCGGGTGAAGTATGATTAACCACAAGGTCATTTTGTAATGTCCGCTCATTACAGGGAGCCATATATCCATGCTCTGGATGAAGTATGATTAACCACAAGGTCATTTTGCAATGTCCACTCATTACAGGGAGCCATATATCCATGCTCCGGGTGAAGTATGATTAACCACAAGGTCATTTTGCAATGTCCACTTATTACAGGGAGCCATATATCCATGCTCTGAGTGAAGTATGATTAACCACAAGGTCATTTTGCAATGTCCACTCATTACAGGGAGCCATATATCCATGCTCCGGGTGAAGTATGATTAACCACAAGGTCATTTTGTAATGTCCACTCATTACAGGGAGCCATATATCCATGCTCTGGATGAAGTATGATTAACCACAAGGTCATTTTGTAATGTCCGCTCATTACAGGGAGCCATATATCCATGCTCCGGGTGAAGTATGATTAACCACAAGGTCATTTTGTAATGTCCACTCATTACAGGGAGCCATATATCCATGCTCCGGGTGAAGTATGATTAACCACGAGGTCATTTTGTAATGTCCGCTCATTACAGGGAGCCATATATCCATGCTCCGGGTGAAGTATGATTAACCACAAGGTCATTTTGTAATGTCCGCTCATTACAGGGAGCCATATATCCATGCTCCGGGTGAAGTATGATTAACCACAAGGTCATTTTGCAATGTCCGCTCATTACAGGGAGCCATATATCCATGCTCCGGGTGAAGTATGATTAACCACAAGGTCATTTTGTAATGTCCACTCATTACAGGGAGCCATATATCCATGCTCCGGGTGAAGTATGATTAACCACAAGGTCATTTTGTAATGTCCACTCATTACAGGGAGCCATATATCCATGCTCCGGGTGAAGTATGATTAACCACAAGGTCATTTTGTAATGTCCACTCATTACAGGGAGCCATATATCCATGCTCCGGGTGAAGTATGATTAACCACAAGGTCATTTTGTAATGTCCACTCATTACAGGGAGCCATATATCCATGCTCCGGGTGAAGTATGATTAACCACAAGGTCATTTTGTAATGTCCGCTCATTACAGGGAGCCATATATCCATGCTCCGGGTGAAGTATGATTAACCACAAGGTCATTTTGTAATGTCCGCTCATTACAGGGAGCCATATATCCATGCTCTGGATGAAGTATGATTAACCACAAGGTCATTTTGCAATGTCCACTCATTACAGGGAGCCATATATCCATGCTCCGGGTGAAGTATGATTAACCACAAGGTCATTTTGCAATGTCCACTCATTACAGGGAGCCATATATCCATGCTCTGAGTGAAGTATGATTAACCACAAGGTCATTTTGCAATGTCCACTCATTACAGGGAGCCATATATCCATGCTCCGGGTGAAGTATGATTAACCACAAGGTCATTTTGTAATGTCCACTCATTACAGGGAGCCATATATCCATGCTCCGGGTGAAGTATGATTAACCACAAGGTCATTTTGTAATGTCCGCTCATTACAGGGAGCCATATATCCATGCTCTGGATGAAGTATGATTAACCACAAGGTCATTTTGTAATGTCCGCTCATTACAGGGAGCCATATATCCATGCTCTGGATGAAGTATGATTAACCACAAGGTCATTTTGTAATGTCCGCTCATTACAGGGAGCCATATATCCATGCTCTGGATGAAGTATGATTAACCACAAGGTCATTTTGTAATGTCCGCTCATTAAAGGGAGCCATATATCCATGCTCTGGATGAAGTATGATTAACCACAAGTGGATGAAGTATGATTAACCACAAGGTCATTTTGTAATGTCCACTCATTACAGGGAGCCATATATCCATGCTCCGGATGAAGTATGATTAACCACAAGGTCATTTTGTAATGTCCACTCATTACAGGGAGCCATATATCCATGCTCCGGATGAAGTATGATTAACCACAAGGTCATTTTGCAATGTCCACTCATTACAGGGAGCCATATATCCATGCTCTGGATGAAGTATGATTAACCACAAGGTCATTTTGTAATGTCCGCTCATTACAGGGAGCCATATATCCATGCTCCGGGTGAAGTATGATTAACCACAAGGTCATTTTGTAATGTCCGCTCATTACAGGGAGCCATATATCCATGCTCCGGGTGAAGTATGATTAACCACAAGGTCATTTTGTAATGTCCACTCATTACAGGGAGCCATATATCCATGCTCTGGATGAAGTATGATTATCCACAAGGTCATTTTGTAATGTCCGCTCATTACAGGGAGCCATATATCCATGCTCCGGGTGAAGTATGATTAACCACAAGGTCATTTTGTAATGTCCACTCATTACAGGGAGCCATATATCCATGCTCTGGATGAAGTATGATTATCCACAAGGTCATTTTGTAATGTCCGCTCATTACAGGGAGCCATATATCCATGCTCCGGGTGAAGTATGATTAACCACAAGGTCATTTTGTAATGTCCACTCATTACAGGGAGCCATATATCCATGCTCCGGATGAAGTATGATTAACCACAAGGTCATTTTGCAATGTCCACTCATTACAGGGAGCCATATATCCATGCTCTGGATGAAGTATGATTAACCACAAGGTCATTTTGCAATGTCCACTCATTACAGGGAGCCATATATCCATGCTCTGGATGAAGTATGATTAACCACAAGGTCATTTTGTAATGTCCGCTCATTACAGGGAGCCATATATCCATGCTCCGGGTGAAGTATGATTAACCACAAGGTCATTTTGTAATGTCCACTCATTACAGGGAGCCATATATCCATGCTCTGGATGAAGTATGATTAACCACAAGGTCATTTTGTAATGTCCGCTCATTACAGGGAGCCATATATCCATGCTCTGGATGAAGTATGATTAACCACAAGGTCATTTTGTAATGTCCACTCATTACAGGGAGCCATATATCCATGCTCCGGGTGAAGTATGATTATCCACAAGGTCATTTTGTAATGTCCACTCATTACAGGGAGCCATATATCCATGCTCTGGATGAAGTATGATTAACCACAAGGTCATTTTGTAATGTCCACTCATTACAGGGAGCCATATATCCATGCTCCGGGTGAAGTATGATTATCCACAAGGTCATTTTGTAATGTCCACTCATTACAGGGAGCCATATATCCATGCTCTGGATGAAGTATGATTAACCACAAGGTCATTTTGTAATGTCCACTCATTACAGGGAGCCATATATCCATGCTCTGGATGAAGTATGATTAACCACAAGGTCATTTTGTAATGTCCGCTCATTACAGGGAGCCATATATCCATGCTCCGGGTGAAGTATGATTAACCACGAGGTCATTTTGTAATGTCCACTCATTACAGGGAGCCATATATCCATGCTCCGGGTGAAGTATGATTAACCACGAGGTCATTTTGTAATGTCCGCTCATTACAGGGAGCCATATATCCATGCTCCGGGTGAAGTATGATTAACCACAAGGTCATTTTGTAATGTCCGCTCATTACAGGGAGCCATATATCCATGCTCCGGGTGAAGTATGATTAACCACAAGGTCATTTTGCAATGTCCGCTCATTACAGGGAGCCATATATCCATGCTCCGGGTGAAGTATGATTAACCACAAGGTCATTTTGTAATGTCCACTCATTACAGGGAGCCATATATCCATGCTCTGGATGAAGTATGATTAACCACAAGGTCATTTTGTAATGTCCACTCATTACAGGGAGCCATATATCCATGCTCCGGGTGAAGTATGATTAACCACAAGGTCATTTTGTAATGTCCACTCATTACAGGGAGCCATATATCCATGCTCCGGGTGAAGTATGATTAACCACAAGGTCATTTTGTAATGTCCACTCATTACAGGGAGCCATATATCCATGCTCCGGGTGAAGTATGATTAACCACAAGGTCATTTTGTAATGTCCGCTCATTACAGGGAGCCATATATCCATGCTCTGGATGAAGTATGATTAACCACAAGGTCATTTTGTAATGTCCGCTCATTACAGGGAGCCATATATCCATGCTCTGGATGAAGTATGATTAACCACAAGGTCATTTTGCAATGTCCACTCATTACAGGGAGCCATATATCCATGCTCCGGGTGAAGTATGATTAACCACAAGGTCATTTTGCAATGTCCACTCATTACAGGGAGCCATATATCCATGCTCTGAGTGAAGTATGATTAACCACAAGGTCATTTTGCAATGTCCACTCATTACAGGGAGCCATATATCCATGCTCCGGGTGAAGTATGATTAACCACAAGGTCATTTTGTAATGTCCACTCATTACAGGGGGCCATATATCCATGCTCTGGATGAAGTATGATTAACCACAAGGTCATTTTGTAATGTCCGCTCATTACAGGGAGCCATATATCCATGCTCCGGGTGAAGTATGATTAACCACAAGGTCATTTTGTAATGTCCGCTCATTACAGGGAGCCATATATCCATGCTCTGGATGAAGTATGATTAACCACAAGGTCATTTTGTAATGTCCGCTCATTACAGGGAGCCATATATCCATGCTCTGGATGAAGTATGATTAACCACAAGGTCATTTTGTAATGTCCGCTCATTACAGGGAGCCATATATCCATGCTCTGGATGAAGTATGATTAACCACAAGGTCATTTTGTAATGTCCGCTCATTACAGGGAGCCATATATCCATGCTCTGGATGAAGTATGATTAACCACAAGTGGATGAAGTATGATTAACCACAAGGTCATTTTGTAATGTCCACTCATTACAGGGAGCCATATATCCATGCTCCGGATGAAGTATGATTAACCACAAGGTCATTTTGTAATGTCCACTCATTACAGGGAGCCATATATCCATGCTCCGGATGAAGTATGATTAACCACAAGGTCATTTTGCAATGTCCACTCATTACAGGGAGCCATATATCCATGCTCTGGATGAAGTATGATTAACCACAAGGTCATTTTGTAATGTCCGCTCATTACAGGGAGCCATATATCCATGCTCTGGATGAAGTATGATTAACCACAAGGTCATTTTGTAATGTCCGCTCATTACAGGGAGCCATATATCCATGCTCCGGGTGAAGTATGATTAACCACAAGGTCATTTTGTAATGTCCACTCATTACAGGGAGCCATATATCCATGCTCTGGATGAAGTATGATTATCCACAAGGTCATTTTGTAATGTCCGCTCATTACAGGGAGCCATATATCCATGCTCCGGGTGAAGTATGATTAACCACAAGGTCATTTTGTAATGTCCACTCATTACAGGGAGCCATATATCCATGCTCTGGATGAAGTATGATTATCCACAAGGTCATTTTGTAATGTCCGCTCATTACAGGGAGCCATATATCCATGCTCCGGGTGAAGTATGATTAACCACAAGGTCATTTTGTAATGTCCACTCATTACAGGGAGCCATATATCCATGCTCCGGATGAAGTATGATTAACCACAAGGTCATTTTGCAATGTCCACTCATTACAGGGAGCCATATATCCATGCTCTGGATGAAGTATGATTAACCACAAGGTCATTTTGCAATGTCCACTCATTACAGGGAGCCATATATCCATGCTCTGGATGAAGTATGATTAACCACAAGGTCATTTTGTAATGTCCGCTCATTACAGGGAGCCATATATCCATGCTCCGGGTGAAGTATGATTAACCACAAGGTCATTTTGTAATGTCCACTCATTACAGGGAGCCATATATCCATGCTCTGGATGAAGTATGATTAACCACAAGGTCATTTTGTAATGTCCGCTCATTACAGGGAGCCATATATCCATGCTCTGGATGAAGTATGATTAACCACAAGGTCATTTTGTAATGTCCACTCATTACAGGGAGCCATATATCCATGCTCCGGGTGAAGTATGATTATCCACAAGGTCATTTTGTAATGTCCACTCATTACAGGGAGCCATATATCCATGCTCTGGATGAAGTATGATTAACCACAAGGTCATTTTGTAATGTCCACTCATTACAGGGAGCCATATATCCATGCTCCGGGTGAAGTATGATTATCCACAAGGTCATTTTGTAATGTCCACTCATTACAGGGAGCCATATATCCATGCTCTGGATGAAGTATGATTAACCACAAGGTCATTTTGTAATGTCCACTCATTACAGGGAGCCATATATCCATGCTCTGGATGAAGTATGATTAACCACAAGGTCATTTTGTAATGTCCGCTCATTACAGGGAGCCATATATCCATGCTCTGGATGAAGTATGATTAACCACAAGGTCATTTTGCAATGTCCACTCATTACAGGGAGCCATATATCCATGCTCCGGGTGAAGTATGATTAACCACAAGGTCATTTTGCAATGTCCACTCATTACAGGGAGCCATATATCCATGCTCTGAGTGAAGTATGATTAACCACAAGGTCATTTTGCAATGTCCACTCATTACAGGGAGCCATATATCCATGCTCCGGGTGAAGTATGATTAACCACAAGGTCATTTTGTAATGTCCACTCATTACAGGGAGCCATATATCCATGCTCTGGATGAAGTATGATTAACCACAAGGTCATTTTGTAATGTCCACTCATTACAGGGAGCCATATATCCATGCTCTGGATGAAGTATGATTAACCACAAGGTCATTTTGTAATGTCCGCTCATTACATGGAGCCATATATCCATGCTCCGGGTGAAGTATGATTAACCACAAGGTCATTTTGTAATGTCCACTCATTACAGGGAGCCATATATCCATGCTCCGGGTGAAGTATGATTAACCACAAGGTCATTTTGTAATGTCCACTCATTACAGGGAGCCATATATCCATGCTCTGGATGAAGTATGATTAACCACAAGGTCATTTTGTAATGTCCGCTCATTACAGGGAGCCATATATCCATGCTCCGGGTGAAGTATGATTAACCACAAGGTCATTTTGTAATGTCCGCTCATTACAGGGAGCCATATATCCATGCTCTGGATGAAGTATGATTAACCACAAGGTCATTTTGTAATGTCCGCTCATTACAGGGAGCCATATATCCATGCTCTGGATGAAGTATGATTAACCACAAGGTCATTTTGTAATGTCCGCTCATTACAGGGAGCCATATATCCATGCTCTGGATGAAGTATGATTAACCACAAGGTCATTTTGTAATGTCCGCTCATTACAGGGAGCCATATATCCATGCTCTGGATGAAGTATGATTAACCACAAGTGGATGAAGTATGATTAACCACAAGGTCATTTTGTAATGTCCACTCATTACAGGGAGCCATATATCCATGCTCCGGATGAAGTATGATTAACCACAAGGTCATTTTGTAATGTCCACTCATTACAGGGAGCCATATATCCATGCTCCGGATGAAGTATGATTAACCACAAGGTCATTTTGCAATGTCCACTCATTACAGGGAGCCATATATCCATGCTCTGGATGAAGTATGATTAACCACAAGGTCATTTTGTAATGTCCGCTCATTACAGGGAGCCATATATCCATGCTCTGGATGAAGTATGATTAACCACAAGGTCATTTTGTAATGTCCGCTCATTACAGGGAGCCATATATCCATGCTCCGGGTGAAGTATGATTAACCACAAGGTCATTTTGTAATGTCCACTCATTACAGGGAGCCATATATCCATGCTCTGGATGAAGTATGATTATCCACAAGGTCATTTTGTAATGTCCGCTCATTACAGGGAGCCATATATCCATGCTCCGGGTGAAGTATGATTAACCACAAGGTCATTTTGTAATGTCCACTCATTACAGGGAGCCATATATCCATGCTCTGGATGAAGTATGATTATCCACAAGGTCATTTTGTAATGTCCGCTCATTACAGGGAGCCATATATCCATGCTCCGGGTGAAGTATGATTAACCACAAGGTCATTTTGTAATGTCCACTCATTACAGGGAGCCATATATCCATGCTCCGGATGAAGTATGATTAACCACAAGGTCATTTTGCAATGTCCACTCATTACAGGGAGCCATATATCCATGCTCTGGATGAAGTATGATTAACCACAAGGTCATTTTGCAATGTCCACTCATTACAGGGAGCCATATATCCATGCTCTGGATGAAGTATGATTAACCACAAGGTCATTTTGTAATGTCCGCTCATTACAGGGAGCCATATATCCATGCTCCGGGTGAAGTATGATTAACCACAAGGTCATTTTGTAATGTCCACTCATTACAGGGAGCCATATATCCATGCTCTGGATGAAGTATGATTAACCACAAGGTCATTTTGTAATGTCCGCTCATCACAGGGAGCCATATATCCATGCTCTGGATGAAGTATGATTAACCACAAGGTCATTTTGTAATGTCCACTCATTACAGGGAGCCATATATCCATGCTCCGGGTGAAGTATGATTATCCACAAGGTCATTTTGTAATGTCCACTCATTACAGGGAGCCATATATCCATGCTCTGGATGAAGTATGATTAACCACAAGGTCATTTTGTAATGTCCACTCATTACAGGGAGCCATATATCCATGCTCCGGGTGAAGTATGATTATCCACAAGGTCATTTTGTAATGTCCACTCATTACAGGGAGCCATATATCCATGCTCTGGATGAAGTATGATTAACCACAAGGTCATTTTGTAATGTCCACTCATTACAGGGAGCCATATATCCATGCTCTGGATGAAGTATGATTAACCACAAGGTCATTTTGTAATGTCCGCTCATTACAGGGAGCCACATATCCATGCTCTGGATGAAGTATGATTAACCACAAGGTCATTTTGTAATGTCCACTCATTACAGGGAGTCATATATCCATGCTCCGGGTGAAGTATGATTAACCACAAGGTCATTTTGCAATGTCCACTCATTACAGGGAGCCATATATCCATGCTCTGGATGAAGTATGATTAACCACAAGGTCATTTTGTAATGTCCGCTCATTACAGGGAGCCATATATCCATGCTCCGGGTGAAGTATGATTAACCACAAGGTCATTTTGTAATGTCCACTCATTACAGGGAGCCATATATCCATGCTCTGGATGAAGTATGATTAACCACAAGGTCATTTTGTAATGTCCGCTCATTACAGGGAGCCATATATCCATGCTCTGGATGAAGTATGATTAACCACAAGGTCATTTTGTAATGTCCACTCATTACAGGGAGCCATATATCCATGCTCCGGGTGAAGTATGATTATCCACAAGGTCATTTTGTAATGTCCACTCATTACAGGGAGCCATATATCCATGCTCTGGATGAAGTATGATTAACCACAAGGTCATTTTGCAATGTCCACTCATTACAGGGAGCCATATATCCATGCTCTGGATGAAGTATGATTAACCACAAGGTCATTTTGCAATGTCCACTCATTACAGGGAGCCATATATCCATGCTCTGGATGAAGTATGATTAACCACAAGGTCATTTTGTAATGTCCGCTCATTACAGGGAGCCATATATCCATGCTCCGGGTGAAGTATGATTAACCACAAGGTCATTTTGTAATGTCCACTCATTACAGGGAGCCATATATCCATGCTCTGGATGAAGTATGATTAACCACAAGGTCATTTTGTAATGTCCGCTCATTACAGGGAGCCATATATCCATGCTCTGGATGAAGTATGATTAACCACAAGGTCATTTTGTAATGTCCACTCATTACAGGGAGCCATATATCCATGCTCCGGGTGAAGTATGATTATCCACAAGGTCATTTTGTAATGTCCACTCATTACAGGGAGCCATATATCCATGCTCTGGATGAAGTATGATTAACCACAAGGTCATTTTGTAATGTCCACTCATTACAGGGAGCCATATATCCATGCTCCGGGTGAAGTATGATTATCCACAAGGTCATTTTGTAATGTCCACTCATTACAGGGAGCCATATATCCATGCTCTGGATGAAGTATGATTAACCACAAGGTCATTTTGTAATGTCCACTCATTACAGGGAGCCATATATCCATGCTCTGGATGAAGTATGATTAACCACAAGGTCATTTTGTAATGTCCGCTCATTACAGGGAGCCATATATCCATGCTCCGGGTGAAGTATGATTAACCACGAGGTCATTTTGTAATGTCCACTCATTACAGGGAGCCATATATCCATGCTCCGGGTGAAGTATGATTAACCACGAGGTCATTTTGTAATGTCCGCTCATTACAGGGAGCCATATATCCATGCTCCGGGTGAAGTATGATTAACCACAAGGTCATTTTGTAATGTCCGCTCATTACAGGGAGCCATATATCCATGCTCCGGGTGAAGTATGATTAACCACAAGGTCATTTTGCAATGTCCGCTCATTACAGGGAGCCATATATCCATGCTCCGGGTGAAGTATGATTAACCACAAGGTCATTTTGTAATGTCCACTCATTACAGGGAGCCATATATCCATGCTCTGGATGAAGTATGATTAACCACAAGGTCATTTTGTAATGTCCACTCATTACAGGGAGCCATATATCCATGCTCCGGGTGAAGTATGATTAACCACAAGGTCATTTTGTAATGTCCACTCATTACAGGGAGCCATATATCCATGCTCCGGGTGAAGTATGATTAACCACAAGGTCATTTTGTAATGTCCACTCATTACAGGGAGCCATATATCCATGCTCCGGGTGAAGTATGATTAACCACAAGGTCATTTTGTAATGTCCGCTCATTACAGGGAGCCATATATCCATGCTCTGGATGAAGTATGATTAACCACAAGGTCATTTTGTAATGTCCGCTCATTACAGGGAGCCATATATCCATGCTCTGGATGAAGTATGATTAACCACAAGGTCATTTTGCAATGTCCACTCATTACAGGGAGCCATATATCCATGCTCCGGGTGAAGTATGATTAACCACAAGGTCATTTTGCAATGTCCACTCATTACAGGGAGCCATATATCCATGCTCTGAGTGAAGTATGATTAACCACAAGGTCATTTTGCAATGTCCACTCATTACAGGGAGCCATATATCCATGCTCCGGGTGAAGTATGATTAACCACAAGGTCATTTTGTAATGTCCACTCATTACAGGGGGCCATATATCCATGCTCTGGATGAAGTATGATTAACCACAAGGTCATTTTGTAATGTCCGCTCATTACAGGGAGCCATATATCCATGCTCCGGGTGAAGTATGATTAACCACAAGGTCATTTTGTAATGTCCGCTCATTACAGGGAGCCATATATCCATGCTCTGGATGAAGTATGATTAACCACAAGGTCATTTTGTAATGTCCGCTCATTACAGGGAGCCATATATCCATGCTCTGGATGAAGTATGATTAACCACAAGGTCATTTTGTAATGTCCGCTCATTACAGGGAGCCATATATCCATGCTCTGGATGAAGTATGATTAACCACAAGGTCATTTTGTAATGTCCGCTCATTACAGGGAGCCATATATCCATGCTCTGGATGAAGTATGATTAACCACAAGTGGATGAAGTATGATTAACCACAAGGTCATTTTGTAATGTCCACTCATTACAGGGAGCCATATATCCATGCTCCGGATGAAGTATGATTAACCACAAGGTCATTTTGTAATGTCCACTCATTACAGGGAGCCATATATCCATGCTCCGGATGAAGTATGATTAACCACAAGGTCATTTTGCAATGTCCACTCATTACAGGGAGCCATATATCCATGCTCTGGATGAAGTATGATTAACCACAAGGTCATTTTGTAATGTCCGCTCATTACAGGGAGCCATATATCCATGCTCTGGATGAAGTATGATTAACCACAAGGTCATTTTGTAATGTCCGCTCATTACAGGGAGCCATATATCCATGCTCCGGGTGAAGTATGATTAACCACAAGGTCATTTTGTAATGTCCACTCATTACAGGGAGCCATATATCCATGCTCTGGATGAAGTATGATTATCCACAAGGTCATTTTGTAATGTCCGCTCATTACAGGGAGCCATATATCCATGCTCCGGGTGAAGTATGATTAACCACAAGGTCATTTTGTAATGTCCACTCATTACAGGGAGCCATATATCCATGCTCTGGATGAAGTATGATTATCCACAAGGTCATTTTGTAATGTCCGCTCATTACAGGGAGCCATATATCCATGCTCCGGGTGAAGTATGATTAACCACAAGGTCATTTTGTAATGTCCACTCATTACAGGGAGCCATATATCCATGCTCCGGATGAAGTATGATTAACCACAAGGTCATTTTGCAATGTCCACTCATTACAGGGAGCCATATATCCATGCTCTGGATGAAGTATGATTAACCACAAGGTCATTTTGCAATGTCCACTCATTACAGGGAGCCATATATCCATGCTCTGGATGAAGTATGATTAACCACAAGGTCATTTTGTAATGTCCGCTCATTACAGGGAGCCATATATCCATGCTCCGGGTGAAGTATGATTAACCACAAGGTCATTTTGTAATGTCCACTCATTACAGGGAGCCATATATCCATGCTCTGGATGAAGTATGATTAACCACAAGGTCATTTTGTAATGTCCGCTCATTACAGGGAGCCATATATCCATGCTCTGGATGAAGTATGATTAACCACAAGGTCATTTTGTAATGTCCACTCATTACAGGGAGCCATATATCCATGCTCCGGGTGAAGTATGATTATCCACAAGGTCATTTTGTAATGTCCACTCATTACAGGGAGCCATATATCCATGCTCTGGATGAAGTATGATTAACCACAAGGTCATTTTGTAATGTCCACTCATTACAGGGAGCCATATATCCATGCTCCGGGTGAAGTATGATTATCCACAAGGTCATTTTGTAATGTCCACTCATTACAGGGAGCCATATATCCATGCTCTGGATGAAGTATGATTAACCACAAGGTCATTTTGTAATGTCCACTCATTACAGGGAGCCATATATCCATGCTCTGGATGAAGTATGATTAACCACAAGGTCATTTTGTAATGTCCGCTCATTACAGGGAGCCATATATCCATGCTCTGGATGAAGTATGATTAACCACAAGGTCATTTTGCAATGTCCACTCATTACAGGGAGCCATATATCCATGCTCCGGGTGAAGTATGATTAACCACAAGGTCATTTTGCAATGTCCACTCATTACAGGGAGCCATATATCCATGCTCTGAGTGAAGTATGATTAACCACAAGGTCATTTTGCAATGTCCACTCATTACAGGGAGCCATATATCCATGCTCCGGGTGAAGTATGATTAACCACAAGGTCATTTTGTAATGTCCACTCATTACAGGGAGCCATATATCCATGCTCTGGATGAAGTATGATTAACCACAAGGTCATTTTGTAATGTCCACTCATTACAGGGAGCCATATATCCATGCTCTGGATGAAGTATGATTAACCACAAGGTCATTTTGTAATGTCCGCTCATTACATGGAGCCATATATCCATGCTCCGGGTGAAGTATGATTAACCACAAGGTCATTTTGTAATGTCCACTCATTACAGGGAGCCATATATCCATGCTCCGGGTGAAGTATGATTAACCACAAGGTCATTTTGCAATGTCCACTCATTACAGGGAGCCATATATCCATGCTCTGGATGAAGTATGATTAACCACAAGGTCATTTTGTAATGTCCGCTCATTACAGGGAGCCATATATCCATGCTCCGGGTGAAGTATGATTAACCACAAGGTCATTTTGTAATGTCCACTCATTACAGGGAGCCATATATCCATGCTCTGGATGAAGTATGATTAACCACAAGGTCATTTTGTAATGTCCGCTCATTACAGGGAGCCATATATCCATGCTCTGGATGAAGTATGATTAACCACAAGGTCATTTTGTAATGTCCACTCATTACAGGGAGCCATATATCCATGCTCCGGGTGAAGTATGATTATCCACAAGGTCATTTTGTAATGTCCACTCATTACAGGGAGCCATATATCCATGCTCTGGATGAAGTATGATTAACCACAAGGTCATTTTGCAATGTCCACTCATTACAGGGAGCCATATATCCATGCTCTGGATGAAGTATGATTAACCACAAGGTCATTTTGCAATGTCCACTCATTACAGGGAGCCATATATCCATGCTCTGGATGAAGTATGATTAACCACAAGGTCATTTTGTAATGTCCGCTCATTACAGGGAGCCATATATCCATGCTCCGGGTGAAGTATGATTAACCACAAGGTCATTTTGTAATGTCCACTCATTACAGGGAGCCATATATCCATGCTCTGGATGAAGTATGATTAACCACAAGGTCATTTTGTAATGTCCGCTCATTACAGGGAGCCATATATCCATGCTCTGGATGAAGTATGATTAACCACAAGGTCATTTTGTAATGTCCACTCATTACAGGGAGCCATATATCCATGCTCCGGGTGAAGTATGATTATCCACAAGGTCATTTTGTAATGTCCACTCATTACAGGGAGCCATATATCCATGCTCTGGATGAAGTATGATTAACCACAAGGTCATTTTGTAATGTCCACTCATTACAGGGAGCCATATATCCATGCTCCGGGTGAAGTATGATTATCCACAAGGTCATTTTGTAATGTCCACTCATTACAGGGAGCCATATATCCATGCTCTGGATGAAGTATGATTAACCACAAGGTCATTTTGTAATGTCCACTCATTACAGGGAGCCATATATCCATGCTCTGGATGAAGTATGATTAACCACAAGGTCATTTTGTAATGTCCGCTCATTACAGGGAGCCATATATCCATGCTCCGGGTGAAGTATGATTAACCACGAGGTCATTTTGTAATGTCCACTCATTACAGGGAGCCATATATCCATGCTCCGGGTGAAGTATGATTAACCACGAGGTCATTTTGTAATGTCCGCTCATTACAGGGAGCCATATATCCATGCTCCGGGTGAAGTATGATTAACCACAAGGTCATTTTGTAATGTCCGCTCATTACAGGGAGCCATATATCCATGCTCCGGGTGAAGTATGATTAACCACAAGGTCATTTTGCAATGTCCGCTCATTACAGGGAGCCATATATCCATGCTCCGGGTGAAGTATGATTAACCACAAGGTCATTTTGTAATGTCCACTCATTACAGGGAGCCATATATCCATGCTCTGGATGAAGTATGATTAACCACAAGGTCATTTTGTAATGTCCACTCATTACAGGGAGCCATATATCCATGCTCCGGGTGAAGTATGATTAACCACAAGGTCATTTTGTAATGTCCACTCATTACAGGGAGCCATATATCCATGCTCCGGGTGAAGTATGATTAACCACAAGGTCATTTTGTAATGTCCACTCATTACAGGGAGCCATATATCCATGCTCCGGGTGAAGTATGATTAACCACAAGGTCATTTTGTAATGTCCGCTCATTACAGGGAGCCATATATCCATGCTCTGGATGAAGTATGATTAACCACAAGGTCATTTTGTAATGTCCGCTCATTACAGGGAGCCATATATCCATGCTCTGGATGAAGTATGATTAACCACAAGGTCATTTTGCAATGTCCACTCATTACAGGGAGCCATATATCCATGCTCCGGGTGAAGTATGATTAACCACAAGGTCATTTTGCAATGTCCACTCATTACAGGGAGCCATATATCCATGCTCTGAGTGAAGTATGATTAACCACAAGGTCATTTTGCAATGTCCACTCATTACAGGGAGCCATATATCCATGCTCCGGGTGAAGTATGATTAACCACAAGGTCATTTTGTAATGTCCACTCATTACAGGGGGCCATATATCCATGCTCTGGATGAAGTATGATTAACCACAAGGTCATTTTGTAATGTCCGCTCATTACAGGGAGCCATATATCCATGCTCCGGGTGAAGTATGATTAACCACAAGGTCATTTTGTAATGTCCGCTCATTACAGGGAGCCATATATCCATGCTCTGGATGAAGTATGATTAACCACAAGGTCATTTTGTAATGTCCGCTCATTACAGGGAGCCATATATCCATGCTCTGGATGAAGTATGATTAACCACAAGGTCATTTTGTAATGTCCGCTCATTACAGGGAGCCATATATCCATGCTCTGGATGAAGTATGATTAACCACAAGGTCATTTTGTAATGTCCGCTCATTACAGGGAGCCATATATCCATGCTCTGGATGAAGTATGATTAACCACAAGTGGATGAAGTATGATTAACCACAAGGTCATTTTGTAATGTCCACTCATTACAGGGAGCCATATATCCATGCTCCGGATGAAGTATGATTAACCACAAGGTCATTTTGTAATGTCCACTCATTACAGGGAGCCATATATCCATGCTCCGGATGAAGTATGATTAACCACAAGGTCATTTTGCAATGTCCACTCATTACAGGGAGCCATATATCCATGCTCTGGATGAAGTATGATTAACCACAAGGTCATTTTGTAATGTCCGCTCATTACAGGGAGCCATATATCCATGCTCTGGATGAAGTATGATTAACCACAAGGTCATTTTGTAATGTCCGCTCATTACAGGGAGCCATATATCCATGCTCCGGGTGAAGTATGATTAACCACAAGGTCATTTTGTAATGTCCACTCATTACAGGGAGCCATATATCCATGCTCTGGATGAAGTATGATTATCCACAAGGTCATTTTGTAATGTCCGCTCATTACAGGGAGCCATATATCCATGCTCCGGGTGAAGTATGATTAACCACAAGGTCATTTTGTAATGTCCACTCATTACAGGGAGCCATATATCCATGCTCTGGATGAAGTATGATTATCCACAAGGTCATTTTGTAATGTCCGCTCATTACAGGGAGCCATATATCCATGCTCCGGGTGAAGTATGATTAACCACAAGGTCATTTTGTAATGTCCACTCATTACAGGGAGCCATATATCCATGCTCCGGATGAAGTATGATTAACCACAAGGTCATTTTGCAATGTCCACTCATTACAGGGAGCCATATATCCATGCTCTGGATGAAGTATGATTAACCACAAGGTCATTTTGCAATGTCCACTCATTACAGGGAGCCATATATCCATGCTCTGGATGAAGTATGATTAACCACAAGGTCATTTTGTAATGTCCGCTCATTACAGGGAGCCATATATCCATGCTCCGGGTGAAGTATGATTAACCACAAGGTCATTTTGTAATGTCCACTCATTACAGGGAGCCATATATCCATGCTCTGGATGAAGTATGATTAACCACAAGGTCATTTTGTAATGTCCGCTCATTACAGGGAGCCATATATCCATGCTCTGGATGAAGTATGATTAACCACAAGGTCATTTTGTAATGTCCACTCATTACAGGGAGCCATATATCCATGCTCCGGGTGAAGTATGATTATCCACAAGGTCATTTTGTAATGTCCACTCATTACAGGGAGCCATATATCCATGCTCTGGATGAAGTATGATTAACCACAAGGTCATTTTGTAATGTCCACTCATTACAGGGAGCCATATATCCATGCTCCGGGTGAAGTATGATTATCCACAAGGTCATTTTGTAATGTCCACTCATTACAGGGAGCCATATATCCATGCTCTGGATGAAGTATGATTAACCACAAGGTCATTTTGTAATGTCCACTCATTACAGGGAGCCATATATCCATGCTCTGGATGAAGTATGATTAACCACAAGGTCATTTTGTAATGTCCGCTCATTACAGGGAGCCATATATCCATGCTCTGGATGAAGTATGATTAACCACAAGGTCATTTTGCAATGTCCACTCATTACAGGGAGCCATATATCCATGCTCCGGGTGAAGTATGATTAACCACAAGGTCATTTTGCAATGTCCACTCATTACAGGGAGCCATATATCCATGCTCTGAGTGAAGTATGATTAACCACAAGGTCATTTTGCAATGTCCACTCATTACAGGGAGCCATATATCCATGCTCCGGGTGAAGTATGATTAACCACAAGGTCATTTTGTAATGTCCACTCATTACAGGGAGCCATATATCCATGCTCTGGATGAAGTATGATTAACCACAAGGTCATTTTGTAATGTCCACTCATTACAGGGAGCCATATATCCATGCTCTGGATGAAGTATGATTAACCACAAGGTCATTTTGTAATGTCCGCTCATTACATGGAGCCATATATCCATGCTCCGGGTGAAGTATGATTAACCACAAGGTCATTTTGTAATGTCCACTCATTACAGGGAGCCATATATCCATGCTCCGGGTGAAGTATGATTAACCACAAGGTCATTTTGTAATGTCCACTCATTACAGGGAGCCATATATCCATGCTCTGGATGAAGTATGATTAACCACAAGGTCATTTTGTAATGTCCGCTCATTACAGGGAGCCATATATCCATGCTCCGGGTGAAGTATGATTAACCACAAGGTCATTTTGTAATGTCCGCTCATTACAGGGAGCCATATATCCATGCTCTGGATGAAGTATGATTAACCACAAGGTCATTTTGTAATGTCCGCTCATTACAGGGAGCCATATATCCATGCTCTGGATGAAGTATGATTAACCACAAGGTCATTTTGTAATGTCCGCTCATTACAGGGAGCCATATATCCATGCTCTGGATGAAGTATGATTAACCACAAGGTCATTTTGTAATGTCCGCTCATTACAGGGAGCCATATATCCATGCTCTGGATGAAGTATGATTAACCACAAGTGGATGAAGTATGATTAACCACAAGGTCATTTTGTAATGTCCACTCATTACAGGGAGCCATATATCCATGCTCCGGATGAAGTATGATTAACCACAAGGTCATTTTGTAATGTCCACTCATTACAGGGAGCCATATATCCATGCTCCGGATGAAGTATGATTAACCACAAGGTCATTTTGCAATGTCCACTCATTACAGGGAGCCATATATCCATGCTCTGGATGAAGTATGATTAACCACAAGGTCATTTTGTAATGTCCGCTCATTACAGGGAGCCATATATCCATGCTCTGGATGAAGTATGATTAACCACAAGGTCATTTTGTAATGTCCGCTCATTACAGGGAGCCATATATCCATGCTCCGGGTGAAGTATGATTAACCACAAGGTCATTTTGTAATGTCCACTCATTACAGGGAGCCATATATCCATGCTCTGGATGAAGTATGATTATCCACAAGGTCATTTTGTAATGTCCGCTCATTACAGGGAGCCATATATCCATGCTCCGGGTGAAGTATGATTAACCACAAGGTCATTTTGTAATGTCCACTCATTACAGGGAGCCATATATCCATGCTCTGGATGAAGTATGATTATCCACAAGGTCATTTTGTAATGTCCGCTCATTACAGGGAGCCATATATCCATGCTCCGGGTGAAGTATGATTAACCACAAGGTCATTTTGTAATGTCCACTCATTACAGGGAGCCATATATCCATGCTCCGGATGAAGTATGATTAACCACAAGGTCATTTTGCAATGTCCACTCATTACAGGGAGCCATATATCCATGCTCTGGATGAAGTATGATTAACCACAAGGTCATTTTGCAATGTCCACTCATTACAGGGAGCCATATATCCATGCTCTGGATGAAGTATGATTAACCACAAGGTCATTTTGTAATGTCCGCTCATTACAGGGAGCCATATATCCATGCTCCGGGTGAAGTATGATTAACCACAAGGTCATTTTGTAATGTCCACTCATTACAGGGAGCCATATATCCATGCTCTGGATGAAGTATGATTAACCACAAGGTCATTTTGTAATGTCCGCTCATCACAGGGAGCCATATATCCATGCTCTGGATGAAGTATGATTAACCACAAGGTCATTTTGTAATGTCCACTCATTACAGGGAGCCATATATCCATGCTCCGGGTGAAGTATGATTATCCACAAGGTCATTTTGTAATGTCCACTCATTACAGGGAGCCATATATCCATGCTCTGGATGAAGTATGATTAACCACAAGGTCATTTTGTAATGTCCACTCATTACAGGGAGCCATATATCCATGCTCCGGGTGAAGTATGATTATCCACAAGGTCATTTTGTAATGTCCACTCATTACAGGGAGCCATATATCCATGCTCTGGATGAAGTATGATTAACCACAAGGTCATTTTGTAATGTCCACTCATTACAGGGAGCCATATATCCATGCTCTGGATGAAGTATGATTAACCACAAGGTCATTTTGTAATGTCCGCTCATTACAGGGAGCCACATATCCATGCTCTGGATGAAGTATGATTAACCACAAGGTCATTTTGTAATGTCCACTCATTACAGGGAGTCATATATCCATGCTCCGGGTGAAGTATGATTAACCACAAGGTCATTTTGCAATGTCCACTCATTACAGGGAGCCATATATCCATGCTCTGGATGAAGTATGATTAACCACAAGGTCATTTTGTAATGTCCGCTCATTACAGGGAGCCATATATCCATGCTCCGGGTGAAGTATGATTAACCACAAGGTCATTTTGTAATGTCCACTCATTACAGGGAGCCATATATCCATGCTCTGGATGAAGTATGATTAACCACAAGGTCATTTTGTAATGTCCGCTCATTACAGGGAGCCATATATCCATGCTCTGGATGAAGTATGATTAACCACAAGGTCATTTTGTAATGTCCACTCATTACAGGGAGCCATATATCCATGCTCCGGGTGAAGTATGATTATCCACAAGGTCATTTTGTAATGTCCACTCATTACAGGGAGCCATATATCCATGCTCTGGATGAAGTATGATTAACCACAAGGTCATTTTGTAATGTCCACTCATTACAGGGAGCCATATATCCATGCTCCGGGTGAAGTATGATTATCCACAAGGTCATTTTGTAATGTCCACTCATTACAGGGAGCCATATATCCATGCTCTGGATGAAGTATGATTAACCACAAGGTCATTTTGTAATGTCCACTCATTACAGGGAGCCATATATCCATGCTCTGGATGAAGTATGATTAACCACAAGGTCATTTTGTAATGTCCGCTCATTACAGGGAGCCACATATCCATGCTCTGGATGAAGTATGATTAACCACAAGGTCATTTTGTAATGTCCGCTCATTACAGGGAGTCATATATCCATGCTCCGGGTGAAGTATGATTAACCACAAGGTCATTTTGCAATGTCCACTCATTACAGGGAGCCATATATCCATGCTCTGGATGAAGTATGATTAACCACAAGGTCATTTTGTAATGTCCGCTCATTACAGGGAGCCATATATCCATGCTCCGGGTGAAGTATGATTAACCACAAGGTCATTTTGTAATGTCCACTCATTACAGGGAGCCATATATCCATGCTCTGGATGAAGTATGATTAACCACAAGGTCATTTTGTAATGTCCGCTCATTACAGGGAGCCATATATCCATGCTCTGGATGAAGTATGATTAACCACAAGGTCATTTTGTAATGTCCGCTCATTACAGGGAGCCATATATCCATGCTCTGGATGAAGTATGATTAACCACAAGGTCATTTTGCAATGTCCACTCATTACAGGGAGCCATATATCCATGCTCCGGGTGAAGTATGATTAACCACAAGGTCATTTTGCAATGTCCACTCATTACAGGGAGCCATATATCCATGCTCTGAGTGAAGTATGATTAACCACAAGGTCATTTTGCAATGTCCACTCATTACAGGGAGCCATATATCCATGCTCCGGGTGAAGTATGATTAACCACAAGGTCATTTTGTAATGTCCACTCATTACAGGGGGCCATATATCCATGCTCTGGATGAAGTATGATTAACCACAAGGTCATTTTGTAATGTCCGCTCATTACAGGGAGCCATATATCCATGCTCCGGGTGAAGTATGATTAACCACAAGGTCATTTTGTAATGTCCGCTCATTACAGGGAGCCATATATCCATGCTCTGGATGAAGTATGATTAACCACAAGGTCATTTTGTAATGTCCGCTCATTACAGGGAGCCATATATCCATGCTCTGGATGAAGTATGATTAACCACAAGGTCATTTTGTAATGTCCGCTCATTACAGGGAGCCATATATCCATGCTCTGGATGAAGTATGATTAACCACAAGGTCATTTTGTAATGTCCGCTCATTACAGGGAGCCATATATCCATGCTCTGGATGAAGTATGATTAACCACAAGTGGATGAAGTATGATTAACCACAAGGTCATTTTGTAATGTCCACTCATTACAGGGAGCCATATATCCATGCTCCGGATGAAGTATGATTAACCACAAGGTCATTTTGTAATGTCCACTCATTACAGGGAGCCATATATCCATGCTCCGGATGAAGTATGATTAACCACAAGGTCATTTTGCAATGTCCGCTCATTACAGGGAGCCATATATCCATGCTCTGGATGAAGTATGATTAACCACAAGGTCATTTTGTAATGTCCGCTCATTACAGGGAGCCATATATCCATGCTCTGGATGAAGTATGATTAACCACAAGGTCATTTTGTAATGTCCGCTCATTACAGGGAGCCATATATCCATGCTCCGGGTGAAGTATGATTAACCACAAGGTCATTTTGTAATGTCCACTCATTACAGGGAGCCATATATCCATGCTCTGGATGAAGTATGATTATCCACAAGGTCATTTTGTAATGTCCGCTCATTACAGGGAGCCATATATCCATGCTCCGGGTGAAGTATGATTAACCACAAGGTCATTTTGTAATGTCCACTCATTACAGGGAGCCATATATCCATGCTCTGGATGAAGTATGATTATCCACAAGGTCATTTTGTAATGTCCGCTCATTACAGGGAGCCATATATCCATGCTCCGGGTGAAGTATGATTAACCACAAGGTCATTTTGTAATGTCCACTCATTACAGGGAGCCATATATCCATGCTCCGGATGAAGTATGATTAACCACAAGGTCATTTTGCAATGTCCACTCATTACAGGGAGCCATATATCCATGCTCTGGATGAAGTATGATTAACCACAAGGTCATTTTGCAATGTCCACTCATTACAGGGAGCCATATATCCATGCTCTGGATGAAGTATGATTAACCACAAGGTCATTTTGTAATGTCCGCTCATTACAGGGAGCCATATATCCATGCTCCGGGTGAAGTATGATTAACCACAAGGTCATTTTGTAATGTCCGCTCATTACAGGGAGCCATATATCCATGCTCTGGATGAAGTATGATTAACCACAAGGTCATTTTGTAATGTCCGCTCATTACAGGGAGCCATATATCCATGCTCTGGATGAAGTATGATTAACCACAAGGTCATTTTGTAATGTCCGCTCATTACAGGGAGCCATATATCCATGCTCTGGATGAAGTATGATTAACCACAAGGTCATTTTGTAATGTCCGCTCATTACAGGGAGCCATATATCCATGCTCTGGATGAAGTATGATTAACCACAAGTGGATGAAGTATGATTAACCACAAGGTCATTTTGTAATGTCCACTCATTACAGGGAGCCATATATCCATGCTCCGGATGAAGTATGATTAACCACAAGGTCATTTTGTAATGTCCACTCATTACAGGGAGCCATATATCCATGCTCCGGATGAAGTATGATTAACCACAAGGTCATTTTGCAATGTCCACTCATTACAGGGAGCCATATATCCATGCTCTGGATGAAGTATGATTAACCACAAGGTCATTTTGTAATGTCCGCTCATTACAGGGAGCCATATATCCATGCTCTGGATGAAGTATGATTAACCACAAGGTCATTTTGTAATGTCCGCTCATTACAGGGAGCCATATATCCATGCTCCGGGTGAAGTATGATTAACCACAAGGTCATTTTGTAATGTCCACTCATTACAGGGAGCCATATATCCATGCTCTGGATGAAGTATGATTATCCACAAGGTCATTTTGTAATGTCCGCTCATTACAGGGAGCCATATATCCATGCTCCGGGTGAAGTATGATTAACCACAAGGTCATTTTGTAATGTCCACTCATTACAGGGAGCCATATATCCATGCTCTGGATGAAGTATGATTATCCACAAGGTCATTTTGTAATGTCCGCTCATTACAGGGAGCCATATATCCATGCTCCGGGTGAAGTATGATTAACCACAAGGTCATTTTGTAATGTCCACTCATTACAGGGAGCCATATATCCATGCTCCGGATGAAGTATGATTAACCACAAGGTCATTTTGCAATGTCCACTCATTACAGGGAGCCATATATCCATGCTCTGGATGAAGTATGATTAACCACAAGGTCATTTTGCAATGTCCACTCATTACAGGGAGCCATATATCCATGCTCTGGATGAAGTATGATTAACCACAAGGTCATTTTGTAATGTCCGCTCATTACAGGGAGCCATATATCCATGCTCCGGGTGAAGTATGATTAACCACAAGGTCATTTTGTAATGTCCACTCATTACAGGGAGCCATATATCCATGCTCTGGATGAAGTATGATTAACCACAAGGTCATTTTGTAATGTCCGCTCATTACAGGGAGCCATATATCCATGCTCTGGATGAAGTATGATTAACCACAAGGTCATTTTGTAATGTCCACTCATTACAGGGAGCCATATATCCATGCTCCGGGTGAAGTATGATTATCCACAAGGTCATTTTGTAATGTCCACTCATTACAGGGAGCCATATATCCATGCTCTGGATGAAGTATGATTAACCACAAGGTCATTTTGTAATGTCCACTCATTACAGGGAGCCATATATCCATGCTCCGGGTGAAGTATGATTATCCACAAGGTCATTTTGTAATGTCCACTCATTACAGGGAGCCATATATCCATGCTCTGGATGAAGTATGATTAACCACAAGGTCATTTTGTAATGTCCACTCATTACAGGGAGCCATATATCCATGCTCTGGATGAAGTATGATTAACCACAAGGTCATTTTGTAATGTCCGCTCATTACAGGGAGCCACATATCCATGCTCTGGATGAAGTATGATTAACCACAAGGTCATTTTGTAATGTCCACTCATTACAGGGAGTCATATATCCATGCTCCGGGTGAAGTATGATTAACCACAAGGTCATTTTGCAATGTCCACTCATTACAGGGAGCCATATATCCATGCTCTGGATGAAGTATGATTAACCACAAGGTCATTTTGTAATGTCCGCTCATTACAGGGAGCCATATATCCATGCTCTGGATGAAGTATGATTAACCACAAGGTCATTTTGTAATGTCCGCTCATTACAGGGAGCCATATATCCATGCTCCGGGTGAAGTATGATTAACCACAAGGTCATTTTGTAATGTCCACTCATTACAGGGAGCCATATATCCATGCTCCGGGTGAAGTATGATTAACCACAAGGTCATTTTGTAATGTCCACTCATTACAGGGAGCCATATATCCATGCTCCGGGTGAAGTATGATTAACCACAAGGTCATTTTGTAATGTCCGCTCATTACAGGGAGCCATATATCCATGCTCTGGATGAAGTATGATTAACCACAAGGTCATTTTGTAATGTCCGCTCATTACAGGGAGCCATATATCCATGCTCTGGATGAAGTATGATTAACCACAAGGTCATTTTGCAATGTCCACTCATTACAGGGAGCCATATATCCATGCTCCGGGTGAAGTATGATTAACCACAAGGTCATTTTGCAATGTCCACTCATTACAGGGAGCCATATATCCATGCTCTGAGTGAAGTATGATTAACCACAAGGTCATTTTGCAATGTCCACTCATTACAGGGAGCCATATATCCATGCTCCGGGTGAAGTATGATTAACCACAAGGTCATTTTGTAATGTCCACTCATTACAGGGAGCCATATATCCATGCTCTGGATGAAGTATGATTAACCACAAGGTCATTTTGTAATGTCCACTCATTACAGGGAGCCATATATCCATGCTCTGGATGAAGTATGATTAACCACAAGGTCATTTTGTAATGTCCGCTCATTACATGGAGCCATATATCCATGCTCCGGGTGAAGTATGATTAACCACAAGGTCATTTTGTAATGTCCACTCATTACAGGGAGCCATATATCCATGCTCCGGGTGAAGTATGATTAACCACAAGGTCATTTTGTAATGTCCACTCATTACAGGGAGCCATATATCCATGCTCTGGATGAAGTATGATTAACCACAAGGTCATTTTGTAATGTCCGCTCATTACAGGGAGCCATATATCCATGCTCCGGGTGAAGTATGATTAACCACAAGGTCATTTTGTAATGTCCGCTCATTACAGGGAGCCATATATCCATGCTCTGGATGAAGTATGATTAACCACAAGGTCATTTTGTAATGTCCGCTCATTACAGGGAGCCATATATCCATGCTCTGGATGAAGTATGATTAACCACAAGGTCATTTTGTAATGTCCGCTCATTACAGGGAGCCATATATCCATGCTCTGGATGAAGTATGATTAACCACAAGGTCATTTTGTAATGTCCGCTCATTACAGGGAGCCATATATCCATGCTCTGGATGAAGTATGATTAACCACAAGTGGATGAAGTATGATTAACCACAAGGTCATTTTGTAATGTCCACTCATTACAGGGAGCCATATATCCATGCTCCGGATGAAGTATGATTAACCACAAGGTCATTTTGTAATGTCCACTCATTACAGGGAGCCATATATCCATGCTCCGGATGAAGTATGATTAACCACAAGGTCATTTTGCAATGTCCACTCATTACAGGGAGCCATATATCCATGCTCTGGATGAAGTATGATTAACCACAAGGTCATTTTGTAATGTCCGCTCATTACAGGGAGCCATATATCCATGCTCTGGATGAAGTATGATTAACCACAAGGTCATTTTGTAATGTCCGCTCATTACAGGGAGCCATATATCCATGCTCCGGGTGAAGTATGATTAACCACAAGGTCATTTTGTAATGTCCACTCATTACAGGGAGCCATATATCCATGCTCTGGATGAAGTATGATTATCCACAAGGTCATTTTGTAATGTCCGCTCATTACAGGGAGCCATATATCCATGCTCCGGGTGAAGTATGATTAACCACAAGGTCATTTTGTAATGTCCACTCATTACAGGGAGCCATATATCCATGCTCTGGATGAAGTATGATTATCCACAAGGTCATTTTGTAATGTCCGCTCATTACAGGGAGCCATATATCCATGCTCCGGGTGAAGTATGATTAACCACAAGGTCATTTTGTAATGTCCACTCATTACAGGGAGCCATATATCCATGCTCCGGATGAAGTATGATTAACCACAAGGTCATTTTGCAATGTCCACTCATTACAGGGAGCCATATATCCATGCTCTGGATGAAGTATGATTAACCACAAGGTCATTTTGCAATGTCCACTCATTACAGGGAGCCATATATCCATGCTCTGGATGAAGTATGATTAACCACAAGGTCATTTTGTAATGTCCGCTCATTACAGGGAGCCATATATCCATGCTCCGGGTGAAGTATGATTAACCACAAGGTCATTTTGTAATGTCCACTCATTACAGGGAGCCATATATCCATGCTCTGGATGAAGTATGATTAACCACAAGGTCATTTTGTAATGTCCGCTCATTACAGGGAGCCATATATCCATGCTCTGGATGAAGTATGATTAACCACAAGGTCATTTTGTAATGTCCACTCATTACAGGGAGCCATATATCCATGCTCCGGGTGAAGTATGATTATCCACAAGGTCATTTTGTAATGTCCACTCATTACAGGGAGCCATATATCCATGCTCTGGATGAAGTATGATTAACCACAAGGTCATTTTGTAATGTCCACTCATTACAGGGAGCCATATATCCATGCTCCGGGTGAAGTATGATTATCCACAAGGTCATTTTGTAATGTCCACTCATTACAGGGAGCCATATATCCATGCTCTGGATGAAGTATGATTAACCACAAGGTCATTTTGTAATGTCCACTCATTACAGGGAGCCATATATCCATGCTCTGGATGAAGTATGATTAACCACAAGGTCATTTTGTAATGTCCGCTCATTACAGGGAGCCACATATCCATGCTCTGGATGAAGTATGATTAACCACAAGGTCATTTTGTAATGTCCACTCATTACAGGGAGTCATATATCCATGCTCCGGGTGAAGTATGATTAACCACAAGGTCATTTTGCAATGTCCACTCATTACAGGGAGCCATATATCCATGCTCTGGATGAAGTATGATTAACCACAAGGTCATTTTGTAATGTCCGCTCATTACAGGGAGCCATATATCCATGCTCCGGGTGAAGTATGATTAACCACAAGGTCATTTTGTAATGTCCACTCATTACAGGGAGCCATATATCCATGCTCTGGATGAAGTATGATTAACCACAAGGTCATTTTGTAATGTCCGCTCATTACAGGGAGCCATATATCCATGCTCTGGATGAAGTATGATTAACCACAAGGTCATTTTGTAATGTCCACTCATTACAGGGAGCCATATATCCATGCTCCGGGTGAAGTATGATTATCCACAAGGTCATTTTGTAATGTCCACTCATTACAGGGAGCCATATATCCATGCTCTGGATGAAGTATGATTAACCACAAGGTCATTTTGTAATGTCCACTCATTACAGGGAGCCATATATCCATGCTCCGGGTGAAGTATGATTATCCACAAGGTCATTTTGTAATGTCCACTCATTACAGGGAGCCATATATCCATGCTCTGGATGAAGTATGATTAACCACAAGGTCATTTTGTAATGTCCACTCATTACAGGGAGCCATATATCCATGCTCTGGATGAAGTATGATTAACCACAAGGTCATTTTGTAATGTCCGCTCATTACAGGGAGCCACATATCCATGCTCTGGATGAAGTATGATTAACCACAAGGTCATTTTGTAATGTCCGCTCATTACAGGGAGTCATATATCCATGCTCCGGGTGAAGTATGATTAACCACAAGGTCATTTTGCAATGTCCACTCATTACAGGGAGCCATATATCCATGCTCTGGATGAAGTATGATTAACCACAAGGTCATTTTGTAATGTCCGCTCATTACAGGGAGCCATATATCCATGCTCCGGGTGAAGTATGATTAACCACAAGGTCATTTTGTAATGTCCACTCATTACAGGGAGCCATATATCCATGCTCTGGATGAAGTATGATTAACCACAAGGTCATTTTGTAATGTCCGCTCATTACAGGGAGCCATATATCCATGCTCTGGATGAAGTATGATTAACCACAAGGTCATTTTGTAATGTCCACTCATTACAGGGAGCCATATATCCATGCTCCGGGTGAAGTATGATTATCCACAAGGTCATTTTGTAATGTCCACTCATTACAGGGAGCCATATATCCATGCTCTGGATGAAGTATGATTAACCACAAGGTCATTTTGTAATGTCCACTCATTACAGGGAGCCATATATCCATGCTCCGGGTGAAGTATGATTATCCACAAGGTCATTTTGTAATGTCCACTCATTACAGGGAGCCATATATCCATGCTCTGGATGAAGTATGATTAACCACAAGGTCATTTTGTAATGTCCACTCATTACAGGGAGCCATATATCCATGCTCTGGATGAAGTATGATTAACCACAAGGTCATTTTGTAATGTCCGCTCATTACAGGGAGCCACATATCCATGCTCTGGATGAAGTATGATTAACCACAAGGTCATTTTGTAATGTCCACTCATTACAGGGAGTCATATATCCATGCTCCGGGTGAAGTATGATTAACCACAAGGTCATTTTGCAATGTCCACTCATTACAGGGAGCCATATATCCATGCTCTGGATGAAGTATGATTAACCACAAGGTCATTTTGTAATGTCCGCTCATTACAGGGAGCCATATATCCATGCTCTGGATGAAGTATGATTAACCACAAGGTCATTTTGTAATGTCCGCTCATTACAGGGAGCCATATATCCATGCTCCGGGTGAAGTATGATTAACCACAAGGTCATTTTGTAATGTCCACTCATTACAGGGAGCCATATATCCATGCTCTGGATGAAGTATGATTATCCACAAGGTCATTTTGTAATGTCCGCTCATTACAGGGAGCCATATATCCATGCTCCGGGTGAAGTATGATTAACCACAAGGTCATTTTGTAATGTCCACTCATTACAGGGAGCCATATATCCATGCTCTGGATGAAGTATGATTATCCACAAGGTCATTTTGTAATGTCCGCTCATTACAGGGAGCCATATATCCATGCTCCGGGTGAAGTATGATTAACCACAAGGTCATTTTGTAATGTCCACTCATTACAGGGAGCCATATATCCATGCTCCGGATGAAGTATGATTAACCACAAGGTCATTTTGCAATGTCCACTCATTACAGGGAGCCATATATCCATGCTCTGGATGAAGTATGATTAACCACAAGGTCATTTTGCAATGTCCACTCATTACAGGGAGCCATATATCCATGCTCTGGATGAAGTATGATTAACCACAAGGTCATTTTGTAATGTCCGCTCATTACAGGGAGCCATATATCCATGCTCCGGGTGAAGTATGATTAACCACAAGGTCATTTTGTAATGTCCACTCATTACAGGGAGCCATATATCCATGCTCTGGATGAAGTATGATTAACCACAAGGTCATTTTGTAATGTCCGCTCATTACAGGGAGCCATATATCCATGCTCTGGATGAAGTATGATTAACCACAAGGTCATTTTGTAATGTCCACTCATTACAGGGAGCCATATATCCATGCTCCGGGTGAAGTATGATTATCCACAAGGTCATTTTGTAATGTCCACTCATTACAGGGAGCCATATATCCATGCTCTGGATGAAGTATGATTAACCACAAGGTCATTTTGTAATGTCCACTCATTACAGGGAGCCATATATCCATGCTCCGGGTGAAGTATGATTATCCACAAGGTCATTTTGTAATGTCCACTCATTACAGGGAGCCATATATCCATGCTCTGGATGAAGTATGATTAACCACAAGGTCATTTTGTAATGTCCACTCATTACAGGGAGCCATATATCCATGCTCTGGATGAAGTATGATTAACCACAAGGTCATTTTGTAATGTCCGCTCATTACAGGGAGCCACATATCCATGCTCTGGATGAAGTATGATTAAGCACAAGGTCATTTTGTAATGTCCACTCATTACAGGGAGTCATATATCCATGCTCCGGGTGAAGTATGATTAACCACAAGGTCATTTTGTAATGTCCGCTCATTACAGGGAGCCATATATCCATGCTCCGGGTGAAGCATGATTAACCACAAGGTCATTTTGTAATGTCCGCTCATTACAGGGAGCCATATATCCATGCTCCGGGTGAAGTATGATTAACCACAAGGTCATTTTGTAATGTCCGCTCATTACAGGGATCCATATATCCATGCTCCGGGTGAAGTATGATTAACCACAAGGTCATTTTGTAATGTCCACTCATTACAGGGAGTCATATATCCATGCTCCGGGTGAAGTATGATTAACCACAAGGTCATTTTGTAATGTCCGCTCATTACAGGGAGCCATATATCCATGCTCTGGATGAAGTATGATTATCCTATAATTAAATGCTTAACTTGAGCTAAATGCAAATGGACCTTTCCGGTTTTAGCCATGCCCCACCCGTCTCTAGCTAAACTCCACCCACATCTCGCTCGTGTCGGGATCGATCGATCTCTGAACACCCTGACTATCAATTTCCAAAAAACTACACATTTAAGCTGTTGATTATTTTGAAACAAATTTGACTGGGCGCTGTTGCTGCCTAAGGTAGCAACAGCACCCAGTCAAATTAGTTTCAAAATATTCAACAGCATGTTTATTAAATAGCAAAGAATTACAACATACAATTCATATATGTCGGAGTATTTGAGATTTGGTTACGGTCGATATGGAACCCTTTGTGACGTAATGATTGTGACATCATCATACACGCGCTGAGCTGATTATGACATCATACGAGGTCAGATGATAGATGGAAAGGTGAATTGGATGAAGTACATTTTCCTGCAAGCTGTTGTGTCTTGAAACTGAAATAGATATATAATTTTGAGGATATTAGTAGTAGTCAGTCAGGACAATTTGACACTATACATTAGTGCTGAGAAACAACCATTTCATGCCGGAATATATTTACGAAATGATCTGCGTATGTATGTATGATTACTGCATTCTGCGGCTGTAGTAGTAGAAACATCCTACAGCTGCAATCAGTCCTTCTTCGCTTTTGCCCACTGTGTCTTGTCCTCAGCCAAAATCCTTAGCTTCCTCAGGTCCATTCTTGACTTGCTCTTTCCTTCTCTGATGAGATCCATAGCAATTCGCTTGAATGCTATATCTCAGAATGAGGCAGGAAGAGGGCCAATACATAACCCAGCGCCATTGAGTGAGTCGTAAGGCATAATGACAATCTCATTGGCCGACAGCCATCACATGACTTTGTTGTAGCAACCAAGTCTTCATTCCTTGACGAATCCAGTCATATAATCCAGCTTTGTGCAGATTCATGAAGCGGCAGATGATCCTATCACTACTTGACTCTGAATCCAACTAAAGCTGAAACTTAAGAATTTACCTAAATACTTAATATTATATGACTGAAATTATCTTTAATAAATACCCAAATATGTCAAAAACTGACATATCCAGGTATACTCTTAAGGCTGAGAGATATAGTGAATATATGCTGAATATAACTATTCTAACAAGATGTGACCAAAGAACGAAGCCTCAAGCACACACCCACCCCAACAAAAATTTGACAGAGGGGAGGCTTGAAGTGGGCCGTAATGCAAGGCGGTAGGTATATGTAATTAGTAAAACATAAGACCAGACCCTATGGGTCGTCTGGTCGTTATTACTACATTACAACCTACATCCTTACATTACTATTGCTCAAATACAGATTTCAACATTGAACAAAGTCAGGAGGGAAGCGAATTTTTGCGCATAATTGATGTAAAAATAGAGAAATAATACGAAGTTAGAAATAACAAGTAAGGAAGATACTAAGAGATAGCAATTCCTAAGAATTGCTCTATCAAGCATCTTGAAAGAGATGAAATTAAAGAATAATGAGAAGATAATAAGGAAGGTCAAAAATGACCCCCCAGAAGGCAAAAAAGAGAAGATGAACATGCACGAGAGAAGAATAATAGGGGTGATGAGAGAGATGATATGAAAAAAAGGGGTGAAATACACACATAAGAATTAAGTAATGAATTCCCATTAACCACAACTAGAGACTAGAGCGATTAAGATGGAGAAGTAAGAGAAGATGATGAATGAGGAATAAGAGTCATTGTCCCTGAAGTTACCTTATGAATATTTTTATAGAAAAAGGAAGAGGGACCAGAATCTATAAGACAGAGGTTAATAAAGGTGTTCTCTGGCTTCCAGTTAGCATCTAGCATGATGTAATCTAATGAAGATCCATTACAAAGGGAGAGCAAGATGGAGCAAGACCCTTAATACAATGGGCCTTGACGCCAACCAGAGGATTATCTCCTGGAGAAGCTAATTCAAAGCGAATTTTAATAGCATCCACGATCCAACGAGAAATAGTAATTAAGGAGGCAGGACGATTTAGACCGTCTGCAAATGTAACCCAAAGATGTCTAATGTCGGATCGTTTAGAATCAGTATGAAGTTTATATATACTAAGAGTCCTGACTGGGAACCATACCGAATCATCTGGCAACAAAGAAGAAAGTCTATGAATTATCAAAGGTTTACCCAAGAGTCTTGGCCAGGAATTCTGCCCTGGGATAGAGAATAAGGCTATTACCCGTAACTTGAAATCTAACTAATTCACCCGAAAGATCATGGATTTCAGATCAATGGCTAGCTGATGCTACTACTAGAAGAAAACTGTTTCTAGAGTAAGATGTTTCAAGTACACAGAACCCAAAGGTTCAAAATGTATCCCCGCTAGAACCTGTAATATAAGCTAAAGGTTCCAGGAAGAAATGTGTTTCTTAAACGGAGGACGAGAATTACCCAAACCTTTATTGAGATAGCGAAATTTCATATCATCTTTCTCATCACCCCTATTATTCATCTCTTTCTTGCATGTTCATCTTCTTTTTTGCCTCCTGGGGGTCATTTTTGACTTTCCCTATTATCTTCTCATTATTCTTTAATTTCATCTCTTTCCAAGATGCTTGATAGAGCAATCTTAGGAATTGCTATCTCTTAGTATCTTCCTTACCCGTAGGGTCTGGTCTTATGTTTTACTAATTACATATACCTACCTCCTTGCATTATGGCCCATCTCAAGCCTCCCCTCTGTCTTTGGGGGGGGGGGGGCTTGAGGCTTCGTTCTTTGGTCATATCTTGTTAGAATAGTTATATTCAGCATAAGATATTCACTATATTTCTCAGCCTTAGAGTATACCCGGATATGTCAGTTTTTGACATATTTGGGTATTTATTAAAGATAATTTCAGTCATATAATATTAAGTATTTAGGTAAATTCTTACGTTTCAGCTTTAATTGGTTTCAGAGTCATGTAGTGATAGGATCATCTGCCTCTTCATGAATCTGCACAAAGCTGGATTATATGACTGGATTCGTCAAGGAATGAAGACTTGGTTGCTACAACAAAGTCATGTGATGGCTATCGGCCATTGAGATTGTCATTATGCCTTAAACTCACTCAATGGCTCTGGGTTATGTATTAATCCTGCCTCATTCTGAGATATAGTATTCAAGCGACACGCTATGAATCTCATCATTGGAGAGAGTATGGCGATTCCTGAAGAAGCCTTCAGTCACTCTGTAGCCACAATGCACAGCAAACATTGGCTGTAAAAATGTCATCCTACTATGCTTCCTTTCATGTAATGTTCTACGTGGACTAAATTAATTATCAAGGTTCCATAAATTTTGTCGAACTAAATGAAATAACGTCTATGCTCACTCCAAACTGTAACGGCCCAGGCCACCTTACCAATGGTGTATCTGACAATGACATGTGATTATAAATTAAATTCCCATACACCATGTGACAAGGTTTTAGCGATATTTTTTCATCTGTCGAGTGGGCAAGCTACCAATCTTCTTAAAATAACTTCAATACATATACTGGTACCGTATTTCACAGCACAAATACACAGTTGGCGAGTAAAAGGAAAGAATTTTTCTAGGAACATTTTTAGTAACATTGTTAAGGTATTGAATAAATTTGAAGATTAAAGGATAACTAACCTCATCTCATGATATCTATACAGATGATCTAATATGACACTCAAACTATGCAGGCAGTTTTAAGCTTTTTATCATGCCGCTGGAGAAAGATATTCAGGATTTAGTATCTAAATGTTGGTACATTTCTACAGCCTATGATGGCTGTCATGATTTAGCATTCAACCAATCAGAAAAAAGGCCTGCCTCGATCATAGAGGTGCCAGCCAATCAGAAAAAAGCCTGCCTCAGTCATAGCGGTGCCAGCTATAGTTTGGCAAATTCGTATAAAAGTAATCATATCGGTAAGTTGTCCCAACAAGTTCCAGTAAAATTAGTTTCAAAATACTCAACATGATAAGTATTACATAATAAGAATGTAATGCATTGGCACTTGCATGACATCACACACTAGCGCTTGAGGAGACAAAATGGTGACGATCACTGTTCAACATTTACGCGATATTACAGAGCAGATAATTATGATACAGATAAGGGAATGTGACAGGATATGAATGATATGGAATCTATAAACCATAATCCATCGGTTCAATACAACATCTGAGATGAGATTAGCATCCCTTTAAAGCGTTAAGAGCACTGATTTCACACCAACCTTGGTGAACTGCGAATAAGCATCAAATGTTGCATGCGGACATTGGTTATCTGTGCCAGAATACCCACTGTAGCAAACAACATGGCCACCACATCTTTCTCATCTGCCTGTATGGAGATTGGTGCAGAGATAAACTGACTGCTAGATAGCACATTACTTGAACTCTGGAGTTCTGTTTGCCGTTGTGTTAAAAAACATTCCAACTACAAAACAAAATAGATAATTATAAAATGAAAGATTCACTCCACCTCTAAACACTACCCCCCCATACCAGCAAGTCCATGTGCTGTATAGATCAGTGATGTTATACCAGCAAGTCCATGTGCTGTATAGATCAGTGATGTTATACCAGCAAGTCCATGTGCTGTATAGATCAGTGATGTTATACCAGCAAGTCCATGTGCTGTATAGATCAGTGATGTTATACCAGCAAGTCCATGTGCTGTATAGATCAGTGATGTTATACCAGCAAGTCCATGTGCTGTATAGATCAGTGATGTTATACCAGCAAGTCCATGTGCTGTATAGATCAGTGATGTTATACCAGCAAGTCCATGTGCTGTATAGATCAGTGATGTTATACCAGCAAGTCCATGTGCTGTATAGATCAGTGATGTTATACCAGCAAGTCCATGTGCTGTATAGATCAGTAATGTTATACCAGCAAGTCCATGTGCTGTATAGATCAGTGATGTTATACCAGCAAGTCCATGTGCTGTATAGATCAGTGATGTTATACCAGCAAGTCCATGTGCTGTATAGATCAGTGATGTTATACCAGCAAGTCCATGTGCTGTATAGATCAGTGATGTTATACCAGCAAGTCCATGTGCTGTATAGATCAGTGATGTTATTTAGATAAATAATTTGTTCCGAGGCACCTTACACTCAAATTATGTTCAAAATATTCACCATTTTTTTTAATCTGTTTCTTGAAATTGATGGACATGAATAAGGACTTCATCACTGAAAGGGTTGATAACAAAAGACAACTACAAGTTAAGCTAAAGATAAGAAAAACTTTCAAGTCTTCTTCTAGCAATACGGTTTGAATAGTTTACCCGATGCAATGCAGGGATGGACTTTACATAAGCACTGGATGCTAAAATCACAGTGCACATAAGCACAGGATGCTAGAATCACAGTGTACATAAGCACAGGATGCTAGAATCACATTGTACATAGGCACAGGATGCTAGAATCACATTGTACATAGGCACAGGATGCTAGAATCACAGTGTACATAAGCACAGGATGCTAGAATCACAGTGTACATAAGCACAGGATGCTAGAATCACATTGTACATAGGCACAGGATGCTAGAATCACAGTGTACATAAGCACAGGATGCTAGAATCACAGTGTACATAGGCACAGGATGCTAGAATCACATTGTACATAGGCACAGGATGCTAGAATCACAGTGTACATAAGCACAGGATGCTAGAATCACAGTGTACATAGGCACAGGATGCTAGAATCACAGTGTACATAAGCACAGGATGCTAGAATCAGTGTACATAAGCACAGGATGCTAGAATCACAGTGCACATAACACTATGGTGGTGTAATGGACATTTCCAGTTTTTGCTATGCCTCTCCCGCACCCCACCCCACCTCCCACCCCACCTCATCTCTAGCTAAGATTGATCATGACATCATCCTACACGTCAAGTGCTTGATTATGACATCACAGGATGGGTGGATAAACTGGAAATGTTCATTGCAGCGAAATTAAGCACAGGATGGTATAATTGGAGCAAACATAAGGTGATAGTGGTATAATGAGAGGGTGATATAATCATATAAGGACAGTGATATAAGCAGGGATGGTGGTATAATGAGAGCGTGATATAATCATATAAGGACAGTGACATAAGCAGCCTGGGTTCAAGTTTGGTAGCGGTACCTCCATGAGTTCATCAATAAAAGAGTTACGGCTTTGTGGATTATCAAGCATGGACAAAGCATCAACACCACGAGCAACACCTGCAAATAGTACAAAGCCAAATATTCACTTATACATATTATTACTACTAGTGTTGTTCCGATTAATCGATTTGATCGATGATTGATTGGTTTTCATGTTCAACCAACCGATCGATTATGATTTCAGAAATCGATTTTGGTTGTTTATAAATTGACTTTATTAATATATTTTAACTGGTCAAGCTAGAAAATAAATATTTTGGGGAAAAGAATTTAAACTTAATTGCTACAACTATATAGTATTACTCCTTAGTCTAAGACATTAATTCTTTCAGCACTGAAATAGTATGTTAATTTCAAAGGAACCATACCAATAACACATTGAACATTTTGAAACCAATTTGACTGGAAGCTGTTGCTGCCTAAGGCAGCAGCATCTTCCCGTCAAATTAGTTTCAAAATATCCAACAGATTATCTCTTAAATTAGTAAGAATCTGGCATACTTGTGACTTGGTTTGAAAGGGGTTATTATCCTTGAACATGCTATATTAACTGCATTCAAAATGGGTAAAAAATGAGAACATGTTATGCTCAATCATTAATTGATTAGGTTTTAACTGGTCATCAAAGCTTCTTAAGGATTTCTTATGCTTGATCAGTTGGATCGAAATCCGAACAGTGCAGTGTTTTGCACCTGCTTTTATAATTTCGAGCTGGTTACAGTTGCTCCTTGATGTAGCCGGGACGAGGAAATTCATGCTTGTAACCGGAAATGTTGATTTTGTAACCAGATTTAACATCTATTACCAATTGTCAGTTCGTTGGTAACCGGAATTCTGTTGACTTCTGGGATTGTATGTATGTATGATTACTGTATTCTGCAGCTGCAGTAGTAGAAACATCCTACAGCTGCAATCAGTCCTTCTTCGCTTTTGCCCACTGTGTCCTGTCCTCAGCCAAAATCCTTAGCTTCCTCCGGTCCATTCTTGACTTGAGTGTACCTAATCCTGCTTTCTTGAGGTCACCTCATAGCACGCTTAGCAGATTTATGCAATGACGTCCTCTCCTACCTCTGTATTTGTTGGCTCCGAGTAGGGCGAATTCCAAGGCTCTATGTGCTGATGTGTCTTCTGGCATCCTTAGCACATGGTCAAACATGGACCATCTTTGCTGGGCGACTTTTACAGACAGCGGCGGCGTATTACACATCTTGTAGAGTGCATCATTGGAAATTATGCTCTCTGGCCATCGGTGTCCAGTGATGGTGCGTAGGTGTTTGCAGTGGCAGGCGTCAAGTTTGTCCAGAGCTGCCTTTGGAGCTGCCCAGCTGTTACAGTTATACATCATCAACGATACGCAGGTTGCATTGTATAGATGTAATCTTTTTACCAAGGGCATCTTTGATCTCCGAATCCATAGCTTCCAGAAGGACTGGAAAGCTATGTTCCCCATGATGCAGCATGCAACAATGTCTGGGATTGTGTGACCGTTAAAGTCATTAGTAGGGTAACCGGAAAATTTCATTGTAGTTTTCTAGGTTGGATGTAACCGTAAAAATAATAAGATTTATATATGCATTGTACCCAGTATCCAAGAATGTTTCTTTGGCTGAGTATTTAAGTGGTGCTGTAATATCCCTATGTGGCGGGAAGTTATGGTGTATAATTAGCATTTGATAGACACAGGTTTCCATTTTGTTGGATAACCTTAAGTGGAAAGATTCAGATTTATGGCATTTCGTACTTTGTGTAGTTATACTCATCAGAGAAATAGAAATCGGATTAGTTTATCCTGTGTGAAGAGTCAAAAGTAAATGTTGGGTGCATTTTGTCTTACCTCTCTACTGGTCAGTGCCCCCGATCCATTACTATGCATGGTTCTAGTCCTGGTGTGAGATTACAGTTTCCGCTAGGCCAGTTTCAACATACAGGAACGAATATAGCTCATTGTCTGTCGTGTCGCTGGTACACGGTATGCTGCCCTCGGGTATATGGATAACGAACTGTGTGTGGATTTTATCAGCCTCTTCCGCTGTGATTTGTGGAAGTGGTCCACTGTCTGTGTGTGATGAGGGCTCACAGATGTTGTCAGCAATGTGTTCGGCCACGATTGATCCTGTGGGTGTTGTAGCTTGGTCAGGTGTATGTTCCTCGTTGTGTTCAGTGGTTGGTGTGTTGTGTTGTGGTGTTACCCGTCTCTGTCCAGACAATGACAGACAGTAGCGTTAGCTGCTGATGATGCCAGTCTTAGTGGGGGGGACAGGTATCCTGAAGCTAGAGTAATCTTTAATGTCAATTACTCTAGTATTACCTGCCTGTCGAACAATCACAGTGGCCTCTGGCTTCCTCTAGGCAGGTAAAGCTTATTTTGCAATAGCTGCAACTCCAGAAGCCACTCTGTTCGTGTATTATTCTTATATGCCTCCTTAGCCCTGTTCGTTGTGCAAATTGTGCATTGCACCTGTTGCATTTAAAATTTTCCATAGAGGTAAGTATGAGACTGTTGGCTAACTGATTCTATGTATTTAATGTGGAAAGGAGCGAATGTAATGGTCAGTGTGACATTTTACATAGACATCTATTACGACGTCATAGAAGGGTTTCCATGGCATGGAGTTTGGTGATTCTAATTAGTCTAAATAACAACTCAGATTTGGAATCACAAATCTGCTTGATTAATCCCTATAGGGTCCAATGTGTGCAGTTGGTGTATCCAGTACTTCTGTTCTTTTCTGATATGAGTTCTATCAGTATCCTCGGGTCATGAGGGACAATTTGTATAATTTTGATTATCTACGTGATAAGTAACTGTACATCACCAAGCATTATGTCTTAGAACCAGAGTATGATTATCCAAGTGATAAGTAACTGTACATTAATTACCAAGCATTATGTCTTAGAACCAGAGTATGATTATCCAAGTGATAAGTGTGTACATCACTGAGCATTGTCTTAGAACCAGAGTATGATTATACAAGTGATAAGTGTGTACATCACTGAGCATTGTCTCAAACCAGAGTATGATTATCCAAGTGATAAGTAGCTGTACATCACCAAGCATTGTCTTAGAACCAGAGTATGATTATCCATGTCATAAGTAACTGTTATACAATATATTTTTGCTCGTCATTTTATGTCAGAAGTTCATAGTAAAAAATGTGTTGTTAGTAAATTATGTTAGTCACTAGTTACTAAATGCGCCTCCACAACCGGTGCTACCAGAGCGTATTTTGCGTTCAAGAATTTAAAAACACCGTTATAAACGCAATCAGATTATGACTTCCTAACACCGCAACAATGAAATCTCAAAGGCTCATCTCACTGGAGTGAGATTTTATTTTGCGATTTTTCAAATCTCATGAGAAAATGGCAGTGGGCTGGAAACAAATTTTTAATTCAAATGTGGTAGAAATCCATGTGGATATCTGAAATGAGGGTGTATTTACAATTCTATTAGGAAGAAGACACAGATATATCACGTCTACGCCACCTATTACACGTTATCTCATAAACAGAAATGATTTCTCAGAGAAATAATCAATCAAGACTTTCTAAAATTTGGAAGAAACTTGATATTATAGCCGGCTGCTTAGAGATATTCATGTGAAGCTACTAATTGTCTACTAAAATCTGGCACAAACTTAATGATTTTGCAAAAAACATGCAAAGATTCATAAGGTTTATAGCTGGCTTATTAGTGCCATTCATGTGCTGCTACCAACTTTCATTTGTTTAAAATTACATTTTTGGAATTTGTTCAAAATTTGAGTTCATGTTATACACCTGTATAAGACCTTTGGTTGTGCAGATTTTGGGTTTGCTTACAGTCTATTGGTGAGCCTAATACACACGACAATATGATATATTACTCCGCTATTCACGGAACAATAGCATTCCAGACATGGGCAATGTCGCCATGGTAACTGTCTATCATTATGTATATGCAATATTTAAACCTTTAATGAACATAATTTGTGGAAAAAATCTAACATTTTGCTTAGTAAATGTCCATTCGTAGGTCAAGAGAAAACTATTTTTGAAAATTTACCACTGGAATGACTGGCCTGTTTATCGAGCCAGTCATTCCAGTGGTTAAATTTCAAAAGTTGTCTTGTCTTGATCCGCAAATGAACATTTCTCCAGACCAGTGAACAGGTTCTGGCCAGCTTGACCATTAAAAGGTTGAATCACTCATAATACCCGAGTCACGAGGGCCAGTTGTGCTTGAGATGGTCTTCTCAACACTGGGTGCTTCTGTAGCAGCAACATCTATCTGAAACAACAAGGATGGATGGATGGCCCATAGATTAGCCTTTGTCTTAGCCAAATCTGATCTTTTTAGCCAATGTTTTCAAATATCTATGATCCATCACTACCAGGTAACCCTTTCAACGCTACTTACCAGATACAGTACAGACCTTAGTTAGCTTTACTGTTTGACGAAGCAAAAACGAAACAAAAATGCGTCTTTTTCGCGTCAAAACCTCGTAGCGTTTCCAGGCGTGGCCAAACACCAAACCCATTTTATTTATTTTATAGGCGCGTCTAACGGAAAGTCTAACCCGTCCTACAATATGTTAAACGTATCATGAAATATTTTAAACCCGTCATGGAAAAAGTCAAACGCGCAATCAAATGTATTCATTAACGCTACAAAGATTCTTACTATGCGTCATTAAACATAAAGTGGAATCGGTCTATAGTCTGTCAAGAACCCGTACATGTAAATTTAAATTGCAATTGGAGCCGTATGTGTATCCGCCTTTAGCTTTTTTGTGGCTGTAAATGATAATTGTCGAAATGTCATCATCGTAATCAATTCTAATTTTGTATAAAATGGACGTGTGTGAACTCCGCACCTGGGTATTCTTTACTGAGTATGAAGCTAGTGTGATGACTGTGCGTATATTTGAATAAATTTGTAATCCACAATTTCTTTTGAAATCTGGTTAAATAAACCAAGATATTCTCTGAAATGGGTTTATTACAATATAGTCTAATTTGAGCCGACGTAATAGGCATAACTTTTTAGAACAATATATGCACCAGTTGCAGCTAGTGTGTTATGCCAAATTTGTCTTATAACGGAAATGGAAGCGATTTACAAAATCTGCAAACCTGACGTTCGATTGTTTTCGATTTCGCTATTTCATACATAATATGTAACCGAAAATCTCCGCTTTTACATAGACATGCGCATGCGTACATAGTTGTTTTACCCGTGCCTGGGGTGCGTTCAGGACCGCGAAAAACATTTTCCATTATATATACTGAACACTGTACTCGCGAACGTTCGCCGATCATTCGCCTTCCTGAACTCACTCAAGGAGTATCCGAGTACATAACGTTATTACCCGTTTTCGGCAATGGGTATCACCGTCTGATTGGTCGAGAATACACGCATATTTAATCAGATCTAGCAAAGATGGCGTCAACTGTTTAGAAAATAACATATTTTTGTGTGTGCAATTCATCAATCTACGCACATTACGTGTACGCCAGACTAAAAAGTAGACCGATAACACAGAATAACGAAACTGCCAATCGGAAAGTGTGATGCCTATATATTTGACGACTTCGGCATCTTAACTCAGGCTTATTACTGACAGTGCTTCAAGTTAGTTATCTCGAAAACTGTAAACAAAGACACGCGTCGATGATCGAGTTTATCGGATTGTTTATCTTCAACATTGTTTTTTCGCGACCAGGACGAAATGGATATTATATATATATTTTGTGTCTGCGGCTCTCTTTTGCCCGATCAATAACTTTCTAATTATCGGTGACATCACATTTACTAAAACAGAAATGATAATGCAGGTTACTGGGCCAATATTGGCCTAGTAACCTGCATTATCAGGGAAGTAGGCCCCAAATCTATACCAATGAACTACCACATTTTATCCATTTGAACCTGAAATCCCAGAATTCCACTTTTACAGTCATTATATATGTATGATGTTGAATATTTTGAAAGCAATTTGACTGGAAGCTGGCTTTCAGTCAAATTAGTTTCAAAATATTCACCAGAATTTTGACACATTCGTAACAAATTTATTATTTTCTCTTGTCGTTTGAAATTGTTAATGCAATAGTAGAAGTACTCCCTTGTTGGAGGCGATATTCCCACCCTGTATTATATTCATAGAATCACAATGACGTCATCACAATCAAATTTCCCATAATACCCTGGGAGATACGCCATTTTCAGAGGGGCTAATTTAACATTACGAGCAATGGGCCGGTAAACCTTAATTACATTTTCTTTAATATATTGCGAAATTCACTCATGATTTCATGTTTTCTGATACCTGACAGGATTATTACAGATTTTCAGACACAGGATTTAATGGTTTGAACATCAAGGAAAATGTAAACAATTAGTTTGTATGGGCAGTCCTCTTTAGCATGTAGTAAGTTTTCCCCAACTTTAATGGCGGCCGAATTCAAGATGCCCGGATGTGCGAAACTATGAATAATGTATTTGATTTCTGCGCTAAAGTCTGAGGGCGGCGTATGACCATAACAGCCGCTGTCTGGTCATAGGGCCTAACAGTACATGTATATAGTATATTACTGGATATATATTGTGCCATATATTTTAAACCAAATATCACTCATCGTGGCGTTGTAAACGTGGAATCTGACACTGATAGTAATGGTGAGACAGCTAATGTGTGGGACAGTGAATCTTCTGATGATGACATGTTTGACGATGAGGAAGCCACCACTACTGGAAAGACTTGAAGATGAACTTGAAGCTGGTACACTACAGATTGAGTGAACTTCTCCAATGAGTGACAAAGAGTTTGCCCTGAAGTTTGGGTTATTTTGGTGCATTCACCATGATCATTTGTGCCGTTTGAATTTAATTAACTGTTAAAGTTTGTTCTATTGAATTAGCTCTAACTAACATGATTAGATATACCAATAACATACCAAGAGTTAGTAGTTAGTCACTGTTATAAGAATTGTACATTTTAGCAATTGACCCTTTAACACTCCAGCTGGTGAAAACATGTTCTGTGGTGGCCTTGAGAAATGTCCATATGCAGAACAAGAATTATTTTTTTACCGTGACTCAGTGAGTGGTCAAAACTGGCCTCTGAAATCAAATTGTCTTGAGAAATGATCATTTGCAGGCCAAGAGAAGACTACTTTAAGATTTTACCACTGGAATAACAGGCTTGATAACCAAGCTAATCATTACAGTTCTAAATGTTAAAAAATTGCCTTGGCTTGCAAATGGGCATTTATTAACCCTTTAATGGTCAAATAAGCCATAACCAGCCTCTGCAGTGTTCCTGAGAAATGCCCTTTTGCTGACTAAGAGAATACTATTTTTGAAAATCTTTCACTGGAATGACTGGCTCCCAGAATGCTCTTGATCAGCAAATTGGCATTTTATGAGACAATTGGAATTTTCTCGACCAAATTTACCCATTAAAGGGTTCAGAAGAAATTTACATTTTCTTGACAAATATTGGACAGTAAAGGGTTGTAAAGCTGGAGCTTTACTTACCTTTAACTACCTTGTTCTGCTGTTCACAATGGGGAAAAATTCTCAATCCTTGTTCCACTGCGTAGATAAGTTCGTCAATCTTCACAGACACTTAATTGATGACGGACTATATGTATTCTATTTAACCCTTTAATGGACAAATTTGGTGAAGAAAATTTTAATACCCACTTATTGAATGTCCAATTAGAGGCCAAGAGAATGCAATTTTTGAAAATTTATGACAAATTACTGGCTCGGTCATTGAGACAGTCATTTGTGGTGAATTTAAAAAAATTCTATTCTCTTGGCCTGTAAATGGACATTCCACAAGGCCATAACAGAGGCCAGTTTTGGTCGGCATGACCATTAAAGGGTTAATAAAAATGATGTCGAATATTTTAAAACTAATGTGACTGGGAGTTGTTGCTGTCATATCAACAGCTTACATGTATAGTTTTCAGGAATTTGAGATTCAGAGAGTACAGAGATCGATCCCAATGCAGGTAAAGCTTGGGTGGAGCTTAGCTAGAGATGGGAGGGTAATAGCTAAAACTGGATTCCTCCATTGGGCAAAACTATAAGTAAGACTGAGCGGTGGTAGTGAACACCTGACCTAGCACTGTAATAGTAGCACGACAAAATAGCAATCTATCTGTGTTGGTACAAGTACATTATGTAATAAATTATTAAAAAGTGTACCAACACAAATACTGATAGAATGCTACATGTATTTTGACATGATACTGGTGCAGTGCCCGGTCAAGTGTTTACCACCACTCAGTCTCACACCACAATAATAAATTAGCTACTATAATCTCACTCTGTCTGAGTACAGCGTACATTGCTCATAGTGATATTCACTATACCACCACGTACCTCACCGATAATATTTGTTAGAATAAACCAGCACGATTATAATCATGCCAGTTTATTCATTCATTTTGTTGGGTGACATGCATTGTGGTACCTGATAAGCATGCTGGATTATTCATTAATTTTTCTGGGTGGCATGCATGGTGGTTACAACTTAGGTGATGTGAAGTTTGAAAGAAAAAATTCTATGGAAACTAGTAAAAAATATTTAAATTTCATAAACAACAAAACAGCCCTTAAGCCTATTTATACCTGGCCCTCAGCTGCTCTCGGAGAGCATCTAGACTTCAAAGTTTTCTGGTGGAAAGTTGGTGTTTCCAGGTGAGTGACCGCTGAGGACAGTGAATCGCGCATGTCAGGAGAGTGAAAGACTGATTCAAGTCAGACCACCAATGACCGATAGGAAAATATCTATTTGCAGAACAAGAGAAGACTATTTTTGAAAATTTATGACTGGAATTACTCGGCTTGGTTATCGAGACAGTCATTCCAGTGATAAATTTTCAAAAATAGCCTTTTCTTGGTCTGCAAAAAATATTTCTCAACACCACTGCAGAAACCGGTTTTGGATGATATGAGCCGGGTTCTGCCGATCCGGTTTGCTTAGTGGGGTGAACTGTCCCACTTCCTCAAGAAATCATGGGTCATTTTGACAAATGTTGGATCAAGTACATACATGGAAGATAACCATGTGTGAAGGTAATGATTGGATGGTCTGAATTTTAGAGCACTAAATGGTGCAAGGGCCCTGCCTCCGCAAAACCCTGCATGAGTAGTATGATGACGTTGAATTAATTACCTACCTACCTTTAAAATCTCCTCGAGTCCTTTCTTTATCTCCATGTTTTGAAAAAATTAGGATACATTTGTCTCCATCCATTCATCATGCTATCTCCTCCCAAACAGTTGGGTGGAATTCAACCAAATTTGGTATGTGGGTTATCCATATGATTGTGGATTGGCTGACAACATTTATTTTATGTAGTCAGAGATTGGTGTCTTCCAGATTTATCTAGATTTCCCATAGTCCTGCCCACACTCTCGCACATCATTTGACACCCTCTCAATAGTTTTAAATTAAGCCAGATGAGCCACTACATTTAGATAGGACTAGTGATTACTAGATTCTACTATAGCCCTTCAAATCTTTACAGACCAAGGGAAGACTATTTTTTTAATTTTACCACTGAAATGACTGGCTCAATTATCGAGCCAGTCATTCTACTGGTAAATTTCCAAAAATAGTCATCTTGCTCCGTTCACAGTAGAGGAATTTTTTGACCACCTTGACCATTAAAGAGTTGACATGTCAAATTGTTACCATTGGGTTGGTCAGTTACAAATTGTACTAGCCCTGGTCAGTTTCTGCTAACCTCGCGCTCATGTTAATTTTAACCCCTGCTCTCACAGATCATTTCCCCTTAAGACCTCCAGATTTTTCACAGCGATCCACGCCAGTCTCTGTGTAATGTAACTCCTCCGAAAGCGGTGGAGTTCAACCAAATGTAGGTTACTATAGTGCAAGAGGCCATTTTTATCTCAACTACGAAGTAAAATGAGCTATTGTGATACCATGCACGTCGCCCAGCACCGTCTAATTTGCGTTTAGCTCAACTTTTCTGTTTATATCTCATGTTTGGTTGATCATACTGGTCCTAAACTTGGACACATGCCTCCTTATAATGACACGACATTACACAATGATGTTCTGGCCAAAAGGTCAAAATCGCTGATACGCATGCAACCATTTGCTGTCCGCCATCCATCCGTCAACTTATGTTTAAAAAAATAAGTTGACGGATGGATGGCGGACAGCAGATGGTTGTCATGCGTATCAGCGATTTTGACCTTTTGGCCAGAGCATCATTGTGTGATGCCGTGTCTCATACATACATTAACCGCTTGGCGGATTTCAAACTAATTTGGCTGGAAGGACCCTAAAGCTTTCGGCTTCCGAACATGCATACAGAATTTTGATTAGTAAATTTTTTTGTGAAAATCTTTAGCAGAAATTGTCAAAACGCTACTCCTCATTAACCGCTGACAGATTGCAACCCTAGTTGGCTGGACATAAATTGCCAAAATGCATATTCTCCATGACCGCTTGGTGGTGGGAAGGATTCTGCAGTAGTTGGCACTTCTATTCAGAATTTTTTTTTATAATTCTGTGCTTAGCAACAACCGTCATCAGATGAGATATTTTGACAGTTCGCCTCTATGTCCGCCTCATCTCAAAAGAAAAATAGGAAGTGGAAGTTAGATAAGGGTATACAGGCAACCTACTGAATATTTTGAAAAGTTTTGATAGATAGATAGATAGGTATGTACATACTCGGTATATTTTATAGGCAGCCTTTTTTGACATAGTAGCGGCCTTCTCTGCTGGCAGCCCTTATTGCCATACACCGTCCAGGATAGCGTTACTGGCCCTTGGCCCCCTTGTTGATAAGCCTTCTAAGTTTATTTTATCTTTGAAGTCAATCATCAGAGTTCATTGCTGTCATGAAGTTGAGATTCATGGTTGCATTGCAGCCACATTTCTGGTATTACATTTGGCTCCTCCCCTGGGGTAGTGAATGTGGTCGATTGCTATGACACGCCATCGACCAAACAATCTAGTTATCACTTACTTTCCATCGTCAGATAGATCCAAGTTATCAGAGATTGTAACCCACAGCCTATAATTTTTCTTTTGATCACTTCCAGGGTTGTTAAATCTTAATGTATGATCACACAACCTCCTTTATTAAAATTTGAGCACAATCTGACCAGTTTGTTTCTGATATATCCATAGATTAAAATTTGTACCCAATCTGGATCCAACTTGGTTTTTGTCCAGATCACAGCCAAAGTCTGCAAATCCTTGTTTAGGTTATATTGCTTTTTTACTGTCATCTAATAGTACACAACTGTCAAAGCATCATGAGATTAGTTCAACCAATCAGATTTGCCATTGATGGCTTTTCCAACATATCTCTGCCAATCAAAGATAACGAGGTTAAATATATATGCGATGACATCATCAGAATGGAATGGTGTTCCAGTTCAAGACGATTGTCCATTCGGCATTAGATATATCGAGATTTTCACTATAAAAGCGCAGAAATTAGACGAATCCCGCGAAAAAACACTAAATTAAATACATCTTCTGATAAATCCAGCCACAAATTGACGTAAATAAGTTAAAATCTGCTGTACGAATTGCTCAAAGTTTGCAAAGCACGCGGGATACATGTACGGAGGAAACATGTACTGATAAGCGGTTCTGCATAGACTAGGAACCGGGTACCCGTTTGCTTCTAGCCATAGGACTCGTCGAAAGAACTGGAGAACTGCGGTTGGAATTGATGGCGCGTTTAATTTATCATAAAATTTTCAAACGCTACCAAATGCGTAGGGCAAAAAGTTAAACCCGTCATTCAAAATGTCAAACCCGTAGTGTCAAAATTTCAACCCGTCAAGATAAAATTCAAGATGCGTATTGAGATTTTACCAAACGCACCATGTCTAAGCAAATCACTACGAGAAAATGACTGGAAAATGACGCCATACAGACGCGTTTTAAACGAGCTTTAGGATGCGTTTAAGTAAAGCTAACTAAGATCTGTACTGTACAAGACTATGTTGAATATTTTGAAATTAATTTGGCTGGAAGCTGTTGCTGCCTAATGCAGCAACAGCCTCCAGTTAAATTAGTTTCAAAATATTCAATATCTGGACTATATGTGTGCTCTTTATCCGAGATATTAGGATTTCAGAGTTTACTTTGTCAGAATACAAACATAATATATGTTAATATTTACATAAATATTTATCTTAAGAATGTTCTTCAAAGTTAATTATAATGGTTCCCTACTTAGAAATTATGTATAATAGTATGATTTTAATAATTAGCCAAATATTTAGCCAATCCTGCTTTCTATCAGCATGATCTCAATTTGACTTTTTGAGGTATGCATCTCAGGCCAACCCGCTGAACCGTGAATGTTACCATCCCTGGGTAACTCCATGGAAATGGCTTCCCGTAGGTCCCACCATAAGCCTACAGGAATCCACATCTATGGTCAATTAGACGAGACGCACATGCCCAACGGTAACTTCCGCTAGGGCATGCCAATTATAAATATATGTTGTCCTCACTGTAGACTAACGTCTCTGGCTCATCGGTTTGACTACAACCTGGCAAGGCTTCCTCTTCACCATCCTCAGTAAAGACTGCCGAGTTATCCAAGGGAGGAAACTCAGACTGAGGAAGAGCAGTACTGCTGCAGGGCACAGTACTAAGGGCTGGCGGCTTAAGACCAGGTGTTTCTCATAACAAAGCAATGTACCAATTCTCAGTTGAATATCTTGAAGGGCTACGAAAAAAATTGTGGAAAACTAATATGTTATGTATTTCATAAGTCGAAAGGGGGCATAACTCGATGGAAAATTGATGAAAATGTCTGAAACTCAAACCTGCTCTATAACTCCCTATAATAAAGCAACCTACCAATTTTCATTTGAATCCCCTTAAGGAGTGCAAAAAAGGTGCGGAAAACGGATATTTTTCGTATTTCCTAAGTTGAAAGGGGACATAATAATAATAATAATAATAATAATAATAATAATAATAATCTTTATTTATCGAGGGTATATCATCAGTAAACTGATCTTCCTGAGGCCCTCCCAAACACAATAAACTATATACACTTAAATAAGCAGCAAACACATACATACAAACACACTCATAAATGCACTTATACATATACGCACACACTGACTCAGTCAGTCAGTCAGTCACTCACTCACACATTTTATATTACATATATACATTAATATGAACAAGTTTCCATTAACTCACTGGATATGTCCAGGGAAGAAATGACTTTCAAAATATAATTTTCAACAGTTATCTCCCTTGAATCCATAATACTGAGTTATGATAAATTTATTAAGAATCTGGCATATTATGATAACACAGAATTACCTGTATTGTTTTCAGCAAGTTCAAGCATGTCATCTTTATACTTTACATGTAATAGATGAATAAGAAAATTTGTTAGACGAACCTCATTCGCTGTTCCTTCTGCCTCCACAACAATGTCTGTAATGTCAAAGTTTATATCACCGCTGTAGTCCACTTCAACAGCTTCATCAGTAATGTCAAAGTTTATGTCACCGCTGTAGTCCAATTGAACAGGCTCATCTCCACCCCAGTCTATCTGAAATGACAGCGCAGAACAGATATCTGATACATTTTATACACTGTAAGAAAATACTGCCAAATTGGGAAACTATTGTCAGATTAATTCCAAAATACACCAAAACATGGCTAAAGTGACAACATTACGGAGCATGCTTGTCATTCAACAGATCACATAATGGAAGCCTGCACACACAAACGCAAGCAAGCACGCATGCTTGTACGCGCACACACACACACACAGACACACACACGCGCACGCACGCACACGCACGCACACGCACACACACACACACACATGATCACAAGTTATATATCCGGGTATGTGTGAATGAATCACATACTATGTCGTCAGTCTCCTCCTGTGATATCACTTCATCTTCATCAACGTCATCCATATTAATCAGCACATGTTCTATACTATCAGGCAAACGACCCGTCCGCCATTCATACGTTGTGGTGTTGCCATGGTGACAAATGTAGTGCACGATGGGGACAGCATCAGCCTCTTTTCTGGAAAAGATAAACCTGTATATTATAAGGAAGACTTATAGCACAGACGACAGCTAGTGGTCATGTAATACAAACCTGTGTATTATAAGGAAGACTTAGTGGTCATGTAATACAAATGTGTGTATTATAAGGAAGACTTAGGACAGACGACAGCTAGTGGTCATGTAATACAAATGTGTGTATTATAAGGAAGACTTAGACAGAGACAACAGCTGGACTCCGAGGAGAGAGACGACAGCTAGACTTAGAGGAGAGAGACGACAGCTAGACTTAGAGGAGAGAGATGACAGCTAGACTTAGAGGAGAGATGACAGCTAGACTTAGAGGAGAGACGACAGCTAGACTTAGAGGAGAGACGACAGCTAGACTTAGAGGAGAGACGACAGCTAGACTTAGAGGAGATATGACAGCTGGGCTTAGAGGAGACGACAGCTAGACTTAGAGGAGAGATGACAGCTAGACTTAGAGGAGAGACGACAGCTAGACTTAGAGGAGAGACGACAGCTAGACTTAGAGGAGATATGACAGCTGGGCTTAGAGGAGACGACAGCTAGACTTAGAGGAGAGATGACAGCTAGACTTAGAGGAGAGACGACAGCTAGACTTAGAGGAGAGATGACAGCTGGACTTAGAGGAGAGATGACAGCTAGACTTAGAGGAGAGACGACAGCTAGACTTAGAGGAGAGATGACAGCTGGACTTAGAGGAGAGACGACAGCTAGACTTAGAGGAGACGACAGCTAGACTTAGAGGAGAGACGACAGCTAGACTTAGAGGAGAGACGACAGCTAGACTTAGAGGAGAGACGACAGCTGGACTTAGAGGAGAGACGACAGCTAGACTTAGAGACGACAGCTAGACTTAGAGAGAGATGACAGCTAGACTTAGAGGAGAGAGATGACAGCTAGACTTAGAGATGACAGCTAGACTTAAAGACGACAGTTAGACTGAGAGACGACAGCTAGACTTAGAGGAGAGAGACGACAGCTAGACTTAGAGAGACGACAGCTAGTGGTCATGTAATACAAATTATTTACTGATTTTTGTGGCTACATGGTGGTTCATTAAGATGGGTGTTCTCACTATCTTAAATATCAACCGATGGATGATCATCATGGTATAAGGTCACATGGACATTCTGGCCAGGAGAGCTAATAATACACCAGGCTTAATGACTTTGGTGACATCAAATTTAAGATAAGCAAATACATGTCAAGCTCACTTATGTGTGTGCATTTCATTTTGCATGACGCTTAGCATCACAACGTCAAACTCACTTTATATACAGGCCTTTTACAAAGTGTGCAAGGTAAGGTCCGTAAGGGGTTGGTGGGGAGGGGTTGGGATGCTATATCATACCTTTTAAGACTATATGCAACAAAGTCCTTGTAGTACTGTATAGCATTTGAAACAGTAAGCATCTGTTCTGCCAATTTCTGGTATACACTTGGTAAATCCTGTGCTAAGGTCAACAGCTCAGCCTTCACACGCTTACCCTGCAAGCAAAATCACATGTAGAACTTAATGATCACTGTCTGAGACAACATGCTAGCACATAGAACTTAATGATCACTGTCTGAGACAACATGCTAGCATATAGAACTTAATGATCACTGTCTGAGACAACATGCTAGCACGTAGAACTTAATGATCACTGTCGGAGACAACATGCTAGCATGTAGAACTTAATGATCACTGTCTGAGACAACATGCTAGCATGTAGAACTTAATGATCACTGTCTGAGACAACATGCTAGCATGTAGAACTTAATGATCACTGTCTGAAACATCATGCTAGCATGTAGAACTTAATGATCACTGTCTGAGACAACATGCTAGCATGTAGAACTTAATGATCACTGTCTGAGACATGCTAGCATGTAGAACTTAATGATCACTGTCTGAAACATCATGCTAGCATGTAGAACTTAATGATCACTGTCTGAGACAACATGCTAGCATGTAGAACTTAATGATCACTGTCTGAGACAACATGCTAGCATGTAGAACTTAATGATCACTGCCTGAGACAACATGCTAGCATGTAGAACTTAATGATCACTGTCTGAGACAACATGCTAGCATGTAGAACTTAATGATCACTGTCTGAAACATCATGCTAGAATGTAGAACTTAATGATCACTCTCTGAGACAACATGCTATCATATAGAACTTAATGATCACTGTCTGAGACAACATGCTAGCATATAGAACTTAATGATCACTGTCTGAGACACCATGCTAGCATGTAGAACTTAATGATCACTGTCTGAGACAACATGCTAGCATATAGAACTTAATGATCACTGTCTGAGACACCATGCTAGCATGTAGAACTTAATGATCACTGTCTGAGACAACATGCTAGCATGTAGAACTTAATGATCACTGTCTGAGACAACATGCTAGCATGTAGAACTTAATGATCACTGTCCGAGAGAACATGCTAGCATATAGAACTTAATGATCACTGTCTGAGACAACATGCTAGCATGTAGAACTTAATGATCACTGTCTGAGACAACATGCTAGCATGTAGAACTTAATGATCACCGTCTGAGACATGCTAGCATGTAGAACTTAATGATCACTGTCCGAGACAACATGCTAGCATATAGAACTTAATGATCACTGTCTGAGACAACATGCTAGCATGTAGAACTTAATGATCACTGTCTGAGACAACATGCTAGCATGTAGAACTTAATGATCACCGTCTGAGACAGCATGCTAGCATGTAGAACTTAATGATCACTGTCTGAGACAACATGCTAGCACATAGAACTTAATGATCACTGTCTGAGACAACATGCTAGCATATAGAACTTACTGACCGCAGTCTAAGACATGTTAGCATATAGGACTTAATGACTGCAGTCTAAGACATGCTACCATATATAACTTACTGGCCGCAGTCTAAGACATGCTAGCATATAGAACTTAATGACCGCAGTCCGTGACATGCTACCATATAGAACTTACTGACCGCAGTCGAAGACATGCTAGCATATAGAACTTACTGACCACTGTCTGAGCCAACATGCTAGCATATAGAACTTACTGACGCAGTCTAAGACATGCTAGCATATAGAACTTACAAACACAGTCTAAGAAATGCTAGCATATAGAACTTACTGCCCGCTGTCTGAGACATGTTAGCATATAGAACTTAATGACCGCTGTCTAAGACATGCTAGCATAAAGAACTTACTGACCGCTGTCTGAGACATGTTAGCATATAGAACTTACTGACCGCTGTCTGAGACATGCTAGCATATAGAACTTACTGATCGCAGTCAGAGACACCAAACACCCTAGAACAATATACAGCACAGCTTAGAAATAAGTCAACATGTTTCTAAAACAAAAATAGAACCATTTTATTTAGTAAGAATGCGTTGAATATTTTGAACATATTGCTGTCTTCCAATCCAATTATGTTCAAAATATTCAACAGTACATTTTATATTGTGTTGGAAGCATGTTAGGTTATTGCTGGGCTCACCTGTACAACCATCTCAATTTAACCTTTTAACCCTCTAACGGTCAAGTCAACCAGAAACAGGCTCAAGGGACGAGATATTTTTGGCTGAGGTGACCAGTAAACCTTTAACAGTTAACCTTGATCAAGAAAATCAAAATATTTAGTTATTCAATGTCTTTTTTTCAGGCCAAGAGAAGACTATTTTTAAAACTTTACCACTGGGATGACTGGCTCAATTATTCAGTCATTTGTCCGTGGTAAATTTAACTGTTAATGGTTTACTGGTCACCTAGGCCAAAAATACGTCCTGTAGTCGCCTTAAGCACATTGATTTGCCGATTCCCCCCTGGGATGAATGAGGCAGTAATTAAAGCAGTTATTCAAGTAGTGGTTTTCAAAAATAGTCTTCCCTTAGTCTGCAGATGCATACTTCCTATGAATGCCTTCAAATTTTCATGATCTATTTTGACAATTAATGTGTTATCCTTTAATGGTCAAGCCGGCCAAAACTGTCCCTTGCAATGGTCTTGAGGAATGCCTATTTGCAGACCAAGAGAAGATTATTCTTAGAAATTACCACTGCAAAGCCTGGCTCGATCCTCGAGCCAGGCATTTCAGTGGTACAGTTTCAAAGACAGTTCTCTCTTGGCTTGCAAATGGAGATTCAATAAACTAATATTTTGATTTTCATCACCAAATTTGACAATTACAAGATTAATCTAAACTATGCTGAATTACAATGTACAGAGATTATTACCTCTATGCTGAGTTACAATGTACAGGGATTATTACCTCCATGCTGAGTTACAATATACAGGGCTTATTACCTCTATGCCGAGTTACAATGTACAGGGCTTATTACCTCTATGCTGAGTTACAATGTACAGGGATTATTACCTCTATGCTGAATTACTATGTACAGGGATTATTGCCTCCATGCTGAGTTACAATGTACAGGGCTTATTACCTCTATGCTGAGTTACAATGTACAGGGCTTATTACCTCTATGCTGAGTTACAATGTACAGGGATTATTACCTCTATGCTGAGTTACAATGTACAGGGATTATTACCTTTATGCTGAGTTACAATGTACAGGGCTTATTGCCTCTATGCTGAGTTACAATGTACAGGGCTTATTACCTCTATGCTGAGTTACAATGTACAGGGATTATTACCTCTATGCTGAGTTACAATGTACAGGGATTATTACCTCCATGCTGAGTTACAATGTACAGGGCTTATTATCTCTATCCTGAGTTACAATGTACAGGGCTTATTACCTCTATGCTGAGTTAGAATGTACAGGGATTATTACCTCTATGCTGAGTTACAATGTACAGGGCTTATTACCTCTATACTGAGTTACAATGTACAGGGATTATTACCTCTATGCCGAGTTACAATGTACAGGGATTATTACCTCTATGCTGAGTTACAATGTACAGGGCTTATTACCTCTATGCTGAGTTACAATGTAAGGGATTATTACCTCCATGCTGAGTTACAATGGACAGGGATTATTACCTCTATGCTGAGTTACAATGTACAGGGCTTATTATCTCTATGCTGAGTTACAATGTACAGGGCTTATTATCTCTATGCTGAGTTACAATGTACAGGGATTATTACCTCTATGCTGAATTACAATGTACAGGGCTTATTGCCTCTATGCTGAGTTACAATGTACAGGGCTTATTACCTCTATGCTGAGTTACAATGTACAGGGATTATTACCTCTTGGCTGAGTTACAATGTACAGGGATTATTACCTCTATGCTGAGTTACAATGTACAGGGCTTATTACCTCTATGCTGAGTTACAATGTACAGGGCTTATTACCTCTATGCTGAGTTACAATGTACAGGGATTATTACCTCTATGCTGAGTTACAATGTACAGGGATTATTACCTCCATGCTGAGTTACAATGGACAGGTACAGGGATTATTACCTCTATGCTGAGTTACAATGTACATGGCTTATTATCTCTATGCTGAGTTACAATGTACAGGGCTTATTATCTCTATGCTGAGTTACAATGTACATGGCTTATTATCTCTATGCTGAGTTACAATGTACAGGGCTTATTACCTCTATGCTGAGTTACAATGTACAGGGCTTATTACCTCTATGCTGAGTTACAATGTAGAGAGCTTATTACCTCTATGCTGGGTTACAATGTACAGGGCTTATTACCTCTATGCTGAGTTACAATGTACAGGGCTTATTACCTCTATGCTGAGTTACAATGTACAGAGGGCTTATTACCTCTATGCTGAGTTACAATGTACAGGGATTATTACCTCTATGCTGAGTTACAATGTACAGGGATTATTACCTCTATGCTGAGTTACAATGTACAGGGATTATTACCTCTATGCTGAGTTACAATGTACAGGGATTATTACCTCTATGCTGAGTTACAATGTACAGGGCTTATTACCTCCATGCTGAGTTACAATGGACAGGGATTATTACCTCTATGCTGAGTTACAATGTACAGGGCTTATTATCTCTATGCTGAGTTACAATGTACAGGGCTTATCACCTCTATGCTGAGTTACAATGTCCAGGGATTATTGCCTCTATGCTGAGTTACAATGTCCAGGGATTATTATCTCTATGCTGAGTTACAATGTACAGGGCTTATTACCTCTATGCTGAGTTACAATGTACAGGGATGATTACCTCTATGCTGAGTTACAATGCACAGGGATTATTATCTCTATGCTGAGTTACAATGTACAGGGATTATTGCCTCAATGCTGAGTTACAATGTACAGGGATTATTACCTCAATGCTGAGTTACAATGTACAGGGCTTATTACCTCTATGCTGAGTTACAATGTACAGGGATTATTGCCTCTATGCCGAGTTACAATGTACAGGGATTATTATCTCTATGCTGAGTTACAATGTACAGGGCTTATTACCTCCATGCTGAGTTACAATGTACAGGGCTTATTACCTCCATGCTCAGTTACAATGTACAGGGCTTATTATCTCTATGCTGAGTTACAATGTACAGGGCTTATTGCCTCTATGCTGAGTTACAATGTACAGGGCGTATTGCCTCTATGCTGAGTTATAATGTACAGGGCTTATTACATCCATGCTGAGTTACAATGTACAGGGCTTATTATCTCTATGCTGAGTTACAATGTACAGGGATTATTGCCTCTATGCTGAGTTACAATGAACAGGGATTATTACCTCTATGCTGAGTTACAATGTACAGGGATTACTATCCCTATGCTGAGTTACAATGTACAGGGATTATTATCTTTATGCTGAGTTACACAGTACAGGGATTATTATCTCTATGCCGAGTTACAATGTACAGGGCTTATTACCTCTATGCTGAGTTACAATGTACAGGGCTTATTACCTCTATGCTGAGTTACAATGTACAGGGCTTATTACCTCCATGCTGAGTTACAATGTACAGGGCTTATTTCCTCTATGCTGAGTTACAATGTACAGGGCTTATTACCTCTATGCTGAGTTACTATGTACATGGATTATTACCTCTATGCTGAGTTACAATGTACAGGGATTATTATCTCTATGCTGAGTTACAATGTACAGGGCTTATTACCTCTATCCTGAGTTACAATGTAAGGGATTATTACCTCTATGCTGAGTTACAATGTACAGGGCTTATTACCTCCATGCTGAGTTACAATGGACAGGGATTATTACCTCTATGCTGAGTTACAATGTACAGGGCTTATTATCTCTATGCTGAGTTACAATGTACAGGGCTTATTACCTCTATGCTGAGTTACAATGTACAGGGATTATTACCTCTATGCTGAATTACAATGTACAGGGCTTATTGCCTCTATGCTGAGTTACAATGTACAGGGCTTATTACCTCTATGCTGAGTTACAATGTACAGGGATTATTACCTCTATGGCTGAGTTACAATGTACAGGGATTATTACCTCTATGCTGAGTTACAATGTACAGGGATTATTACCTCTATGCTGAGTTACAATGTACAGGGCTTATTACCTCTATGCTGAGTTACAATGTACAGGGATTATTACCTCTATGCTGAGTTACAATGTACAGGGATTATTATCTCTATGCTGAGTTACAATGTACAGGGCTTATTACCTCCATGCTGAGTTACAATGTACAGGGCTTATTACCTCCATGCTCAGTTACAATGTACAGGGCTTATTATCTCTATGCTGAGTTACAATGTACAGGGCTTATTGCCTCTATGCTGAGTTACAATGTACAGGGCGTATTGCCTCTATGCTGAGTTATAATGTACAGGGCTTATTACATCCATGCTGAGTTACAATGTACAGGGCTTATTATCTCTATGCTGAGTTACAATGTACAGGGATTATTGCCTCTATGCTGAGTTACAATGAACAGGGATTATTACCTCTATGCTGAGTTACAATGTACAGGGATTACTATCCCTATGCTGAGTTACAATGTACAGGGATTATTATCTTTATGCTGAGTTACACAGTACAGGGATTATTATCTCTATGCCGAGTTACAATGTACAGGGCTTATTACCTCTATGCTGAGTTACAATGTACAGGGCTTATTACCTCTATGCTGAGTTACAATGTACAGGGCTTATTACCTCCATGCTGAGTTACAATGTACAGGGCTTATTTCCTCTATGCTGAGTTACAATGTACAGGGGTTATTACCTCTATGCTGAGTTACTATGTACATGGATTATTACCTCTATGCTGAGTTACAATGTACAGGGATTATTATCTCTATGCTGAGTTACAATGTACAGGGCTTATTACCTCTATCCTGAGTTACAATGTAAGGGATTATTACCTCTATGCTGAGTTACAATGTACAGGGCTTATTACCTCCATGCTGAGTTACAATGGACAGGGATTATTACCTCTATGCTGAGTTACAATGTACAGGGCTTATTATCTCTATGCTGAGTTACAATGTACAGGGCTTATTATCTCTATGCTGAGTTACAATGTACAGGGATTATTACCTCTATGCTGAATTACAATGTACAGGGCTTATTGCCTCTATGCTGAGTTACAATGTACAGGGCTTATTACCTCTATGCTGAGTTACAATGTACAGGGATTATTACCTCTTGGCTGAGTTACAATGTACAGGGATTATTACCTCTATGCTGAGTTACAATGTACAGGGCTTATTACCTCTATGCTGAGTTACAATGTGCAGGGCTTATTACCTCTATGCTGAGTTACAATGTACAGGGATTATTACCTCTATGCTGAGTTACAATGTACAGGGATTATTACCTCTATGCTGAGTTACAATGTACAGGGCTTATTACCTCTATGCTGAGTTACAATGTAAGGGATTATTACCTCTATGCTGAGTTACAATGTACAGGGCTTATTACCTCCATGCTGAGTTACAATGGACAGGGATTATTACCTCTATGCTGAGTTACAATGTACAGGGCTTATTATCTCTATGCTGAGTTACAATGTACAGGGCTTATCACCTCTATGCTGAGTTACAATGTCCAGGGATTATTGCCTCTATGCTGAGTTACAATGTCCAGGGATTATTATCTCTATGCTGAGTTACAATGTACAGGGCTTATTACCTCTATGCTGAGTTACAATGTACAGGGATGATTACGTCTATGCTGAGTACAGGGTGTATTGCCTCTATGCTGAGTTACAATGTACAGGGATTATTGCCTCAATGCTGAGTTACAATGTACAGGGATTATTACCTCAATGCTGAGTTACAATGTACAGGGCTTATTACCTCTATGCTGAGTTACAATGTACAGGGATTATTGCCTCTATGCCGAGTTACAATGTACAGGGATTATTATCTCTATGCTGAGTTACAATGTACAGGGCTTATTACCTCCATGCTGAGTTACAATGTACAGGGCTTATTACCTCCATGCTCAGTTACAATGTACAGGGCTTATTATCTCTATGCTGAGTTACAATGTACAGGGCTTATTGCCTCTATGCTGAGTTACAATGTACAGGGCGTATTGCCTCTATGCTGAGTTATAATGTACAGGGCTTATTACATCCATGCTGAGTTACAATGTACAGGGCTTATTATCTCTATGCTGAGTTACAATGTACAGGGATTATTGCCTCTATGCTGAGTTACAATGAACAGGGATTATTACCTCTATGCTGAGTTACAATGTACAGGGATTACTATCCCTATGCTGAGTTACAATGTACAGGGATTATTATCTTTATGCTGAGTTACACAGTACAGGGATTATTATCTCTATGCCGAGTTACAATGTACAGGGCTTATTACCTCTATGCTGAGTTACAATGTACAGGGCTTATTACCTCTATGCTGAGTTACAATGTACAGGGCTTATTACCTCCATGCTGAGTTACAATGTACAGGGCTTATTTCCTCTATGCTGAGTTACAATGTACAGGGGTTATTACCTCTATGCTGAGTTACTATGTACATGGATTATTACCTCTATGCTGAGTTACAATGTACAGGGATTATTATCTCTATGCTGAGTTACAATGTACAGGGCTTATTACCTCTATCCTGAGTTACAATGTAAGGGATTATTACCTCTATGCTGAGTTACAATGTACAGGGCTTATTACCTCCATGCTGAGTTACAATGGACAGGGATTATTACCTCTATGCTGAGTTACAATGTACAGGGCTTATTATCTCTATGCTGAGTTACAATGTACAGGGCTTATTATCTCTATGCTGAGTTACAATGTACAGGGATTATTACCTCTATGCTGAATTACAATGTACAGGGCTTATTGCCTCTATGCTGAGTTACAATGTACAGGGCTTATTACCTCTATGCTGAGTTACAATGTACAGGGATTATTACCTCTTGGCTGAGTTACAATGTACAGGGATTATTACCTCTATGCTGAGTTACAATGTACAGGGCTTATTACCTCTATGCTGAGTTACAATGTACAGGGCTTATTACCTCTATGCTGAGTTACAATGTACAGGGATTATTACCTCTATGCTGAGTTACAATGTACAGGGCTTATTACCTCCATGCTGAGTTACAATGGACAGGTACAGGGATTATTACCTCTATGCTGAGTTACAATGTACATGGCTTATTATCTCTATGCTGAGTTACAATGTACAGGGCTTATTATCTCTATGCTGAGTTACAATGTACATGGCTTATTATCTCTATGCTGAGTTACAATGTACAGGGCTTATTACCTCTATGCTGAGTTACAATGTACAGGGCTTATTACCTCTATGCTGAGTTACAATGTAGAGAGCTTATTACCTCTATGCTGGGTTACAATGTACAGGGCTTATTACCTCTATGCTGAGTTACAATGTACAGGGCTTATTACCTCTATGCTGAGTTACAATGTACAGAGGGCTTATTACCTCTATGCTGAGTTACAATGTACAGGGATTATTACCTCTATGCCGAGTTACAATGTACAGGGATTATTACCTCTATGCCGAGTTACAATGTACAGGGATTATTACCTCTATGCTGAGTTACAATGTACAGGGATTATTACCTCTATGCTGAGTTACAATGTACAGGGCTTATTACCTCTATGCTGAGTTACAATGTAAGGGATTATTACCTCTATGCTGAGTTACAATGTACAGGGCTTATTACCTCCATGCTGAGTTACAATGGACAGGGATTATTACCTCTATGCTGAGTTACAATGTACAGGGCTTATTACCTCTATGCTGAGTTACAATGTACAGGGCTTATCACCTCTATGCTGAGTTACAATGTACAGGGATTATTACCTCTATGCTGAGTTACAATGTACAGGGATTATTACCTCTATGCTGAGTTACAATGTACAGGGCTTATTACCTCTATGCTGAGTTACAATGTAAGGGATTATTACCTCTATGCTGAGTTACAATGTACAGGGCTTATTACCTCCATGCTGAGTTACAATGGACAGGGATTATTACCTCTATGCTGAGTTACAATGTACAGGGCTTATTATCTCTATGCTGAGTTACAATGTACAGGGCTTATCACCTCTATGCTGAGTTACAATGTACAGGGATTATTGCCTCTATGCTGAGTTACAATGTACAGGGATTATTATCTCTATGCTGAGTTACAATGTACAGGGCTTATTACCTCTATGCTGAGTTACAATGTACAGGGATGATTACGTCTATGCTGAGTACAGGGTGTATTGCCTCTATGCTGAGTTACAATGTACAGGGATTATTGCCTCAATGCTGAGTTACAATGTACAGGGATTATTACCTCAATGCTGAGTTACAATGTACAGGGCTTATTACCTCTATGCTGAGTTACAATGTACAGGGATTATTGCCTCTATGCCGAGTTACAATGTACAGGGATTATTATCTCTATGCTGAGTTACAATGTACAGGGCTTATTACCTCCATGCTGAGTTACAATGTACAGGGCTTATTACCTCCATGCTCAGTTACAATGTACAGGGCTTATTATCTCTATGCTGAGTTACAATGTACAGGGCTTATTGCCTCTATGCTGAGTTACAATGTACAGGGCGTATTGCCTCTATGCTGAGTTATAATGTACAGGGCTTATTACATCCATGCTGAGTTACAATGTACAGGGCTTATTATCTCTATGCTGAGTTACAATGTACAGGGATTATTGCCTCTATGCTGAGTTACAATGTCCAGGGATTATTACCTCTATGCTGAGTTACAATGTACAGGGATTACTATCCCTATGCTGAGTTACAATGTACAGGGATTATTATCTTTATGCTGAGTTACACAGTACAGGGATTATTATCTCTATGCCGAGTTACAATGTACAGGGCTTATTACCTCTATGCTGAGTTACAATGTACAGGGCTTATTACCTCTATGCTGAGTTACAATGTACAGGGCTTATTACCTCCATGCTGAGTTACAATGTACAGGGCTTATTTCCTCTATGCTGAGTTACAATGTACAGGGGTTATTACCTCTATGCTGAGTTACAATGTACAGGGATTATTACCTCTATGCTGAGTTACAATGTACAGGGATTATTATCTCTATGCTGAGTTACAATGTACAGGGCTTATTACCTCTATGCTGAGTTACAATGTACAGGGATTATTACCTCTATGCTGAGTTACAATGTACAGGGCTTATTACCTCCATGCTGAGTTACAATGGACAGGGATTATTACCTCTATGCTGAGTTACAATGTACAGGGCTTATTATCTCTATGCTGAGTTACAATGTACAGGGCTTATTATCTCTATGCTGAGTTACAATGTACAGGGATTATTACCTCTATGCTGAGTTACAATGTACAGGGCTTATTGCCTCTATGCTGAGTTACAATGTACAGGGCTTATTACCTCTATGCTGAGTTACAATGTACAGGGATTATTACCTCTTGGCTGAGTTACAATGTACAGGGATTATTACCTCTATGCTGAGTTACAATGTACAGGGCTTATTACCTCTATGCTGAGTTACAATGTACAGGGCTTATTACCTCTATGCTGAGTTACAATGTACAGGGATTATTACCTCTATGCTGAGTTACAATGTACAGGGCTTATTACCTCCATGCTGAGTTACAATGGACAGGTACAGGGATTATTACCTCTATGCTGAGTTACAATGTACATGGCTTATTATCTCTATGCTGAGTTACAATGTACAGGGCTTATTATCTCTATGCTGAGTTACAATGTACATGGCTTATTACCTCTATGCTGAGTTACAATGTACAGGGCTTATTACCTCTATGCTGAGTTACAATGTACAGGGCTTATTACCTCTATGCTGAGTTACAATGTAGAGAGCTTATTACCTCTATGCTGGGTTACAATGTACAGGGCTTATTACCTCTATGCTGAGTTACAATGTACAGGGCTTATTACCTCTATGCTGAGTTACAATGTACAGAGGGCTTATTACCTCTATGCTGAGTTACAATGTACAGGGATTATTACCTCTATGCCGAGTTACAATGTACAGGGATTATTACCTCTATGCCGAGTTACAATGTACAGGGATTATTACCTCTATGCTGAGTTACAATGTACAGGGATTATTACCTCTATGCTGAGTTACAATGTACAGGGCTTATTACCTCTATGCTGAGTTACAATGTAAGGGATTATTACCTCTATGCTGAGTTACAATGTACAGGGCTTATTACCTCCATGCTGAGTTACAATGGACAGGGATTATTACCTCTATGCTGAGTTACAATGTACAGGGCTTATTATCTCTATGCTGAGTTACAATGTACAGGGCTTATCACCTCTATGCTGAGTTACAATGTCCAGGGATTATTGCCTCTATGCTGAGTTACAATGTCCAGGGATTATTATCTCTATGCTGAGTTACAATGTACAGGGCTTATTACCTCTATGCTGAGTTACAATGTACAGGGATGATTACCTCTATGCTGAGTTACAATGCACAGGGATTATTATCTCTATGCTGAGTTACAATGTACAGGGCTTATTACCTCCATGCTGAATTACAATGTACAGGGCTTATTACCTCCATGCTGAGTTACAATGTACAGGGCTTATTACCTCCATGCTCAGTTACAATGTACAGGGCTTATTATCTCTATGCTGAGTTACAATGTACAGGGCTTATTGCCTCTATGCTGAGTTACAATGTACAGGGCGTATTGCCTCTATGCTGAGTTATAATGTACAGGGCTTATTACATCCATGCTGAGTTACAATGTACAGGGCTTATTATCTCTATGCTGAGTTACAATGTACAGGGATTATTGCCTCTATGCTGAGTTACAATGAACAGGGATTATTACCTCTATGCTGAGTTACAATGTACAGGGATTACTATCCCTATGCTGAGTTACAATGTACAGGGATTATTATCTTTATGCTGAGTTACACAGTACAGGGATTATTATCTCTATGCCGAGTTACAATGTACAGGGCTTATTACCTCTATGCTGAGTTACAATGTACAGGGCTTATTACCTCTATGCTGAGTTACAATGTACAGGGCTTATTACCTCCATGCTGAGTTACAATGTACAGGGCTTATTTCCTCTATGCTGAGTTACAATGTACAGGGGTTATTACCTCTATGCTGAGTTACTATGTACATGGATTATTACCTCTATGCTGAGTTACAATGTACAGGGATTATTATCTCTATGCTGAGTTACAATGTACAGGGCTTATTACCTCTATCCTGAGTTACAATGTAAGGGATTATTACCTCTATGCTGAGTTACAATGTACAGGGCTTATTACCTCCATGCTGAGTTACAATGGACAGGGATTATTACCTCTATGCTGAGTTACAATGTACAGGGCTTATTATCTCTATGCTGAGTTACAATGTACAGGGCTTATTATCTCTATGCTGAGTTACAATGTACAGGGATTATTACCTCTATGCTGAATTACAATGTACAGGGCTTATTGCCTCTATGCTGAGTTACAATGTACAGGGCTTATTACCTCTATGCTGAGTTACAATGTACAGGGATTATTACCTCTTGGCTGAGTTACAATGTACAGGGATTATTACCTCTATGCTGAGTTACAATGTACAGGGCTTATTACCTCTATGCTGAGTTACAATGTACAGGGCTTATTACCTCTATGCTGAGTTACAATGTACAGGGATTATTACCTCTATGCTGAGTTACAATGTACAGGGCTTATTACCTCCATGCTGAGTTACAATGGACAGGTACAGGGATTATTACCTCTATGCTGAGTTACAATGTACATGGCTTATTATCTCTATGCTGAGTTACAATGTACAGGGCTTATTATCTCTATGCTGAGTTACAATGTACATGGCTTATTATCTCTATGCTGAGTTACAATGTACAGGGCTTATTACCTCTATGCTGAGTTACAATGTACAGGGCTTATTACCTCTATGCTGAGTTACAATGTAGAGAGCTTATTACCTCTATGCTGGGTTACAATGTACAGGGCTTATTACCTCTATGCTGAGTTACAATGTACAGGGCTTATTACCTCTATGCTGAGTTACAATGTACAGAGGGCTTATTACCTCTATGCTGAGTTACAATGTACAGGGATTATTACCTCTATGCCGAGTTACAATGTACAGGGATTATTACCTCTATGCCGAGTTACAATGTACAGGGATTATTACCTCTATGCTGAGTTACAATGTACAGGGATTATTACCTCTATGCTGAGTTACAATGTACAGGGCTTATTACCTCTATGCTGAGTTACAATGTACGGGATTATTACCTCTATGCTGAGTTACAATGTACAGGGCTTATTACCTCCATGCTGAGTTACAATGGACAGGGATTATTACCTCTATGCTGAGTTACAATGTACAGGGCTTATTATCTCTATGCTGAGTTACAATGTACAGGGCTTATCACCTCTATGCTGAGTTACAATGTCCAGGGATTATTGCCTCTATGCTGAGTTACAATGTCCAGGGATTATTATCTCTATGCTGAGTTACAATGTACAGGGCTTATTACCTCTATGCTGAGTTACAATGTACAGGGATGATTACCTCTATGCTGAGTTACAATGCACAGGGATTATTATCTCTATGCTGAGTTACAATGTACAGGGCTTATTACCTCCATGCTGAATTACAATGTACAGGGTGTATTGCCTCTATGCTGAGTTACAATGTACAGGGATTATTGCCTCAATGCTGAGTTACAATGTACAGGGATTATTACCTCAATGCTGAGTTACAATGTACAGGGCTTATTACCTCTATGCTGAGTTACAATGTACAGGGATTATTGCCTCTATGCCGAGTTACAATGTACAGGGATTATTATCTCTATGCTGAGTTACAATGTACAGGGCTTATTGCCTCTATGCCGAGTTACAATGTACAGGGCTTATTACCTCCATGCTGAGTTACAATGTACAGGGCTTATTACCTCTATGCTGAGTTACAATGTACAGGGCTTATTATCTCTATGCTGAGTTACAATGTACAGGGATTATTACCTCTATGCTGAGTTACAATGTACAGGGCTTATTACCTCTATGCTGAGTTACAATGTACAGGGCTTATTACCTCTATGCTGAGTTACAATGTACAGGGATTATTACCTCTATGCTGAGTTACAATGTACAGGGCTTATCACCTCTATGCTGAGTTACAATGTACAGGGCTTATTATCTCTATGCTGAGTTACAATGTCCAGGGATTATTATCTCTATGCTGAGTTACAATGTACAGGGCTTATTACCTCTATGCTGAGTTACAATGTACAGGGCTTATTACCTCTATGCTGAGTTACAATGCACAGAGATTATTATCTCTATGCTGAGTTACAATGTACAGGGCTTATTACCTCTATGCTGAGTTACAATGTACAGGGCTTATTACCTCTATGCTGAGTTACAATGTACAGGGATTATTGCCTCAATGCTGAGTTACAATGTACAGGGATTATTACCTCAATGCCGAGTTACAATGTACAGGGATTATTACCTCTATGCCGAGTTACAATGTACAGGGATTATTACCTCTATGCTGAGTTACAATGTACAGGGATTATTATCTCTATGCTGAGTTACAATGTACAGGGCTTATTACCTCCATGCTGAGTTACAATGTACAGGGCTTATTACCTCTATGCTGAGTTACAATGTACAGGGCTTATTATCTCTATGCTGAGTTACAATGTACAGGGCTTATTGCCTCTATGCTGAGTTACAATGTACAGGGCGTATTGCCTCTATGCTGAGTTATAATGTACAGGGCTTATTACATCCATGCTGAGTTACAATGTACAGGGCTTATTATCTCTATGCTGAGTTACAATGTACAGGGATTATTGCCTCTATGCTGAGTTACAATGAACAGGGATTATTACCTCTATGCTGAGTTACAATGTACAGGGATTACTATCCCTATGCTGAGTTACAATGTACAGGGATTATTATCTTTATGCTGAGTTACACAGTACAGGGATTATTATCTCTATGCCGAGTTACAATGTACAGGGCTTATTACCTCTATGCTGAGTTACAATGTACAGGGCTTATTACCTCTATGCTGAGTTACAATGTACAGGGCTTATTACCTCCATGCTGAGTTACAATGTACAGGGCTTATTTCCTCTATGCTGAGTTACAATGTACAGGGGTTATTACCTCTATGCTGAGTTACTATGTACATGGATTATTACCTCTATGCTGAGTTACAATGTACAGGGATTATTATCTCTATGCTGAGTTACAATGTACAGGGCTTATTACCTCTATCCTGAGTTACAATGTAAGGGATTATTACCTCTATGCTGAGTTACAATGTACAGGGCTTATTACCTCCATGCTGAGTTACAATGGACAGGGATTATTACCTCTATGCTGAGTTACAATGTACAGGGCTTATTATCTCTATGCTGAGTTACAATGTACAGGGCTTATTATCTCTATGCTGAGTTACAATGTACAGGGATTATTACCTCTATGCTGAATTACAATGTACAGGGCTTATTGCCTCTATGCTGAGTTACAATGTACAGGGCTTATTACCTCTATGCTGAGTTACAATGTACAGGGATTATTACCTCTTGGCTGAGTTACAATGTACAGGGATTATTACCTCTATGCTGAGTTACAATGTACAGGGCTTATTACCTCTATGCTGAGTTACAATGTACAGGGCTTATTACCTCTATGCTGAGTTACAATGTACAGGGATTATTACCTCTATGCTGAGTTACAATGTACAGGGCTTATTACCTCCATGCTGAGTTACAATGGACAGGTACAGGGATTATTACCTCTATGCTGAGTTACAATGTACATGGCTTATTATCTCTATGCTGAGTTACAATGTACAGGGCTTATTATCTCTATGCTGAGTTACAATGTACATGGCTTATTATCTCTATGCTGAGTTACAATGTACAGGGCTTATTACCTCTATGCTGAGTTACAATGTACAGGGCTTATTACCTCTATGCTGAGTTACAATGTAGAGAGCTTATTACCTCTATGCTGGGTTACAATGTACAGGGCTTATTACCTCTATGCTGAGTTACAATGTACAGGGCTTATTACCTCTATGCTGAGTTACAATGTACAGAGGGCTTATTACCTCTATGCTGAGTTACAATGTACAGGGATTATTACCTCTATGCCGAGTTACAATGTACAGGGATTATTACCTCTATGCCGAGTTACAATGTACAGGGATTATTACCTCTATGCTGAGTTACAATGTACAGGGATTATTACCTCTATGCTGAGTTACAATGTACAGGGCTTATTACCTCTATGCTGAGTTACAATGTAAGGGATTATTACCTCTATGCTGAGTTACAATGTACAGGGCTTATTACCTCCATGCTGAGTTACAATGGACAGGGATTATTACCTCTATGCTGAGTTACAATGTACAGGGCTTATTATCTCTATGCTGAGTTACAATGTACAGGGCTTATCACCTCTATGCTGAGTTACAATGTCCAGGGATTATTGCCTCTATGCTGAGTTACAATGTCCAGGGATTATTATCTCTATGCTGAGTTACAATGTACAGGGCTTATTACCTCTATGCTGAGTTACAATGTACAGGGATGATTACCTCTATGCTGAGTTACAATGCACAGGGATTATTATCTCTATGCTGAGTTACAATGTACAGGGCTTATTACCTCCATGCTGAATTACAATGTACAGGGTGTATTGCCTCTATGCTGAGTTACAATGTACAGGGATTATTGCCTCAATGCTGAGTTACAATGTACAGGGATTATTACCTCAATGCTGAGTTACAATGTACAGGGCTTATTACCTCTATGCTGAGTTACAATGTACAGGGATTATTGCCTCTATGCCGAGTTACAATGTACAGGGATTATTATCTCTATGCTGAGTTACAATGTACAGGGCTTATTACCTCCATGCTGAGTTACAATGTACAGGGCTTATTGCCTCTATGCTGAGTTACAATGTACAGGGCTTATTACCTCTATGCTGAGTTACAATGTACAGGGATTATTACCTCTTGGCTGAGTTACAATGTACAGGGATTATTACCTCTATGCTGAGTTACAATGTACAGGGCTTATTACCTCTATGCTGAGTTACAATGTACAGGGCTTATTACCTCTATGCTGAGTTACAATGTACAGGGATTATTACCTCTATGCTGAGTTACAATGTACAGGGCTTATTACCTCCATGCTGAGTTACAATGGACAGGTACAGGGATTATTACCTCTATGCTGAGTTACAATGTACATGGCTTATTATCTCTATGCTGAGTTACAATGTACAGGGCTTATTATCTCTATGCTGAGTTACAATGTCCAGGGATTATTATCTCTATGCTGAGTTACAATGTACAGGGCTTATTACCTCTATGCTGAGTTACAATGTACAGGGCTTATTACCTCTATGCTGAGTTACAATGCACAGAGATTATTATCTCTATGCTGAGTTACAATGTACAGGGCTTATTACCTCCATGCTGAGTTACAATGTACAGGGTGTATTGCCTCTATGCTGAGTTACAATGTACAGGGATTATTGCCTCAATGCTGAGTTACAATGTACAGGGATTATTACCTCAATGCCGAGTTACAATGTACAGGGCTTATTACCTCTATGCTGAGTTACAATGTACAGGGATTATTGCCTCTATGCCGAGTTACAATGTACAGGGATTATTATCTCTATGCTGAGTTACAATGTACAGGGCTTATTACCTCCATGCTGAGTTACAATGTACAGGGCTTATTACCTCCATGCTCAGTTACAATGTACAGGGCTTATTATCTCTATGCTGAGTTACAATGTACAGGGCTTATTGCCTCTATGCTGAGTTACAATGTACAGGGCGTATTGCCTCTATGCTGAGTTATAATGTACAGGGCTTATTACATCCATGCTGAGTTACAATGTACAGGGCTTATTATCTCTATGCTGAGTTACAATGTACAGGGATTATTGCCTCTATGCTGAGTTACAATGAACAGGGATTATTACCTCTATGCTGAGTTACAATGTACAGGGATTACTATCCCTATGCTGAGTTACAATGTACAGGGATTATTATCTTTATGCTGAGTTACACAGTACAGGGATTATTATCTCTATGCCGAGTTACAATGTACAGGGCTTATTACCTCTATGCTGAGTTACAATGTACAGGGCTTATTACCTCTATGCTGAGTTACAATGTACAGGGCTTATTACCTCCATGCTGAGTTACAATGTACAGGGCTTATTTCCTCTATGCTGAGTTACAATGTACAGGGCTTATTACCTCTATGCTGAGTTACTATGTACATGGATTATTACCTCTATGCTGAGTTACAATGTACAGGGATTATTATCTCTATGCTGAGTTACAATGTACAGGGCTTATTACCTCTATCCTGAGTTACAATGTAAGGGATTATTACCTCTATGCTGAGTTACAATGTACAGGGCTTATTACCTCCATGCTGAGTTACAATGGACAGGGATTATTACCTCTATGCTGAGTTACAATGTACAGGGCTTATTATCTCTATGCTGAGTTACAATGTACAGGGCTTATTATCTCTATGCTGAGTTACAATGTACAGGGATTATTACCTCTATGCTGAGTTACAATGTACAGGGCTTATTGCCTCTATGCTGAGTTACAATGTACAGGGCTTATTACCTCTATGCTGAGTTACAATGTACAGGGATTATTACCTCTTGGCTGAGTTACAATGTACAGGGATTATTACCTCTATGCTGAGTTACAATGTACAGGGCTTATTACCTCTATGCTGAGTTACAATGTACAGGGCTTATTACCTCTATGCTGAGTTACAATGTACAGGGATTATTACCTCTATGCTGAGTTACAATGTACAGGGCTTATTGCCTCTATGCTGAGTTACAATGTACAGGGCTTATTACCTCTATGCTGAGTTACAATGTACAGGGATTATTACCTCTATGCTGAGTTACAATGTACAGGGATTATTACCTCTATGCTGAGTTACAATGTACATGGCTTATTATCTCTATGCTGAGTTACAATGTACAGGGCTTATTACCTCTATGCTGAGTTACAATGTACAGGGATTATTACCTCTATGCTGAGTTACAATGTACAGGGCTTATTACCTCCATGCTGAGTTACAATGTACAGGGCTTATTACCTCTATGCTGAGTTACAATGTACATGGCTTATTATCTCTATGCTGAGTTACAATGTACAGGGCTTATTACCTCTATGCTGAGTTACAATGTACAGGGCTTATTACCTCTATGCTGAGTTACAATGTACAGAGCTTATTACCTCTATGCTGAGTTACAATGTACAGGGCTTATTACCTCTATGCTGAGTTACAATGTACAGGGCTTATTACCTCTATGCTGAGTTACAATGTACAGGGATTATTACCTCTATGCCGAGTTACAATGTACAGGGATTATTACCTCTATGCTGAGTTACAATGTACAGGGATTATTACCTCTATGCTGAGTTACAATGTACAGGGCTTATTACCTCTATGCTGAGTTACAATGTAAGGGATTATTACCTCTATGCTGAGTTACAATGTACAGGGCTTATTACCTCCATGCTGAGTTACAATGGACAGGGATTATTACCTCTATGCTGAGTTACAATGTACAGGGCTTATTATCTCTATGCTGAGTTACAATGTACAGGGCTTATCACCTCTATGCTGAGTTACAATGTCCAGGGATTATTGCCTCTATGCTGAGTTACAATGTCCAGGGATTATTATCTCTATGCTGAGTTACAATGTACAGGGCTTATTACCTCTATGCTGAGTTACAATGTACAGGGATGATTACGTCTATGCTGAGTACAGGGTGTATTGCCTCTATGCTGAGTTACAATGTACAGGGATTATTGCCTCAATGCTGAGTTACAATGTACAGGGATTATTACCTCAATGCTGAGTTACAATGTACAGGGCTTATTACCTCTATGCTGAGTTACAATGTACAGGGATTATTGCCTCTATGCCGAGTTACAATGTACAGGGATTATTATCTCTATGCTGAGTTACAATGTACAGGGCTTATTACCTCCATGCTGAGTTACAATGTACAGGGCTTATTACCTCCATGCTCAGTTACAATGTACAGGGCTTATTATCTCTATGCTGAGTTACAATGTACAGGGCTTATTGCCTCTATGCTGAGTTACAATGTACAGGGCGTATTGCCTCTATGCTGAGTTATAATGTACAGGGCTTATTACATCCATGCTGAGTTACAATGTACAGGGCTTATTATCTCTATGCTGAGTTACAATGTACAGGGATTATTGCCTCTATGCTGAGTTACAATGAACAGGGATTATTACCTCTATGCTGAGTTACAATGTACAGGGATTACTATCCCTATGCTGAGTTACAATGTACAGGGATTATTATCTTTATGCTGAGTTACACAGTACAGGGATTATTATCTCTATGCCGAGTTACAATGTACAGGGCTTATTACCTCTATGCTGAGTTACAATGTACAGGGCTTATTACCTCTATGCTGAGTTACAATGTACAGGGCTTATTACCTCCATGCTGAGTTACAATGTACAGGGCTTATTTCCTCTATGCTGAGTTACAATGTACAGGGGTTATTACCTCTATGCTGAGTTACTATGTACATGGATTATTACCTCTATGCTGAGTTACAATGTACAGGGATTATTATCTCTATGCTGAGTTACAATGTACAGGGCTTATTACCTCTATCCTGAGTTACAATGTAAGGGATTATTACCTCTATGCTGAGTTACAATGTACAGGGCTTATTACCTCCATGCTGAGTTACAATGGACAGGGATTATTACCTCTATGCTGAGTTACAATGTACAGGGCTTATTATCTCTATGCTGAGTTACAATGTACAGGGCTTATTATCTCTATGCTGAGTTACAATGTACAGGGATTATTACCTCTATGCTGAATTACAATGTACAGGGCTTATTGCCTCTATGCTGAGTTACAATGTACAGGGCTTATTACCTCTATGCTGAGTTACAATGTACAGGGATTATTACCTCTTGGCTGAGTTACAATGTACAGGGATTATTACCTCTATGCTGAGTTACAATGTACAGGGCTTATTACCTCTATGCTGAGTTACAATGTACAGGGCTTATTACCTCTATGCTGAGTTACAATGTACAGGGATTATTACCTCTATGCTGAGTTACAATGTACAGGGCTTATTACCTCCATGCTGAGTTACAATGGACAGGTACAGGGATTATTACCTCTATGCTGAGTTACAATGTACATGGCTTATTATCTCTATGCTGAGTTACAATGTACAGGGCTTATTATCTCTATGCTGAGTTACAATGTACATGGCTTATTATCTCTATGCTGAGTTACAATGTACAGGGCTTATTACCTCTATGCTGAGTTACAATGTACAGGGCTTATTACCTCTATGCTGAGTTACAATGTAGAGAGCTTATTACCTCTATGCTGGGTTACAATGTACAGGGCTTATTACCTCTATGCTGAGTTACAATGTACAGGGCTTATTACCTCTATGCTGAGTTACAATGTACAGAGGGCTTATTACCTCTATGCTGAGTTACAATGTACAGGGATTATTACCTCTATGCCGAGTTACAATGTACAGGGATTATTACCTCTATGCCGAGTTACAATGTACAGGGATTATTACCTCTATGCTGAGTTACAATGTACAGGGATTATTACCTCTATGCTGAGTTACAATGTACAGGGCTTATTACCTCTATGCTGAGTTACAATGTAAGGGATTATTACCTCTATGCTGAGTTACAATGTACAGGGCTTATTACCTCCATGCTGAGTTACAATGGACAGGGATTATTACCTCTATGCTGAGTTACAATGTACAGGGCTTATTATCTCTATGCTGAGTTACAATGTACAGGGCTTATCACCTCTATGCTGAGTTACAATGTCCAGGGATTATTGCCTCTATGCTGAGTTACAATGTCCAGGGATTATTATCTCTATGCTGAGTTACAATGTACAGGGCTTATTACCTCTATGCTGAGTTACAATGTACAGGGATGATTACCTCTATGCTGAGTTACAATGCACAGGGATTATTATCTCTATGCTGAGTTACAATGTACAGGGCTTATTACCTCCATGCTGAATTACAATGTACAGGGTGTATTGCCTCTATGCTGAGTTACAATGTACAGGGATTATTGCCTCAATGCTGAGTTACAATGTACAGGGATTATTACCTCAATGCTGAGTTACAATGTACAGGGCTTATTACCTCTATGCTGAGTTACAATGTACAGGGATTATTGCCTCTATGCCGAGTTACAATGTACAGGGATTATTATCTCTATGCTGAGTTACAATGTACAGGGCTTATTACCTCCATGCTGAGTTACAATGTACAGGGCTTATTACCTCCATGCTCAGTTACAATGTACAGGGCTTATTATCTCTATGCTGAGTTACAATGTACAGGGCTTATTGCCTCTATGCTGAGTTACAATGTACAGGGCGTATTGCCTCTATGCTGAGTTATAATGTACAGGGCTTATTACATCCATGCTGAGTTACAATGTACAGGGCTTATTATCTCTGCTGAGTTACAATGTACAGGGATTATTGCCTCTATGCTGAGTTACAATGAACAGGGATTATTACCTCTATGCTGAGTTACAATGTACAGGGATTACTATCCCTATGCTGAGTTACAATGTACAGGGATTATTATCTTTATGCTGAGTTACACAGTACAGGGATTATTATTTCTATGCCGAGTTACAATGTACAGGGCTTATTACCTCTATGCTGAGTTACAATGTAAGGGATTATTACCTCTATGCTGAGTTACAATGTACAGGGCTTATTACCTCCATGCTGAGTTACAATGGACAGGGATTATTACCTCTATGCTGAGTTACAATGTACAGGGCTTATTATCTCTATGCTGAGTTACAATGTACAGGGCTTATCACCTCTATGCTGAGTTACAATGTCCAGGGATTATTGCCTCTATGCTGAGTTACAATGTCCAGGGATTATTATCTCTATGCTGAGTTACAATGTACAGGGCTTATTACCTCTATGCTGAGTTACAATGTACAGGGATGATTACCTCTATGCTGAGTTACAATGCACAGGGATTATTATCTCTATGCTGAGTTACAATGTACAGGGCTTATTACCTCCATGCTGAATTACAATGTACAGGGTGTATTGCCTCTATGCTGAGTTACAATGTACAGGGAGTATTGCCTCAATGCTGAGTTACAATGTACAGGGATTATTACCTCAATGCTGAGTTACAATGTACAGGGCTTATTACCTCTATGCTGAGTTACAATGTACAGGGATTATTGCCTCTATGCCGAGTTACAATGTACAGGGATTATTATCTCTATGCTGAGTTACAATGTACAGGGCTTATTACCTCCATGCTGAGTTACAATGTACAGGGCTTATTACCTCCATGCTCAGTTACAATGTACAGGGCTTATTATCTCTATGCTGAGTTACAATGTACAGGGCTTATTGCCTCTATGCTGAGTTACAATGTACAGGGCGTATTGCCTCTATGCTGAGTTATAATGTACAGGGCTTATTACATCCATGCTGAGTTACAATGTACAGGGCTTATTATCTCTATGCTGAGTTACAATGTACAGGGATTATTGCCTCTATGCTGAGTTACAATGAACAGGGATTATTACCTCTATGCTGAGTTACAATGTACAGGGATTACTATCCCTATGCTGAGTTACAATGTACAGGGATTATTATCTTTATGCTGAGTTACACAGTACAGGGATTATTATCTCTATGCCGAGTTACAATGTACAGGGCTTATTACCTCTATGCTGAGTTACAATGTACAGGGCTTATTACCTCTATGCTGAGTTACAATGTACAGGGCTTATTACCTCCATGCTGAGTTACAATGTACAGGGCTTATTTCCTCTATGCTGAGTTACAATGTATAGGGCTTATTACCTCTATGCTGAGTTACTATGTACATGGATTATTACCTCTATGCTGAGTTACAATGTACAGGGATTATTATCTCTATGCTGAGTTACAATGTACAGGGCTTATTACCTCTATCCTGAGTTACAATGTACAGGGATTATTATCTCTATGCTGAATTACAATGTACAGGGCTTATTACCTCCATGCTGAGTTACAATGTATAGGGATTATTACCTCTATGCTGAGTTACAATGTACAGGGATTATTATCTCTATGCTGAGTTACAATGTACAGGGCTTATTACCTCTATGCTGAGTTACAATGTACAGGGATTATTACCTCTATGCTGAGTTACAATGCACAGGGATTATTATCTCTATGCTGAGTTACAATGTACAGGGCTTATTACCTCCATGCTGAATTACAATGTACAGGGCTTATTACCTCCATGCTGAGTTACAATGTACAGGGCGTATTGCCTCTATGCTGAGTTACAATGTACAGGGATTATTATCTCTATTCTGAGTCACAATGTACAGGGCTTATTACCTCTATGCTGAGTTACAATGTACAGGGCTTATTGCCTCCATGCTGAGTTACAATGTACAGGGAGTATTGCCTCTATGCTGAGTTACAATGTACAGGGATTATTATCTCTATGCTGAGTTACAATGTACAGGGATTATTATCTCTATGCTGAGTTACAATGTACAGGGCGTATTACCTCTATGCTGAGTTACAATGTACAGGGATTATTACCTCTATGCTAAGTTACTATGTACAGGGATTATTACCTCTATGCTGAGTTACAATGTACAGGCATTATTATCTCTATGCTGAGTTACAATGTACAGGGCTTATTACCTCTATGCTGAGTTACAATGTACAGGGATTATTATCTCTATGCTGCGTTACAATGTACAGGGCTTATTACCTCTATGCTGAGTTACAATGTACAGGGCTTATTACCTCTATGCCGAGTTACAATGTACAGGGATTATTATCTCTATGCTGAGTTATAATGTACAGGGATTATTAACTCTATGCTGAGTTACAATGTACAGGGATTATTACCTCTATGCTGAGTTATAATGTACAGGGCTTATTACCTCTATGCCGAGCTGCTGGCATGTTGCTGTATATTTAGACTGAAGCTCTGACGCACGACTCACATAATCAGATTCTTTCCGTGCACAGTCCTGAAATATATTAGACAACATAACTCAACTGCACTCAAAGCAATCCTAAACTGTCAAATTGTTTTCAAGTACTAAGTATTTTACATGGCAAAAGTAGTAGCTAATCACCTTCATACAAATACAAATATGATCAGCCTGTGGAGAATATCATTGGTAAAGAAATAACTTAACATGTTTAAAAAACAAAAAGAGTTTTAGTGAAACTCAACATATGCCCGCAAACGTACTTGTTTGAGGAATGATAAATGTGAATAATTAGTCTGTTTGAATCTTTGAACCATTTTGTATTTCAAGGGAGATAACTCTGGCAATTATCGGGGGGGGGGGATTTTACAGAAAGGAAATCATGACACTTTGTCTATATCTAACACATCTGCCGAAAAAAAAGTTGTAAATGTATAGGTTCAAGTCTTCAACATCTGGTCCGGACAAGAAAATTTTGATGAATTTTAATCTTTCAAGGGAGATAACGCTCACGAATATGCCAGGATTTTGTCGAAAGGAAATCATGAGACTTCGTCTATACCTAACACATCTGCCAGAAAGAAAATTGCGAGTGTAGGTTCAAAACTCTTCGAGATCTGGCCAGGAAAAGAAAATTTGGATGAATTCTAATCATTCAAGGGTGATAACTCCCGCGAATATACGAGGATTTTGCCGAAATGAAATCATGACTCCCGCGAATATGGGCGGATCATGCCAAAACAAAATCATGACCCTTCGGCTATACGTACATCTTTTGAAAAAAAATTTGTGAGTGTGGGTTCAAAACTCTTCGAGATTTGGCCTGGACAAGACAATTTTGACGAATTTTTATATTTCAAGGGAGATAACTCTGGCGAATATGGGCAGATCTTGCCGAACTCATGACACACAGTTTCGCCTATACATAACAGCCTTCAAGGGAAATAACTCTAGCGAATATGGGAATATTTTGCCAAATCGAAATCATGACACTTCGTCTAGAAGTAATATATCTGCTGAAAAAGAATTGTGACTGTAGGTTCAAAACTCTTCGAGATCTGTCCCGGACAAGAAAATTTTGATGAATTTTAAGCTTTCAAGCTTTTGAACATGCTGTAAGAAATGTTCTGTTGAATATTTTGGACTTAATTTGATTGGAACCAATTGCAGCCAATATTCACCAGTATGTTGTATGCTTGCAGACACATGTTATCTCTATACACAGTATATAGTGCACAGTCAGGGATGAGATCAATTACATGCCATCTATTACTATTGCTTCAAGATTCTTCTAGTATTATTACTATTATTATTATTTAGTAGTTTTAATCTATTACTATTACTGTCCTAACTATTACTATTGCATTTCCAGATGGCATGCATGCACACACACTCACGCATGCACGCACGCACGCACTCACTCACTCACTCACGCACGCACGCACGCACGCACGCACACACGCATGCACACACACTCACGCATGCACACACACACACGCATACACTCATGCACGCGCACACACACACATGCATGCACGCACGCACACACACACACACACTCACTCACGCATGCACACACACACACTCACGCATGCACACACACACTCACGCATGCACCCACACACTCATGCATGCACACACACTCACGCATGCACACACTCACGCATGCAAACACACACTCACGCACGCACACACTCACTCATGCATGCACACACACACTCACGCACACACTCACGCATGCACACACACACACTCATGCACGCACACTCACGCATGCGCACACACACACACTCACGCATGCACACACACACACACACACTCATGCACGCACGCACGCACGCACGCACGCACGCACGCACGCACGCACGCACGCACGCACGCACGCACGCACACACACACACACACACACACACACACACCAATAAATGAGAATAAAAATATCAGTTTACCATCAATCAAGTGATGTTTTAAGATTTACCCATGAACACAGAACTTTCAGGATTGGTGGTGTGTGTTGTGGGCCATGAAATGATACTGGTGTATATTTTTAGTGCTAGCATGGAATAGTGTTACTAATACAATAGACATCAGCAACGTAACTTAGAAACATGTTTAAAAAATACCCCACAAAACAATGATATGGGGGCCATGTATCGTACCTAGAAGTTTAAGTGGGACAAAGAGATTATTTTTGAAAATTTAACACTGGATTAACTGGCTCTGTCATTGAACCAGTCATTCCCGTGTTACATTTTTGGGGGTGCAAGGGACCCATGGAAGGTTTATCCCGTATTTCTGTGCAAAAGCCTATAAACTACTTGGTATTTAGTAATCATACAAGAATTTGCTGGGTCCCATGGGATCCTCTACCACTAAACTTGGGGGTCCCAACCTGTATTTTGGGAGTATATAAAGGACCCTTTGAGAATCAGTTATACTGAGTATATGTGACCATCTAGAAATATTTAATATGTAATAGACATACAATAGTGTTACACATTAAATTTCAATTATTATTATTACTATTACTATTACCCATGCCTGGTGCATATCAAAGGCCCAGCTGACATCAATAGATGCTTCCAGCTCCAGCTTTTAAAATATTATTCTGATTTATTTACATTTTTTTTACTGGTGATCTTAGTTTTATTATTATATGAAGTTAAACTTGCTCAATTTTTCCGATTCAATCACGAATTTCGAAGAAAATATTAGATCATAATTTTTACGATGCAATTAAAAATTCTAAATTTTTATGTTTATTTAAAAGCTGAGAAGCATGTCATTTAGTGTGGAAATGAAATGATCCGTGATGTATTTGTAATCTGTTGTGGGAAGCGTAACTATTCATCAACATATCAATAGGTAGTTATCAAAACACTGTTTCAGGAATTGTTACCATCACTACATATGTATGTAAGAAGTCGATGTGTTAGGAATAATGATTATTCACTAATGAAATTAGGAGTTGCTTTGTCACGGAATGTAACGTCAGCATCTGGCAAGACTGCACCGGTTGCTTGACTAGTGTTTGGTATTTTTGGTGGGTGGCCATTTTGGTTTTGAAGAAGCCTATATGAAGTTAGCAATCATGACCATTTGCCAGTTCATTTTTCTGTTCCATTAATATCAAACTGATTCAAGTTTTGAGAATAAAATTACTAAATGTCCCACTGAATGAGAGACTGCTGCAATCCTTGCTCTTCTGTGTAAGACTGGTTCCAGGTGCATTCCTAGCTTATAGGACTCCACTATATAATACTGGTGCCAGGTGCCTTCATAGATTATAGGAATCTTCTATATATGACTGGTGCCAGGCGCATTCATAGCTTAGAGAACTCATCTTTTCAAGACTGGTGCCAGGTGTATTTATAGCTTATAGAAATCTATATAAGACTGCCGCCAGATGCATTCATAGCGTATAAATAGAACCCTATATGACTGGTGACAGGTGCATTGATAGCTTATATGACACTATATAAGATCTGTGCAAGATGCCTTCATAGCTTATAGAACTCTATATAAGACTGGTGCCAGATGCCTTCATAGCTTATAGAACTCTAGATAAGACTGGTGCCAGATGCCATCATTACTTATAGGTCTCTTCTAGATAGCACCAGCGTAGATGGTGTCAGGTTTGAAACCAGCATAGTATACAACGATTATTGTCTATGACAGGACCAGGTAATGGCTTTTTAGCAAGATCACTTTCAGAATTAACACCAGTCATCTTTCCCCATTATTTTGTGAACAGTTAAGATCATTTTCATGTGGAATAACATTACAAGTGACAGACATACCTTTTGTAATTGCTGACATTTTGCAATGGCCTTTTTCAATGCCGGAACTTCATAGTTAACATTCCTAGTCAACTGCTGTGCTGCCTCCGCTGTAAGTAGAATCACATCTAGAATAGAAGCTAGGCTAAAACGATAGATGAATCCAGTCTTACAGTCAATCATATGTTGTCATAATCAACTATGTGTCATGTAGGCTGACGTAACAATCAACTAGCTCACATGTAAGCTGACGTCATAATCAATTACGTCATGAATGACACAATTTAGTCTGTCTTGAACTCTTAACAGTCTGTCAAGTTGTATGAATTGTATGGCTTTAATATTTAATAAACATTTTGTTTAATATTTTTTAACTAATTTGACTGGGCGCTAGGCAGCAACAGCATCCAGTCAAGTTTCAAAATATTCAACAGCTTACCTGTATAGTTTGCAGGAAATTGATATTCAGAGTGCCGGGATCGATTGATCCCAACACGGGAAAAGCATGTGTGGAGCATAGCTAGAAATAAACGAAATCAAGGATTTCTTTTTTCACGAGAGAGTTGATACTTACCTCCCTAATACTTTTGATATTGCTAAATATCGGCTTTCACACAATAAACACTCAGATTAAAACAGTTAGGTGCCCCTACTGGGCAGGGAGTCAGAGCGTAGTCTGGCGGATGCCAGCCCCACCACCGCGCATGCGCAGACTAGCACTTCCTCTGACTAGATTATTGGCTGACACACATGCAACTATTAAGAGCCTGAAGACCGAGCCTCTGTGGGGTGGAGAGGCCGGGTCCGTATCTAGGGAGGTAAGTATCAACTCTCTCGTGAAAAAAGAAATCCTAGATTTCGTTTATTTCACTTCAAGAGTATACTTACCTCCCTAATACTTTTGATATTGCCAGAATTCGAAAGTGAATCTGGCGGGAGGGAGGCGAGGTCAAAAGACCAGCTCATCCCTATACGCTTTTCTGCGTTTAAGGCACTTAAACTTCTGAAACTGTAAGAAAAAACAGTCAGGATTTGACTAACCATCGGATAACACGACCGATGTATGAGAGATGACCGAATGTCATATGCGCTCCCCCCCCCTCCTTCCTGGGAGGAAGAGTCGACTGACCTCAATGTCCTATACGCTCTCTACGTACAAGTGCCATGTACTACAGGACAGAGACGAAAAAGCTCCATTTTCGTAACTCTCAACAATGAACCACACAAATACACAAACCATCACCATATTAATAACGGGTAATCGTGACAATACAATCAACAACGGACAACACATGAACAAGACTGACCTTGTTGAAAATGGCTGCTGACATCATCTTCCCATCGGTAAAGACTGATGCAGGCCCAAAAAAGTGGGTGTTTCCATAAATTAATTGTGATATATATAAGTAATGAGGAAATCACCTCAAAAAATATAAACCGATTTATTTTTTCAAAACCGACAAGGCGAGAGGATTAGAGGTGTCACGGAGATAATGGTCTGTAAAACTTGACTCACAGTGCCACTGAGCCACCGACATAATATCATCCACAGGGACCCCATTAAATAGGGCGGTGGATGTCACTACGCCGCGGACACTGTGAGCCTTGGCCACGTCAACCTGCTTCCCGGTGGCGGATTTATGACAAAACTGAATGCATTCTACAATCCACCTGGAAATGGTGTCCTTAGAAGCCCTGCCATGGGGTTCAATATATGACAACCATAACGCCGACTGGTCGGTGCGCCACTCCGATGTACGTTGTTTGTACCGGAGAAGCGCCCGGACGGGACACCATGCTTTAGAATTAGGATCATATCTAGTTAAAGCAGGCAAAACAATAGGTTGACCTGGATATTTCAACGACTGATTCTTAGCCAAGAAATTAATCCTAGGTAGCAGCTTAAGGCCTTCCCCTGAAACCACAAAACGGTCATCCTCGGCTGATAAGGCATGAATTTCACTTCTACGCCTAGCCGAGGCCGCAGCAATTAAAAACACAGTCTTCAGTGTTAATAGTTTCATAGAAATGGAACTAAGTGGTTCAAAAGGCTTATCACCTAGTACTTGAAGCACTAGCGACAAACTCCAAGACGGAATCACAGGGGGATTCCTTGGTCTTAGATTGCCCATGCCTTTAATTAATACATTTAATGTATTTACTTCATCACTTCCCCTCTTAGCCAAGCAAGGAATAACAGACATCAAAACTGACTTATAACCAGCAATAGAGTTAGGCTTGAGGCTATAGGCATCATACAGGTGACAGAGGAAATCAGCTACTACCTGAATAGATGAATCCATTGGATCAATACATCTTTTTGAGCACCATTCTGCAAATCTGTTGATTTTATAATTATATGCTCTGGAGGTTGACCCCCTCCTGGCTTTGGCCATAAACATGGCTGCTTGCTCAGAAAAGCCCTCCTTAATTCTAGATTCCTTGACAACATCCACGCAGTCAATCTGAACATTGACGGATTGTTGTGAAGGGCCTTGCCCTGGAAGATAATGTCGTCCATCAGAGGCAGAGGAACCGGATTGCAGACCAGAAGGTCCAGCAGATCCGTATACCATGATCGGCTTGGCCAATCCGGGGCGATCAGAAGCACTTGGCATTCCTCCTGTCTGATTTTCTGAAGAATTTTTGGAATCAGGATTGCTGGAGGGAATGCGTATGCATACATTCTCCCCCAGCTGATAGCTAACGCATCTGTTGCGAAAGCGCTTGGATCCGGAATCGGAGAGACGTACGTCGTCATCTTCGCATTCTTCTTCGTTGCGAACAAATCGATGTTGGGTTTCCCCCAATGGTCGAACAGACGATCCGCCACACATTGATTTAGTTGCCATTCCGTGGGTAAAACACTCATCCTTCGGCTCAATGAGTCTGCTAGCAGATTTAACCTTCCCGGAATATGAACTGCTTTCAAGGTAATCTGGTGATCCAGGCACCAACAAAGCAGTCTCCATGTCATCATACAGAGACTGGGCGACTTCGTTCCGCCCTGGCGGTTTATGTAAGTCACAACTGTTGAGTTGTCTGAACGAATAAGAACAATCTTGCCCTGAACTTTCTGTAAGAAATGTTCCAGGCCCAGGACTACTGCTCTTAGCTCCAGTAGATTTATATGTTCCTTTGACTGTTCCAGATTCCAAAGCCCTGGATTCTTCCAGGCAAGCTCCCCAGCCCTCCATCGATGCATCTGTATACACAGTCACCTGAGGGTAGGGAGGGGTTAGCATAACCACCACCAAGAGATTCTCTGTGTCCAACCACCATTGCAGGTGATGAATCAGAGGCGCCAACACTGACACGTTCGAGTCCAGCGAACCTGTACTCTGGGTCCATTGTGTCATGAGAAATAACTGGATCGGCCGCCTGCGTAAGGCGGCCTGAGGAATGACTGGTTCCAATGAAACCATTAACCCCAGCATTCTCAAGTAAACCCGTGCCAGGACATGACGACTGTCGCACACTGACTGAATCAATGAGATGAGTTTCTGAACTCTCTCCTGAGTAGGAAAAACATATCCTGTCTCTAGATCGAAGAACATCCCCAGGTAAACAAACTTCTGGGATGGAGTCAGCTCTGATTTTGGGAAATTGATCATCCAGCCCAAGGCTGTGAGAGTCTTCAAAACAATCTCCAGACTGGCCGACAAACTTTCCTGGGTGTGCGCTTTCAACAGCCAGTCGTCTATGTACGTGTGGACTGCTATGCTTCTCCTGCGAAGGTATGCGGTGATCGCAAGAACCACACGGGTGAAAACCCGAGGAGCCGTGGAAATTCCGAAGGGTAACACCCTGAATTCCCACTGTCTGCCCTGGAATGCAAATCTCAGGAAGCGACGGAAACTCCTGTGTATGGGGATGTGGAAATAAGCGTCCTTCAAATCTATCGACGCTGTCCACATTCCCCTCTCTAACCCCGCCAACACCGAGCGCACAGTCTCCATCTTGAAACTGGGCGTCTCTATGAACTTGTTCAATGGCTTGAGGTTGAGAATTGGTCTCCACCCTCCGGTGTTTTTTGTTACTAAGAACAGGGTTGAATAGAAGCCCGGACACCTTTGTGCCGGCTGAATAGCTCCTTTTTGTATGAAGGAATTTATTTCCTCCTCGATACACAACCTTTGCTCTGGATCTCTCGGATTTGGAGTCCAGATCGGCACTAGAGACAGTCGCGATGGCGGGCCTGTCATCCAATCGGGATGATACCCGACTGAAAACCATCGCAAGACTAAACGGTCCTGAGTTAACCGTTCCCACTCTTGCATGTGGTCGGCTAGCCGGCCTCCCACCGGTCCACCTAGGGATAGAGGTGGACATAAGGAGTGCAAGAGCGGCACTGTCTCCTTTGCCAGAAACACCGGAGCGGTTCTCACCGCGGTAACCGTCCCATCAGGAACGATTACCACGCCCAGATCCTCGCGCGCCACGACCAGCACCGCGCGCACCGAGGTGCGCGGGCGGCTGCCTGGCTGACTGCGCCTGAGGAGCCTGCGCCCCCCTCGCCTCTGACCTGGCCAGCACCACCTCGAGCCTGCAGGGGACGATACGCAGGGGGTGCGGCGCGAACGTTAGCACGACGAAGCACCTCAAACTGCTCACACAGCGCCCTCTGGTTATTTACCAGAGTAACCGTCTCCTGGAGGTGTCGACATCCCTCACCTCCAAAGAGACCAGGACCTGTCATAGGCGTACGCAGTAGCCTATTGTACAGGTCCTGGGACGGGCACAGATTGTCCAAGGCAAATGTGCGCCTTGCCCGGACACTCCAGGTCACCGCCCGAGTCATACAGTCCAGCGCCAGGTTGATACCATCCTGGATGGCTCGCTGGACTGTGACCGGACTTGGCTGGTGCGACGCGGATGCTGTTACTACCCCTTGTAACAGCTGGGAGACGTGGGACAGAGCGGCAATCGAAGCCCTCCCACTCTCCTCCGCATCACGCAACGCGGTATTTGCTGAACGCAACGCGTTCGAACACAAGACTCCCATGTCAGAACGGGAGCCTGGCATCCACGCTCGGCTTAGGTACCACACCGTACCGCTGGTAATCCAGGGGCACGATGCGGCAACGCCTGGCCACCTCGCGCGGGGCCTTCGCGAGACGTCCACTCGACTTAATGGACGTCTCCGCCGCCTCGAACATGTCAACGACATGCGCTGCCAGCGGCAGAGAAGGCATAGCGTTAGCAGTAGGCTTACCAGCTAACCACGGCCTGTGGTCACGCTGGCTAGCCGACTGCTCCACGGGCAGATCTGGCCTAACACTCACCAACCACTGGCAAGCGTCAGACCAATCTTCCTCCGTGGCTAGCTGCGAGTGCTCTACAAGACGGGGGCCTTCGTCTTCCTCCTGAGCGCAATCAACAGAGCTTGACGGCGGATACGCTGATACCCCTGGCAAGCCAGGGAGAGCATGTGGGCCTGACAACACTGGCATGCTAATTTCACTGGCTTGACCAGGAGCAGGCGCCGTGGTAGAGCGCGGGGCACATACCGCCCCACCACGGCCCCGGCCAGCACCAGCGACACTCTCGGCAAGCCGAGGTATGCGGTAACGCTGGCGGCCATCAGCGCCCAGGGCCACAGTCTGAACCGTGGATTCTACCCCTGCGTGAGTAGAACCGTGGAATAAGTCGCCTGTATTCCCCGCGAGGGGTGCACAGACGTCATAATCCATGGCCACGTCCTCAGACGGCGACCCCAACAGGTAATCCTCATCCTCCTGGCCAGACAGATTAGACTCCGGGTCAGCAAAGAGAGCTAACCCGGACTGGCCAGGGAAGGTGCCATAGGAGGTACTGGCACCCGCGGCGTGCGGATACCCCTGGACTGATAAGCAGCCCGCGGGTTCCAGCGACAACCGTCCACGGCCCCTCGGCGCGGCACTAAGCCTGCTGCCAGGGTCGTGGAACGCCCCTCTAATGGGGCCACCTCTGAATCTTCGAACAACGGAAGCGTACTAAGGAAAGGTGATTCAGAGGTGGGGATTACCTGCTCTGAGGCAGATGATGAGGACAGCAAAGGATTTGGTCCAGGAAGCATGCCACGAAGCAACTCTGGAACCAAATCCTTTATTGTCCTCCTCATCTCTCCCAACATCTCGGTCCGGAAGGCCTCCACGTCCACCGCGGACGAGGCCTTTCTCTTACCCTTCTTACTCACACCCTCTCTTTTCTGCTTCTTCTTCTCCTCCTCCACCACCTTGTCCTTCGCCTGCAAGCACAAGAATTAGGACATTAGCTCGCCCCCCCAGTGCTTACATATCTCGCAATTAAGCAAGGGACCACAGGGGCTACACTGATAACAGAAATGAGGCACAAACTTGTCCTTCAAAAATCGTCCACAGGACGCACAACCAGGTCTCTGAAAAAGGGCAAAGGACGAGGAGTATGAGCAATCTAGTTAAGCTCAGAAAACTCAACCAACTCAAGAGAAGGAAATGATCATAAAGATCAATATTCATCAGAAAACCAGCTTTGGACAAACTTTAATTGTTAATAAAGAGCAAGGCTGATTATGACGTCATTAATCCTATGACAGGAAAAAATCGATCCCCAACAAACATCCAAGTGCAAGGACGAATTGTATCTCTAACCAGAACATGTGCAGAATGGACATTTCGACTACACAACCATCAGATATATACTGATAACAATGGCAAATACTGTTAATTATCTCCCTTTCCTCTCTAAATAATTAACATCACCTCATATCAATAATTAGATACCTGACACTTTGTATAGACAAACCATCCAACGTGATGAACTGGAGCACTCCACCAACTGAACGCCTCTTAACTCTCTCCACCGCTAGGGGAAGGAATTGGATCAAGAGGGCAAAGTGAGAAGACCTTTATACTAGGCCTCCGACTCACTGGACATAAAATTTTTGGTTAGATAACCTAACAGTATTAGTAGGAAATGGAACCATGGTGGAGAGAAACAAACCCTCTGCTGATGTGATGTCCATTACATATCGTCACACAGACCTGTGGACATAAACACAGAGAGATTAGTATTATATAGCACCTAGTTGAAATAAACCAACTAAACAAGGCGCTTATCACGGTAAACGCGAGTCCCGGAAACACATTACACCGGGTAACAAACTCGCTAATTTTACTAGAAGTCACCTGATTTAAAGGTCCTGGGCCCCCCTGTGGCGAAGTCATCCTTTCTGCCATCTATATCAGGGATTATCACTTCCAAAATTCACACAAAAAGACTATGAATTGAGTTAGAAAAGCTCTAGCACAAAAACATGTGTAGACTCTCTGCCAATAAATTAGCAAAGAGGAAGTGCTAGTCTGCGCATGCGCGGTGGTGGGGCTGGCATCCACCAGACTACACTCTGACTCCCTGCCCAGTAGGGGCACCTAACTGTTTTAATCTGAATGTTTATTGAGTGAAAGCCGATATTTAGCAATATCAAAAGTATTAGGGAGGTAAGTATACTCTTGATGTGAAATGGGTGGGGCTTAGCCAGATATATGGGCGGGGCACAGCTAAAACTGGATTCATCCACAGTGGGATATCATTTAATGCCACATGTAAATAGTATTTACATTATCTGGAAGACAGCAACCTCTGTCTCACAACCTGCATTCACACCCCAACCCATAACCCACCCACCAACCAGCCACCCATTCATCACCCACCCACCCACCCATCCAGCACACATCACCCACCAACCCACCCATCACCAACCCACCCACCACATAACCACCCACCACCCATCCACCCACCCACCGACCACCAATCACCCACCCACAACCAATCACCCACCCACCACCAATCATCCACCCATCACCCAAACCCAATCACCCACCACCCACCCACCACCATCCCTTATCACATTGTACTACACTATTCCACTGCTTGGAACAACTACAAAGATTTCATCTACAGCAACAACTTATAGCAAGCTAATGAGCTTTCATGACAGGTTAACACTTTAACGATCAAGATAATACAATTACTTGTACAGTTAATGTCTCAGCCAGCTATTACAGTGGTCAGTCTTCTCAAATAGTTTCTTAACCTGCAGACTGACATTGCCATGTTCGTGTGACTTGATCATCAAACGGTTAATGGTTAACACACATATGACAAATAAAGTCTTCAGCTTTAAATAATCTCATCAGCTGCAGATGTAGATGCGGATAAACTTCTGACACTGCATAGAATGAACACCCTTCAATTCGGTCAGCCAAAATATGAAACTATCTGCCATAAGTGATTAAATAATGTGTCATGTTTATAATCTAATGATGTCATTTTTCCATGTTCGTGACACGAGTTCCGGCTATAATCATGTATTAGGTGTTAGAATGAAGTCATAGCTCACAAAGAAAGATGTTCCCTGTAAGTGGGGCTTAGAATACACCTTCCGTATCCTCTGCGTGTCATACGAGGCGAATAAAGGAGGTAAGGGTGAGGTAACCCTGACAGAAACCTTGAGTGCTGAAGACTGAGGTTCCAGGCCGCACGGCACTCTCTAATAAACCATGGATCCACGCACTTAACGCTTATGATCATGTCGATAGTCACTTACAGGACTGGCGGTATGACCAGCGAACGAAAAGAAGACAAAGAAAGATTAGAACAGAGCAACGCGTATCCACTGTCATGACTGTTTGCCTATATCCACTGTCATGACTGTTTGCCTGTATCCACTGTCATGACTGTTTGCCTGTATCCATGGTCATGACTGTTTGTCTGTATCCATGGTCATGACTGTTTGCCTGTATCCACTGTTATGACTGTTTGCCTGTATCCACTTTCATGACTGTTTGTCTGTATCCACTAGCTTGACTGTTTGTCTGTATCCACTGTCATGACTGTTTGCCTGTATCCACTGTCATGGCTGTTTGTCTGTATCCACTGTCATGACTGTTTGCCTGTATCCACTGTCATGGCTGTTTGTCTGTATCCACTGTGATGACTGTTTGTCTGTATCCACTGTGATGACTGTTTGTCTGTATCCACTATGATGACTGTTTGTCTGTATCCACTGGCATGACTGTTTGTCTGTATCCACTGTCATGACTGTTTGTCTGTATCCACTGTCATGACTGTTTGTCTGTATCCACTGTCATGACTGTTTGCCTGTATCCACTGTCATGACTGTTTGCCTGTATCCATGGTCATGACTGTTTGCCTATATCCATGGTCATGACTGTTTGCCTGTATCCACTGTTATGACTGTTTGCCTGTATCCACTGTTATTGACCGTTTGTCTGTATCCACTGTCATGACTGTTTGTCTGTATCCACTATGATGACTGTTTGTCTGTATCCACTGTGATGACTGTTTGTCTGTATCCACTGTGATGACTGTTTGTCTGTATCCACTGGCATGACTGTTTGTCTGTATCCACTGTCATGACTGTTTGTCTGTATCCATGGTCATGACTGTTTGTCTGTATCCACTGTCATGACTGTTTGCCTGTATCCACTGTCATGACTGTTTGCCTGTATCCATGGTCATGACTGTTTGCCTATATCCATGGTCATGACTGTTTGCCTGTCCACTGCCATGACTGTTTGCCTGTATCCACTGTGATGACTGTTTGTCTGTATCCACTGTGATGACTGTTTGTCTGTATCCACTGTGATGACTGTTTGTCTGTATCCACTGGCATGACTGTTTGTCTGTATCCACTGTCATGACTGTTTGTCTGTATCCACTGCCATGACTGTTTGTCTGTATCCACTAGCATGACTGTTTGCCTGTATCCACTGTCATGACTGTTTGCCTGTATCCACTGTCATGGCTGTTTGTCTGTATCCACTGTGATGACTGTTTGTCTGTATCCACTGTGATGACTGTTTGTCTGTATCCACTGTGATGACTGTTTGTCTGTATCCACTGGCATGACTGTTTGTCTGTATCCACTGTCATGACTGGTTGTCTGTATCCACTGTGATGACTGTTTGTCTGTATCCACTGGCATGACTGTTTGTCTGTATCCACTGTCATGACTGTTTGTCTGTATCCACTGCCATGACTGTTTGTCTGTATCCACTGTCATGACTGTTTCCCTGTATCCATGGTCATGACTGTTTGCCTGTATCCACTGTCATGACTGTTTGCCTGTATCCACTGCCATGACTGTTTGTCTGTATCCACTGTCATGACTGTTTCCCTGTATCCATGGTCATGACTGTTTGTCTGTATCCATGGTCATGACTGTTTGTCTGTATCCACTGTCATGGCTGTTTGCCTGTATCCACTGTCATGACTGTTTGCCTGTATCCACTGTTATTGACTGTTTGTCTGTATCCACTGTCATGACTGTTTGTCTGTATCCACTGTTACACAATACCATATATGCTATTCCCAAGACACACTCAAAATTAGCACACAACCAGAATGAGAAAATAGGAAAATATTTTCATTATATTAACTGTTGTCCAAGATTTTGAAACTAATTTGTCTGGGAATCTATGTTCTTCCCAAATTATCATGAAAATAGACAACGGTTTATCTGTATGCTTATTATAAATTTGTAAAAAGTTCAATATCATTGTTCCTGAGGAAAGCGCATCTGCAGTTACTTAGTCAGTCATTCCAGTGATAAATTTTCTAAAATACTCTCTTGACCTACAAATGGACATTCACAAAGCCAAGATGTACCTCTTCTTGCCCAATCTTGACCAGCAAAGAGTTCCTAGCAATGCAAGCCCGAGTTCCTGTGAGTCCAAATTCCTGTGAGTCTGAGTTCCTGTGAGTCAGAGCTCCTGTGAGTCAGAGTTCCTGTGAGTCAGAGTTCCCTTGAGTCAGAGTTTCTGTGAGTCAGAGTTTCTGTCAGAGTTCCTCTGAGTCATAGTTCCTGGCATGGACAGTCAGAGTTCCTGTATGTCATAGTTCATGTGAGTCATAGTTCTCGTGAGTCACAGTTGCTTGGAAATATGACAACCATCTCTCTGTAAAGCTTTATGAAAATTTAATCAGTCTATTGTTGATTAAACAGTACATTGACAAACGCTGGACCAAACACAAAATTATTGCAAAAAGATTAATAAATGGCCCAAGGGCCATAGTTCTCATCTAGCTGGTAAGCAACTCTAAACGTGTTTAAATTAATGAATGCCAGACTACTGACCACCAGAGAAAGCTCCATTGGCTCATGGCACACACATAGCAAATGCCGTTTACAAATGGGGCAGTGGTCACAAGCAAAAACTTGGGAGAGGAAGTGTTGGCATCCTTGCCATTATTGATCAACAGGAAAGTACCATTGATCAATGGGCCAGCCATTCCTGACACTATTATCAAATAGTCTCAGTGTACATACAGATGCCATTTACAAATGGGGCAAGGGTCACAAACAAATATTTAAGTCAGTAATACACAAATTTTGGTGTCCTTGAGCCTATTGACAAATGGGAAAAGTACCATTGACCAATGGGGCAGCCATCCTTGACATTTATTGATACAGTAGATGACACATACCAATGGGACAATGGTCACAGTAAAAGGCTTGGATGAAGCAAAGGGGAAATGGTGACGTCTCAGTTCAAAGTTTGGATGGGGAAATGCAAGGCTATTGGCATGATTGACCAACAGGAAGAGTACCATTAATCAATGGGGCAGCCATCCTGAGATTATTGTCACATGATTCACGTGTACTAAAGGAAAATTTCTGACAAATCATTTTTGAAATCCATTAACAATTTATGAAACATGATGCAGATAACTTTCCCCATAGCGTTCAATACTTTAAAAAGGCTTAAAGAGCCAGACTTATGGCCCTTATTTGAAGTTGTGGCTTCTTCATATTCAGAGGGCAAATATATAATTGGCTGAAGAAACATATCTGCTAAATTTGGTTTTAACAATTAGCGAAAACATGTATTTTGCCCATAGGGCTCAATACTTTAAAATGTCTTAATCAGCCAGAGCTATGGCCCTTGTTTAAGGGTGTGGACACATCATATTCATAACTCCAATAGATGTTGCCTAAATGAACAGACCTACAAAATTTGGTTTTAATCAATTAAATAAATGACGAAATTTACCACAAACATTTACCCCATAGGCTCCAACACTTTGAAAATATAGCAATGGCCATAACTCTGATATCTGCGGGCGTGTCCACTTCATCTTCATAGCTCCCATAGATATTGCCGAAAGTAACATATCTGCCAAATTTTGTTTTTAATCCATTGATAAATGGCGAAATGTGCCACAAACGTATTTTCCCCATAGGCTTCAATAATTTGAAAATATAGCAAGGGCCATAACTCTGCTATTAGTGGGCGTGGCCACTTCATCTTCATAGCCCAAATAGATTGTGGCTAAAGGAACATGGTGAAAAGTGGCACAATATATTGAGGGACGAAAGACAGACAAATCGCGATTGCATATAAGCTCATCTAGGTGGGCTAAAAACCTGTAAAAAGCTATGAACAAATATTCAAGATTAGATTGGATGTTTTACAAAACATATATAGCATGTTTCGATTAAATCGTATAAGTGAATGTCAAATTATTGTTTATTGAAACAAGTCGCATGGTCCTGTGACACTGACGTGTACCAGTAACATTTCATTGAAACAAGTCGCATAGTCCTGTGACACTGACGTGTACCAGTAACATTTCATTGAAACAAGTCGCATAGTCCTGTGACACTGACGTGTACCAGTAACATTTCATTGAAACAAGTCGCATAGTCCTGTGACACTGACGTGTACCAGTAACATTTCATTGAAACAAGTCGCATAGTCCTGTGACACTGACGTGTACCAGTAACATTTCATTGAAACAAGTCGCATAGTCCTGTGACACTGACGTGTACCAGTAACATTTCATTGAAACAAGTCGCATAGTCCTGTGACACTGACGTGTACCAGTAACATTTCATTGAAACAAGTCGCATAGTCCTGTGACACTGACGTGTACCAGTAACATTTCATTGAAACAAGTCGCATAGTCCTGTGACACTGACGTGTACCAGTAACATTTCATTGAAACAAGTCGCATAGTCCTGTGACACTGACGTGTACCAGTAACATTTCATTGAAACAAGTCGCATAGTCCTGTGACACTGACGTGTACCAGTAACATTTCATTGAAACAAGTCGCATAGTCCTGTGACACTGACGTGTACCAGTAACATTTCATTGAAACAAGTCGCATAGTCCTGTGACACTGACGTGTACCAGTAACATTTCATTGAAACAAGTCGCATAGTCCTGTGACACTGACGTGTACCAGTAACATTTCATTGAAACAAGTCGCATAGTCCTGTGACACTGACGTGTACCAGTAACATTTCATTGAAACAAGTCGCATAGTCCTGTGACACTGACGTGTACCAGTAACATTTCATTGAAACAAGTCGCATAGTCCTGTGACACTGACGTGTACCAGTAACATTTGAAGCATTTGCATTTAACCCTTTAACCCTCATATCAGCCAAAAACGGCTTCTACAGTGGTTTTGACAAATGTCCATTTGCAGACCAAGAGAAAACTAATTTTGAAAATTTATCACTGGAATGACTGGCTCAGTTATCGAGCCAGTCATTCCAGTGGACAATTTTCAAAAATAGTCTTCTCTTGGTCTGCAAATGGACATTTTCTATGAGAAAATTCTAATTTTTATGAACAAATTCAAGGGTTATAGGGTTAAAATGATACAACTTGACTGGATGCAGTATAAAATCAAAGCTAGACATTGATCACACAAGCAAAGCTAGGCATTGATCACACAATCAAAGCTAGGCATTGATCACACAATCAAAGCTAGGCATTGATCACACAATCAAAGCTAGGCATTGATCACACAAGCAAAGCTAGACATTGATCACACAAGCAAAGCTAGGCATTGATCACACAATCAAAGCTAGGCATTGATCACACAATCAAAGCTAGGCATTGATCACACAATCAAAGCTAGGCATTGATCACACAAGCAAAGCTAGACATTGATCACACAAGCAAAGCTAGGCATTGATCACACAATCAAAGCTAGGCATTGATCACACAATCAAAGCTAGGCATTGATCACACAATCAAAGCTAGGCATTGATCACACAATCAAAGCTAGACATTGATCACACAATCAAAGCTAGACATTGATCACACAATCAAAGCTAGGCATTGATCACACAAGCAAAGCTAGGCATTGATCACACAAGCAAAGCTAGGCATTGATCACACAAGCAAAGCTAGGCATTGATCACACAAGCAAAGCTAGGCATTGATCACACAATCAAAGCTAGGCATTGATCACACAATCAAAGCTAGGCATTGATCACACAATCAAAGCTAGGCATTGATCACACAATCAAAGCTAGGCATTGATCACACAATCAAAGCTAGGCATTGATCACACAATCAAAGCTAGGCATTGATCACACAATCAAAGCTAGGCATTGATCACACAAGCAAAGCTAGGCATTGATCACACAATCAAAGCTAGGCATTGATCACACAATCAAAGCTAGGCATTGATCACACAATCAAAGCTAGGCATTGATCACAAAAGCAAAGCTAGACATTGATCACACAAGCAAAGCTAGGCATTGATCACACAAGCAAAGCTAGGCATTGATCACACAATCAAAGCTAGGCATTGATCACACAATCAAAGCTAGGCATTGATCACACAATCAAAGCTAGGCATTGATCACACGAGCAAAGCTAGGCATTGATCACACGATCATAGCTAGGCATTGATCACACGATCAAAGCTAGGCATTGATCACACGATCAAAGCTAGGCATTGATCACACGATCAAAGCTAGGCATTGATTACACGATCAAAGCTAGGCATTGATCACACGATCAAAGCTAGACATTGATCACGTATTCAAAGCTAGGCATTGATCACGTATTCAAAGCTAGGCATTGATCACACAATCAAAGCTAGGCATTGATCACACAATCAAAGCTAGGCATTGATCACACAATCAAAGCTAGGCATTGATCACACAATCAAAGCTAGGCATTGATCACACAATCAAAGCTAGGCATTGATCACACAATCAAAGCTAGGCATTGATCACACAATCAAAGCTAGGCATTGATCACACAATCAAAGCTAGGCATTGATCACACAAGCAAATCTAGGCATTGATCACACAAGCAAAGCTAGGCATTGATCACACAAGCAAAGCTAGGCATTGATCACACAAGCAAAGCTAGGCATTGATCACACGATCAAAGCTAGGCATTGATCACACGATCAAAGCTAGGCATTGATCACACGATCAAAGCTAGGCATTGATCACACGATCAAAGCTAGGCATTGATCACACGATCAAAGCTAGGCATTGATCACACGATCAAAGCTAGGCATTGATCACACGATCAAAGCTAGGCATTGATCACACGATCAAAGCTAGACATTGATCACGTATTCAAAGCTAGGCATTGATCACACAATCAAAGCTAGGCATTGATCACACAATCAAAGCTAGGCATTGATCACACAATCAAAGCTAGGCATTGATCACACAATCAAAGCTAGGCATTGATCACACAATCAAAGCTAGGCATTGATCACACAATCAAAGCTAGGCATTGATCACACAATCAAAGCTAGGCATTGATCACACAATCAAAGCTAGGCATTGATCACACAATCAAAGCTAGGCATTGATCACACAATCAAAGCTAGGCATTGATCACACAATCAAAGCTAGGCATTGATCACACAATCAAGTCTGTAACCTTAGCATGCATGATTCTGTTAAAATTAGTCTTAAATCATTTCCTGAATACTTCCAGAAAGTTCAAGATGGTCACTCCAAAAAATTTCCCTAGCAGATTTCAAACAACACTTTGGAAATCCACTCCTGTTGGGTAATTCCAGCTAAGATACAAACCAGCCAAATGGTTAACAACGATTAGATTTTCAAAGAATTTCCTGAAAATTTTGAATGATCCAAGATGGCCACCATAAAAATATATGAATCAGATATCTGTATGAAAGTTGAGTTCCAAAAAAACACCTACCACCATCGGATACATCCAGCTACGTGTCGCCATCTGGTTAATGAGTCGTTATAGCCCTTTAAAAGATTTCTCACAAATATCAGAAAAACTAGATGACCATGGCAAAATTAACAAATCAAAATTTGGTATTCCAGTTCCCGCCAAATTTGGTAGAAATTGAGCTATTGAGCAAAGTGAAGGAATGTTCTAAAGGCTTTCCCACTAATTTTGAGAAAATCTAAGATGGCCACAGAAAAAAATACCAATCAGATTTCTGTATGTTATGAAGCCAACCACCATAGGGACCTTCAAGTTAAATTTGGTTAAAATCGACAGAGGTAAATGAGTAGTGTTTTAACCAATTTTCTTGTCATTTTAGAAAAATCAAGATGGCCACCGTTAAACATGTTAAATTAGGCAAATCACATTTCTGTCAAGCCCTGTAGGTGGGGCTTAGAATACACCTTCCGTATCCTCTGCGTGTCGTACGAGGCGACTAAAGGAGGTAAGGGTGAGGTAACCCTGACAGAAACCTCGAGTGCTGAAGACGGAGGTTCCAGGCCGCACGGTGCACTCTAATAAACCATGGATCCACACACTTAACGCTCATGATCATGTCGATAGTCACTTACAGGACTGGCGGTATGATCAGCGAACGAAAAGAAGAAGAACATTTCTCTCTATGTTTACAGGTGCCTACCAGGCTAACATTCCTTCAGTCATGTTTGCCTAAAATAGGTCTTTAAACTGATATCTGGACATTTTATGACAAATCCAAGATGTCCATTGGAAAAATTGACCAATCAAATTGATGTCACTTCTGGATATTTTTGGAGAATCCAAGATGGCCACTGAAAAAATTGACCAATCATGTTCGTATAAATAATGTTCCATTGTATGCCATAATGATTCTCCTTGCCAAATTTACTTGAAATTGGCCCAGTTGTTCTTGTTGAGTTGTTTGAAGCTTCGGTGGGGAAATAATCCACGAAGCCTCCCCTCCCCCCAACCAACCCCACCCTGTTTATCTGACACAAGTGTAAAATTTGACAGCATCATATTCGTAAACGTATATAAAGCAATTTTCCCCATCAAAATGCAAAACGTGTGGGAATAAATATCATCATTCAAATACAAATACGGTGTATCAAATACAGACAGCGATCTGGTCATGCCTATATTCACAGCATTGTAACTGAGTCTGACAACGGTTGATTGGTCGTACTTCCAGTTTAGAACGCAGATTTTCTTACTTGTAGGTTTAGATATTATTCTGGACGACCAGATGGTTAGTGGGGTTTACTGATCTGTGTAATTTATGCCAATGGTATCCATTGTATGGATTTGGTGGATCCAATAACATTCATGGTCATTGCGTGAAGACGTGGCTTCATGGTCATCAGGATTGTGAAGAACTTCGATGCTTCTGTATTTGCGGCAGGATGCATCATGGTCCGCCTGATTACATTGGTTTGCTACAGGTGTGTCTCTGTGCTTTTTGACATCTCTGTAGTGTTCTTTAATCCTGATTTGGAATTCTCATTTTGTTTCACCTACCTATTGTTCTTTGCAAAGTGAACAAGTGAGTAAGAACACCACATTACGAGTGGTACAGTAAGTTTTGACTTTGCTCCCATATTTGAGTTGTGTCTGTGAGCTCTAAAACATGTCGTTTGTCTTGTTTTTTTGCAAAAATTGCCGCTAACTCTTGGACATGAGTCAATTCTGTTGCTGACTTGAAAACCCCTGGTGTTGGGAAATGAAAATTCATCCCTCAGAACAGCAGCAAGGGACAGTATATAATACAAGAACAAACAGCACATTGATGACTGGAGGGTTTATTGAAATTCTGTGTTCAATTTCATTCACTGTAATGTGCAGCTGGGGCCATGAGTTAGAATATTAATTGCCCGAAGTAAGCATAAAGTTGCTTCCGAACAAGAAAGAGAAACAGAATGCATGCGCACAACTACGTTTGGAATTCCCTTTTGTAAATGGCAAATTTGTCTTTATCCTAAAAATGGGTCATGTTGTTAAATAAAATGGTGAAAATGGCATATAATATGCAGTTTATGCTTTGCTCCTGTTTCCCGTGGGACTTTTTACCTCATTTAATCTATGTACTACGACTATTGTTGCATATCGTCTGTGAATGCTATGTACTACGACTATTGTTGCATATCATCTGTGAATGCTATGTACTATGACTATTGTTGCATATCGTCTGTGAATGCTATGTATTACGACTATTGTTCCATATCGTCTGTGAATGCTATGTACTATGACTATTGTTGCATATCGTCTGTGAATGCGATGTACTACGACTATTGTTGCATATCGTCTGTGAATGTGATGTACTACGACTATTGTTGCATATCGTCTGTGAATGCTATGTACTACGACTATTGTTGCATATCGTCTGTGAATGCTATGTATTACGACTATTGTTGCATATCGTCTGTGAATGCTATGTATTACGACTATTGTTGCATATCGTCTGTGAATGCTATGTACCACGACTATCATTGCATATCGTCTGTGAATGCTATGTACTAAGACTATTGTTGCATATCGTCTGTGAATGCTATGTACTATGACTATTGATGCATAGCGTCTGTGAATGCTATGTACTACGACTATTGTTGCATATCGTCTGTGAATGCTATGTACTACGACTATTGATGCATAGCGTCTGTGAATGCCATGTACCACGACTATCATTGCATATCGTCTGTGAATGCTATGTACTACGACTATTGATGCATAGCGTCTGTGAATGCTATGTACTATGACTATTGTTGCATATCGTCTGTGAATGCTATGTACCACGACTATCATTGCATATCGTCTGTGAATGCTATGTACTATGACTATTGATGCATAGCGTCTGTGAATGCTATGTACTATGACCATTGTTGCATATCGTCTGTGAATGCTATGTACCACGACTATTGTTGCATATTGTCTGTGAATGCTATGTACTACGACTATTGTTGCATATCGTCTGTGAATGCTATGTACTACGACTATTGTTGCATATCGTCTGTGAATGCTATGTACTACGACTATTGTTGCATATCGTCTGTGAATGCTATGTACTACGACTATTGTTGCATATCGTCTGTGAATGCTATGTACTACGACTATTGTTGCATATCGTCTGTGAATGCTATGTACTATGACTACTGTTGCATATCGTCTGTGAATGCTATGTACTACGACTATTGTTGCATATCGTCTGTGAATGCTATGTACTACGACTATTGTTGCATATCGTCTGTGAATGCTATATACCACGACTATTGTTGCATATCGTCTGTGAATGCTATGTACTATGACTACTGTTCCATATCATCTGTGAATGCTATGTACTACGACTATTGTTGCATATCGTCTGTGAATGCTATGTACTACGACTATTGTTGCATATCGTCTGTGAATGCTATGTACTATGACTACTGTTCCATATCGTCTGTGAATGCTATGTACTATGACTATTGTTGCATATCGTCTGTGAATGCTATGTACTACGACTATTGTTGCATATCGTCTGTGAATGCTATGTACTAAGACTATTGTTGCATATCGTCTGTGAATGCTATGTACCACGACTATTGCTGCATATCGTCTGTGAATGCTATGTACCACGACTATTGTTGCATATCGTCTGTGAATGCTATGTACTACGACTATTGTTGCATATCGTCTGTGAATGCTATGTACTACGACTATTGTTGCATATCGTCTGTGAATGCTATGTACTACGACTATTGTTGTATATCGTCTGTGAATGCTATGTACTACAATTGTTGCATATCGTCTGTGAATGCTATGTACATATGAGTTTCCTTATGGTTGAGTTTTTCGTGACATTTATTTAAATACTCGTTGTCATCGAAAACAATCTGTGACTAAATATAGTGATATCGCGATATTTTATCACATATTATTATCGTCCCCAGATCGCCAACATCTTCCAGCTCTAGCTTGACCAATCAGCTTCCTTTGAACATGTTTGAAGATTTATAAATCACTCCAGCATGATCCTTGAACAATTTGGTCAAAATTTGCCCAGCAGTTCTTGATAAGGCGTTTAAAGGAAAAGTTGACAGATAGATGGGCAGACGATGGACGGTCTCCACGGCATAACTTCACTTGGCCTTTCACATGCCGATTAGCTAAAAGGTGTAATTCTGTACGATTGATTCACTAACAAAACTTTGATTTGTTTCATAGAGGGAGGTAAATGTGTGGCCAAATTAATATGCCAAATTCTCACCCTTAAAACATATAGTTTCCATAATTCACCTTTCCAGAGTATCCATCCATCATCTGACCTCGCATGATGTCATAATCAGCTCAGCGCGTGTATGATGACATCACAATCATTACATCACAGAGTTCCATATAGACCGTCATCAAATCTCAGAGTCCAACATGTTGTATGAATTGTATGTCTTTGTAATTCTTTGCTATTTAATAAACATGCTGACTGTTGAATATTTTGACACTAATTTGACTGGCCGCTGTTGCTGCCTTAGGCAGCAACAGCACCCAGTCAAGTTAGTTTCAAAATATTCAACAGTTTACCTGTATGATTTTTTTTAAATTGATAATCAGGGTGTTCAGAGATCGATCGATCCCACCACAAGCGAGGTGTGGGTGGAGCTTAGCTAGAGATGGGCGGGGCATAGGTAAAAACGGAAAGGTCCATTGGGTCAGTGTGATCTTCAAGCCCAAAATTAATGCCATTCTTCAGACAGTGTCAGAGCACACGAGCAACACACGCACACGAGCAACACACACACATGGCCAAAAACAACCACTAACCTAGATACACATTTTCCTTCTCATAGAGCTTGATAACTTCCAGCCAGTCCTACAAGATAAGAAACACATAGCGGTTCATACTGCAATCATTAAAACCACTGTCAACATAATTAGGCATTTTACAATAACACAAAGCTAATTTATTAAATCCCGCGGAAAATGTCACTCAGATTGGCTGAGCTTCATCAGCCACACTGATCTCACAAACTCATAGTAACACTGTCCAAGTGAGTGGGGCTTAACTAATTTTTCACTCATTTTAAAACAAGATCGATAGAATCTCAGGAGCTGCGGGTACCAGGTTATTTCTTTTTTCCAGATTTTTCTGATAACATCCACAATTATGGAATCCTATCGTATGGTCACACCCTTTCCTGTGTTAAAATTTGAGTCAAATCAGGACAGGACTTTCCGAGATATCCATAGATTAACCCCTTAACACTCATATCAGCCAAAAACGGCTTCTGCAGTGGTCCTGAGAAATGTTCATTTGCAGAACAAGACCTTTTTTTAAATTTATCGCTGGAATGACTGGCTCGATAACTCTTGGTCTGCAAATGGACATTTTCTATGAGAAAATTGAAATTTTCTTAAATAAATTCGAGGGTTAAAGTGTTAAGAATATGATCAGATCCAGATTCTCTTATCCGGATCATGGTCAAGGTGGCAAATCCTCCTGCGTGACAAGACCCTTTGTTGTGCTAATATTTGAGCCAAAGCGAATCAGTAGATTTTAAGATGCAGCCTGGAATAGGCTTTTGTGCCTGACTGACTGACTGACTGATAACCTAACTAAGGGGCATGGAGGTTTATTGAGCTGATATACACAGGTAAAAGGTTCAATAAATATTGCACCTTCCTGACTTCTTCCCGACCTCCTTCACTTCGTGCCATACCTGCATTCGCTTCGAAGAATACTGTCCAAAGATATTCTTACTACTGGCCTCAGTCTCCTTGAGAAGTTCAACAATACGCCGACAATGAAAGTAATTAATATCTACAAAAGAATAAGAGCACAAAACATTAGCCACTCATAAAAGGTTTTATCATCAAATTTACCCTGTGGGTCAGTCAGTCCATGTCAGATCAACAAATGGCTTCCACCACACCATCTCAGAATTGCCTGATTTTTTAATATCTTTAAGAGTAATATAAAATATGTAGAAAGCCAAAATTTTAGACTGATCGGACCATTTTCCAATATTTTACAGCATTTCCAAATTTTGACTAGAAACATGTTTTACGGTGACTTGGTGTCGCGATGTGATATTTTCATATTTTCATGCTATCATAAAATCATTAATATTTAACATAACACCCTGAAACTTTGCATCTAGACTGATTCTATGCTGTAGAATCCAAATCTGCCATCAGATTTACAGCATGTCAAATAGCTGAGTATCTATGCTACCTCAAAATGGGCTCGAATCTGAAGATTTACTCATTCTGACCGATGTTCAGAAATTAATATTCTCATTCAACCCTGGGGATATGAATCTTTGTAATGAAGAAAAAACAATTTTTCTAAATTGCTGGAAGCACCTGGCCCATACAACATGTACAGCACCTCTGATTTCTGCTGGAATAGAAAGTAGAACACCATAGGTATTAGCTTGGACAGCAATGTCTTTCTGATTGAATGAGAATGTGTTCATATTAATTTCTGAACATCGGTCAGATTGAGTAAATCTTCAGATTCGAGCCCATCTTGAGGTAGCATAGATACTCAGCTATTTGACATGCTGTAAATCTGATGGCAGATTTGGATTCTACAGCATTGAATTAGTCTAGATGCAATGTTTCAGAGTGTTATGTTAAATATTAATGATTTTATGGTAACATGAAAATATGAAAATATCACGTCGCGACAACAATTCAGCCTAAAACATGTTTCTAGTCAAAATTTGAAAATGCTGTAAAATATTGGAAAATGGTCCGATTAGTCTAAAATTTTGGCTTTCTACATATTTTATATTCCTCTTAAAGACATAAAAAAATGAGAAAAATGAGCAAATTCTGAGATAGTGTGGTGGCAGGTTCCTAGAATATCTGTTGAACTGACACGGAATGACAATATTTTAAAATCAACATGGCTACATTACAATTTATGTATTTGAGTCACTCTGGCTTTCAACTTTACAACCCCCAAATTGATGGCATTCTTCAGACCCCACTGGCAATACACATGCCAGATTTGATGAAGATAGCTTCAGGATCCCACTGGCAACACACATGTCAGATTTGATGAAGATAGCTTCAGGACCCACTGGCAACACACATGCCAGATTTGATGAAGACAGCTTCAGGATCCCACTGGCAACACACACATGCCAGATTTGATGAAGATACCTTCAGGACCCACTGGCAACACACATGCCAGATTTGATGAAGATAGCTTCAGGACCCCACTGGCAACACACATGTCAGATTTGATGAAGATAGCTTCAGGACCCCACTGGCAACACACATGTCAGATTTGATGAAGATAGCTTCAGGACCCCACTGGCAACACACATGCCAGATTTGATGAAGATAGCTTCAGGAACCCACTGGCAACACACATGCCACAAGATTTGATGAAGATAGCTTCAGGACCCCACTGGCAACACACATGCCACCAGATTTGATGAAGATAGCTTCAGGACCCCACTGGCAAAACACATGCCAGATTTGATGAAGATAGCTTCAGGAACCCACTGGCAAAACACATGCCACCAGATTTGATGAAGATAGCTTCAGGAACACACTGGCAAAACACATGCCAGATTTGATGAAGATAGCTTCAGGACCCCACTGGCAACACACATGCCATATTTGATGAAGATAGCTTCAGGACCCCACAGGCAAAACACATGTCAGATTTGATGAAGATAGCTTCAGGAACCCACTGAAGATAGCTTCAGAAACCCACTGGCAACACACATGCCAGATTTGATGAAGATAGCTTCAGTAGAACTTGAGTTATCATAGAAATGCAGCACACTTTCATTAACACTTTAGCCCTCGAATTTGTTCAAGAAAACTTCAATTTACTCATAGAAAATGTCCATTTGCAGACCAAGAGAATTATTTTTGAAAATTTACAATTGGAATGACTGGTTCGGTTATCGAGTCAGTCATTCCAGTGCTAAATTATCAAAAATAGTCTTCTCTTTGTCTACATGTGGACATTTCCCAAGACCACTGTACCACTAAGCACTAAATGACACTGGGAGACTGGGTGAGGTGTGACAGACACTAAGCACTACATGACACTGGGAGTCTGGGTGAGGGGTGTGACAGACACTAAGCACATGACACTGGGAGTCTGGGTGAGGTGTTTGACAGACACTAAGAACATGACACTGGGAGTCTGGGTGAGGCGTGTGACAGACACTAACCACTACATGACATTGGGAGTCTGGGTGACGTGTGTGACAGACACTAAGCACATGACACTGGAAGTCTGGGTGAGGTGTGTGACAGACACTAAGAACATGACACTGGGAGTCTGGGTGAGGTGTGTGACAGACACTAAGCACTGCATGACACTGGGGGTCTGGGTGAGGTGTGTGACAGACACTAAGCAGTACATGACACTGGGAGTCTGGGTGAGGTGTGTGACAGACACTTAGCACATGACACTGGGAGTCTGGGTGAGGTGTGTGACAGACACTAACTGCATGACACTGGGAGTCTGGGTGAGGTGTGTGACAGACACTAAGCACTGCATGACACTGGGAGTCAGGCTGAGGTGTGTCATGGAGACTAAGCACATGACACTGGGAGTCTGGGTGAGGTGTGTGACAGACACTAAGCACATAACACTGGGAGTCCAAGTGAGGTGTGTGACAGACAGTAAGCACATAACACTGGGAGTCCAAGTGAGGTGTGTGACAGACAGTAAGCACATGACACTGGGAGTCCATGTGAGGTGTGTGACAGACACTAAGCGCATGACACTGGGAGTCTGGGTGAGGTGTGTGACAGACACTAACTGCATGACACTGGGAGTCTGGGTGAGGTGTGTGACAGACACTAAGCACTGCATGACACTGGGAGTCAGGCTGAGGTGTGTCATGGAGACTAAGCACATGACACTGGGAGTCTGGGTGAGGTGTGTGACAGACACGAAGCACTGCATGACACTGGGAGTCTGGCTGAGGTGTGTCATGGAGACTAAGCACATGACACTGGGAGTCTAGGTGAGGTGTGCGACAGACACTAAGCACATGACACTGGGAGTCTGGGTGAGGTGTGTGACAGACACTAAGCACTACATGGTACTGGAAATCTGCCATCAGGTCATCCATAAACAAAAATTTAGTTTCCTGCAAACCAGGTAAGGAAAAGACTTCAGTAGGGAGGGGGGAAGTTGGGTTTTTTTCAACAATTCATTTATTTTAAGAAAGTCATACATATTTGTTTTTCAGATATTTAACTAGATGTCCATTAAATATGGTTGTAATTGCCAAATTTGTCATGTTTTTCTTGTCACAATGAGCAAAAGGGATTCACATTGCATACAAATGGACTTAAAACATTGTAATTTGTCTAGTTTGACAAATGCATGGATGTTTTAACATTTATGCTGGGTAGGAAATTTTTTTTTTTATTCCCGGCCGGGTGAAAAAGAGAAAAATTTCACACAGGAGGTTTACAGGAAACGAAAGTATTGACTTAAAACATTGTAATTTGTCTAGTTTGACAAATGCATGGATGTTTTAACATTTATGCTGGGTAGGAAATTTTTTTTTTTATTCCCGGCCGGGTGAAAAAGAGAAAAATTTCACACAGGAGGTTTACAGGAAACGAAAGTATTTTTATTTTGGCCTCATCAGAGACAAATACAGTTAAAAACAGGAAGTTATGTCATTGTAAATAGAGAAAGCTAAAATGTTTCTGCAACTTCAGACATACCATGTCACTTCGAGACAAGTGAAAGTTTATGAACCAGAAAGTCGAAAGTAGAACACAAAGCACTATGTGCATGAAGATCAGAATCTTATTTTCTGCAAATTCTAAAAGGAATATTTCTAAGCATCCAATAGAAAAATGCTTCAGAGAATATGTTTTGAAAACAGGTTTTCTGAAACTGCCTTGTGTATGCTGAAAGATGTCTGAAGAGGGAGACAATGTTGAGAAGATTTTTGGAGCATGCCATGTTTACGTGTAGAATTGGTGTGGCAATGTGTAGGCTTGTACGATTATTGTGTTGAGTGATCGCGATCAATTATTAAAACATAATCGTGATTACACGATTAATCAGCTTGGATACAAATTACCAAGACAAAACAATAAAAGAATATCAATGACGAAAATTACAATGGTGTTTAGAAAAGTCCATTTGCATGGTAAGAGAAGACTATTTTTGTAAATGTATCACTGGAATGCCTGACTCGACTCTCGACATACATTCACTAAACAAAATGTCATTTTTCATGACCTATCGCATTGTAAATTAATTGAAAGTTAGGTTTTGAAATATTTTATGCAATAGAAAATATTCACGACTATTCGATTATTTAATTTTTAATCATATAAATTCACAATTTAAAACATAATCGCGATTTTCGATTTAATCACGTAATCGTGCAAGGCCAACAATGTGTAATTGATAACGCATGTAGCAGAGTACTTGACAGGCCTTACGTGTCCCTTGCAGAAGTCGCTTTATTTCATCCACCTCAGGCATGTCATGCATGGCAGCATTAATCTTCTGTCGTATTGTAAACACAGACACCTGCCATTGTTGTTCGCAGTGACGTCTACTGATCAGCCAATCTGTAACGAGGACATATATATTGTATTACAGCATTGACTACAGATCAGCTAATCTGTAACGAGGACATATATATTGTATTACAGCATTGACTACAGATCAGCCAATCTGTAACGAGGACATATATATTGTATCACAGCATTGACTACAGGTCAGCCAATCTGTAACGAGGACATATATATTGAATTACAGCATTGACTACAGGTCAGCCAATCTGTAACGAGGACAATATTGAATTACAGTGTCCACTCCAGTTCAGCCAATCTGCAAGACTGTAATGAGAATACATGTACATATTGCCTTGTGTCATCTAAAGTTAATTTATTGCCTGTAGATTGTCATGCTACAGAGTGGTAATGTATTCCCTGTACATGTAGCACAAGAGACGACTATTTTTGTAACTGTATCACTGGAATACCTGCCTCGATTCTTGATTCTCGAGCCAGTCATTCCAGTAATACATTTTCAAAAATGGTCTGCTCTTGCCCTGCAAATGGACATACATTCACTACACAAAATGTCATTTTTCATGACCGATCGCATTAAAAAGTAGTTGAAAGTTAGGTTTATTCAATTATTTAATTTTTAATCATATGAATTCATGATTTAAAACACAATCGCGATTTTCAATTTAATTACGTAATCGTGCAAGCCTATCAGAATGCAGTCCATGTTGAAAATGGTTTGACTGAGCAGCAGGACGAGTCATGCACTAGATTCTACTCACGCCGTTGCTGATTTATTAGCCATTATCTGGCAGATATGACAAGTGCTATTAGCCATTAGCTGGCAGATATGACAAGTACTGTTAGCCATTAGCTGGCAGATATGACAAGTACTATTAGCCATTAGCTGGCAGATATGACAAGTATTATTAGCCATTAGCTGGCAGATATGACAAGTACTATTAGCCATTAGCTGGCAGATATGACAAGTATTATTAGCCATTAGCTGGCAGATATGACAAGTATTATTAGCCATTAGCTGGCAGATATGACAAGTATTATTAGCCATTAGCTGGCAGATATGACAAGTATTATTAGCCATTAGCTGGCAGATATGACAAGTACTATTAGCCATTAGCTGGCAGATATGACAAGTACTGTTAGCCATTAGCTGGCAGATATGACAAGTACTATTAGCCATTAGCTGGCAGATATGACAAGTATTATTAGCCATTAGCTGGCAGATATGACAAGTACTATTAGCCATTAGCTGGCAGATATGACAAGTACTGTTAGCCATTAGCTGGCAGATATGACAAGTACTATTAGCCATTAGCTGGCAGATATGACAAGTACTGTTAGCCATTAGCTGGCAGATATGACAAGTACTATTAGCCATTAGCTGGCAGATATGACAAGTATTATTAGCCATTAGCTGGCAGATATGACAAGTATTATTAGCCATTAGCTGGCAGATATGACAAGTACTATTAGCCATTAGCTGGCAGATATGACAAGTATTATTAGCCATTAGCTGGCAGATATGACAAGTACTATTAGCCATTAGCTGGCAGATATGACAAGTACTATTAGCCATTAGCTGGCAGATATGACAAGTACTATTAGCCATTAGCTGGCAGATATGACAAGTATTATTAGCCATTAGCTGGCAGATATGACAAGTACTATTAGCCATTAGCTGGCAGATATGACAAGTATTATTAGCCATTAGCTGGCAGATATGACAAGTATTATTAGCCATTAGCTGGCAGATATGACAAGTACTATTAGCCATTAGCTGGCAGATATGACAAGTACTATTAGCCATTAGCTGGCAGATATGACAAGTATTATTAGCCATTAGCTGGCAGATATGACAAGTATTATTAGCCATTAGCTGGCAGATATGACAAGTATTATTAGCCTGAAATCTTAGAGAATGAAGGAAATTTCAATTTCCTTTTCTCCGAGATCTAACAATACTTACCATTCTATTACTTCTGATAACAAGCTAGGAAGCTAGGTGGCTCTAGGAATCTAGATTTAGTCAGCTTTACCGGCTCCTGGAACCGGGAACCCGGTTCCCAACAAACGGGTACCGGTCAGCCAGTGAGGCTCATATTGTTTGCATAGCTACCAAACAAGAGAATACCTATGGCTTGCCTCCGTGGGGCTAGGAGACAGGGTCTGTAATAGAATGGTAAATATTGCTAGATCTCGGAGAATGGGGAAATTGAAATTTCCTTCATTCTCCTTCGATTAATACTTACCACTCTATTACTTCTGATAACACCAGATTTAAACAGTAACCTGGTGGGAAGGGGCAAGCCATCAATTGCTTCTTTTGCCCCTGGAGAAAGATCTTAGACGTAAACTTGACATACGGAGACCTAAAAGGACCGACAAGTTTAGGGACCGAATCACATTCGCATCACCACACCACCCCACCACCCTTTTTCTCCTAAGAAAAGGGAGAGAACTCACGAACATGCATCTCGCCTGAAACACGAATATGCTAAGAGGGTTAACCGCTCTTTGCATATAATAGCCTGGGAATGAGCATGAATATATAATATGAATGATCATGATATATAAACATAATACAAAAACTGTCTAACTTGAATTACCTTATGATTATTTGAGTTCAGATGTGGAGCCTTCAACCAAGCACTTTTTCAACCATCCGTGACAATATTGGCTGTAATCCTCTCGCTAGACCAGGTCTGTTCCATAACTTTTGCTTTTTCAAGTACCAAAAGGGAGAAGAACAGTGTGGCCATCTAACTATCGTCTCAAACCAGCTAGAGCGAGCGGATTGGCAGAGTCTGACACATCCCTCATATAGTATCCATTTTTTGTTCTTAGTCAATGCACGGACTGGGCACCAGACACTGGCATCACGATCAAACCTAGTTAGTTTCGGTATAATGATCGGTTTGCCGGGATATTTCAAAGATTGATTCTTTGACATAAACTCTGCTCTTGGCAGTAGTCGCAGAACCTCTCGCGGAGACAAAAAATCGGTCCCTCTCTGCTGAAAGCGCATGGATCTCAATGCTTTAGACTAGCCGAACCCAAGGGTTCAAAAGGGTGCTTGGCCAGTACATTAAGCACTAAAGATAGACTCCAGGCTGGAATGACTACCGGTTGTCTCGGTCGGAGATTGCTCATTCCCTTCACCATCACATTTAACTGGGCCACCTCTGGACTATCTGTGTTGGCTAGACATGGGATAACTGATGCCAAGGCTGACTTGTATTCAGCAATTGTGACAGGAGCTAGTCCTGAAAAGAACAGTTCACAGAGAGTCTGCTATTTGCTGAATAGTTATATGACTTGAAGGTTGACCTCCTCGCAGCTGCGATGAATTTCGCAGCGTGTCGAGAAAAACCCTCCGACGTGGAACGTTGTTTGATAACATCCATGCAGTGAATTTGAACATTCCGGGACGCGCGTGTAGGAAGCATCCCTTGGCCTGGGAGATTATGTTCAAAATCTCGGGTAACTGCACTGGATTGTCCACCAGAAGATCCGTGAACCACGACCCGCTGGGCCAATATGGCGCTATTAGCAGGACCAGGCACGGTTCCTCTCTGATCTTCACCAAAACCTTCGGCAGAAGAATGGTGGGCGGATACGCGTAAGCGTGCATCCCTCCAGCTTATCGCCAGAGCATCTGTATCGACGGCATTTGGATCTGGAATCGGCGAGACCGAAGTCATGATTTGAGCAGTTTCCTTTGTAGCGAACAAGTCCACGTTTGGTTTGCCCCAATGCTCGAAGATACTGTGAAGACCTGGAGGGTTGAGAGACCATTCTGTTGGCAGAATCCTCTGTCTGCGAGACAAAGCATCCACCACAATGTTCAATCGCCCAGGAATGTGAGCTGCTTTCAAAACAACTGAGTAATTCCTGCACCATTGAATCAAGTGCCACACCTTCATACACAGTGTGGGTGACCTGGTCCCGCCTTAGAGATTTGTGTATGATACTACTGTTGAGTTGTCCGACCGTATCAATCCACTGCCATCATTTCCAACAGATTGATATGCAGCTGGCTCTCTTGAAGCATCCATGTGCCCGAGACCTGGTGTTCTCCCAGACAGGCCCCACCACCCCTCCAGCGATGCATCCGTGTACACGGATAGCTGGGGGTGGGGTAGGTGCAGCGAAACTCCTACTATGAGATTCTGACGCTTTTGCCACCATACAAGATGCGACATTATTGGCTCCAAAACTGGTACCAGCTTTGACAGGGGTTCTGTTCTCTGTTTCCACAGAGACATCAGACACAACTGCATAGGTCTTCGCATCAGAGCAGCATACGGGATTACCTGCTCCATGGAGACCATCATGCCCAGCATCTGAAGAAACCGCCTCGCCTGAATGTGGTTTCCCAATCGAACTCTTGAGGATGGCTAACAGACACCACTCTGAGCTCTGCTGGGTACACCCTGCCTTCCTCGAGATCGAATCCCTAAATAAACGAAATGTTGAGTGGGTGTCAATTCGGATTTCTCCTTGTTGACTATCCAGCCTAGATCTGAAAGTAACTTCAGAGTCAGAGCAGTATCCACTCCTAACCTGGCTGGTGTGTTCGCCTTGATAAGCCAATCGTCTATGTAGATGTGAAGCGCCACATTCTCTCTTCTGAGAAATGCTGTCACCGCAAGGACCACTCTGGTGAAAACCCTCGGAGCTGTCGACAGGCCGAATGGGAGGACTACAAACTCTCATACCCGATTCTGAAACGCGAATCTCAGAAATCTGTGACAACCCCTGTTCATTGGAATGTGGAAATATGTGGAGTTTCCATCTGAAACTGAGGCGTATGGATAAACCAATTCAATGGCCTGAGATTGAGTACGGGTCTCCACTCCCCTGTGCTCTTGGGGGACAAGGAACATGTTTGAATAGAAGCCTCCAGTGTTCTGGTTTGCTGGTTTTATTGCTCCCTTCAGACGCAAACCTGATACTTCGTTTTGAATGACTTCTAACTTGTCTGGCTCCCTTGGTATGGGTGTCCAGACACGTGCCAGACAGATTTTGCGGTGGAAAATCCCACCACTCTGGCATATACCCCTGGGATATCCATCCCAGGGCCAGACTGTCTGACGTCACACCTCGCCAAGCCTCGACGAAACGCATGAGCCTTCCACCCACTATAGACACATTGATGCCTAACGCGGGTGTCTGGCTCGCGATCCGCTCCCCCCCCCCCCCCTCGTGATGAGAGAGAACCATTTTGGTCTTGGCTTGGCTGGTCTGACTGGCACCGCTGTTTCTGTCGCACAGGTGCGGTCCAGGCAGATACGAAGGGAGCTTCCATACCCTCAGGTACGATCAGCTCCGGTCTTTCCACCCTTTGAGGATTTACCCTTCCCCTTGACCCTTCCGCCTCTCGGGTGATCAGGAGCAACAGTGGGGTGGGCAGGTCCCTCTTCAACCTTCTTCGCCTTCTTAGCCAAAGGCGGCTGTGAAGACCCAGCAATAGCAGAAGAAGCTGGCTTGGCTTTTGCCTTGCTCTTATGCTCTCTGTTTCTTGGAAGACAGTTGGCTACAGCCCCTAGTGCATGCGCCTGTCGCACTAGTTCTAGCTGTAGATTCACAGTCAACCGATTCTGCGCGATATGCGCCATGTCCTCTAGGATGGCCCACGCTTGGCCACCAAAGATGCTAGGGCCGTTCAGGGGCGTTCCAAGCAAACGCTCCCCGACGGCGGTAGTCGGACGCATACGGTCTAGGACCATCTGCCTCCTGGACTTGGTTACTCTCGCTTGCACCCTAGCCAATGCGTCCATTGACAGCACCAGGCCGTCATTAACACATGATAGTGCCACAGGTGGCACAGGGTGGTCTGCCCCAGCTTCAGCCCCCACTGACTGAAGCAGGCGATAAGAGTGATTGACAGCACTCATTGCTGCCCTCACCCCCTCATCACACAGGGCCAGGACTTCCTCATGGTGAGCCTAGGACCTATCCACAAGTGCCAGAGCGGGGCCACCCGCTCCTGCACTCTGAACTCCAAGCACCCAGCGGTCATCCTCAGTGACCACTGGTACCACACCATATCTGTCGTATTCCCCACCGGGAATATAGCACCTTGCCCACACCTCCCTGGAGGCCACAGGGAGCTGACTCTTGGTCAAGAGTTGCTAGCTATAAATAGCATCTAACAACTCTATAAACTGTGGATCCAGTCCAATGGACTGGATCCGAGCCGCGGGCAAGACCCCCGTCCCAATCGACACAACCGACGGACGGGGGGTGTCTTCCTCGGCCGTGGCCGAAACCACAGATGGGTCCACCCTGGCTAGCCAAGCCAGAGCCTCGGACGAGTCTGTCTCCGAAGAACACCCCCGTGAATATATCACCCGTTGATGTATTCACGGTTCTACGAGCAGCGGCCTCCCAGCTAGGAGCCACGGCTAGTAATCCAGAAACACCAGTACCGTACGTTTCCGCCGCCACCCCATGGAGTTCGCCGGTCCATGGAGTAGGCCCGCACGGAAAACCGAGCGGACCCGTAGCAGTTATGGAACCATGGCCATACACGGGCGCCACAGCACCCCATGTATGACCGCCGGACCAGGCGAGATAGGTATGTATCCAGCCTGGCCAGCAACACCCGTCACCGTGTCGGTTGGTGGCAAACCAACCGGCACTGGATGGGTGCCAGGTACTGGTGTGGCCTCAACCACGGGTGGAGCGACTGTCCTGGCTTGCGCCAAGCCAGACAGATGGAGGGCGGTTACGTCCAGGACGGAATCGATCTCCATGCTCTCTACCCGCGGCATCTCAGGCTGTAACAGTCTCTCCTCCTCGGCCTCCTCGTCTTCAGACCCCGAAGTGTCGTCACCAGACGAGGAGACACTGGAGCCGTCCTGGCGAATGGTTCCCATGCCCGACGGACTGGCCACCGCTACTGGACCACCTGGAGGTGGCCGCAGAGAGACAGAACCCATCAGGCCAGAGCCCGACGGGACTGCCAGGGAGCCATATGAGATGGCCCCCTCCGTAGCCAGTCCAGACCCCTGTCCAAGGACACGGTCCGTGCCGGACACGGGAAGACTGTCCCACAACTTTCGGGATCAGGGACGACACCAACATGGGCAGGATGCTATGCAAGAAGCCTTGCACAGTGGGCCCCGAACCATGCTGGAGTTTTCCAAAACCTCCGGTTGCGGACATGGAGCGGCCCCAGAGGCCGAAACGGATGCTCCCCGATTTGACTTCGAAATTATGACCCCGCATCAGACCCAGCGAAGTCCTTCTGGGAAAGGAACTTGACTAACATTTCGACTGGCCACACTGAACATATGTTACACCTATTATCGACATTACATGGCGAACAACGGTAACAGACATCTTTGTAAATGACCGGATAGGGATAGGCTTGGCCTATAAAATAAGCACAAAACCTAAAATAAACAAGCGGAACGAAACAGGAATGGAAGGCAGACAAATAATTTAAAAATATATTGACCATAAATTAATTGTTAACCCTCCACCACCCCACCCCGCAACATTACAATAAAGATTTCATTTTCTGGCGACAAGAACGATAGCGGACATTAATACACCCATATACTGATCCTAACGGATGTATAGAACAGAACCAGGAACCATATCGCTTAGCATTCGCGTTATATTTAATAATAAATTACAAGTTATACTCTCAAACGAAGGCCAAAACAATACGTGAAAAAAACAACAAAATGATTTTAAGCAAACTGCTGTAAACCACGGTAAAACCGCAGAACATACATCTTAAATCAAGAATTTTTAAACCACCGATCAATGCAAACAGATCGTGATTACCACGCAAAACTCAACATAATTCCAAAGTTTTTCTGGTACAAAAAGTATGCAGCACCCAGAACAAGATGCGCGGATAAGTGAAATATTTTCTTCACCATAAAAATCCGAGAAACAACACGGGTGTGATGTCACCCGCTCGGATAATACGGAGAACGACGTCAGCCGATTTTCGTGTTAGAAACACCGTACAGCCAACACCTCATTTCATATTACTGCCGATCGCCGTTGGGATTAAAGGAAGGCGACCAATCTGGCATATTTCGTTGTTAACACACGTCCCCGATTCGGGGTCAGAAATTGGAACATGCGACACAGACAAAATTTTAAAGGACCTAAGTCTCTATAGTATAGAATAACATGAAACAATACAACCTGGGTTTCAACGGCTCCTTCCATGTTAATCCAATAATCCTTGAAGCGAAACAGTTAACACAAGCACAGAACTTAGAAAAAACTTTAATTAATTCTAAGAAACTCCAAATGCAAAAGCATGTATTGCTCTTGTTGCTATGCAAACAAGAATGAGCCTCACTGGCAGACGGGTACCCGTTTGTTGGGAACTGGGTTCCTGGTTCCAGTAAAGCTTACTAAATCTAGATTCCTAGAGCCAGAAAGCTTCCTAGCTTGTTATCAGAAGTAATAGAATGGTAAGTATTGATCGAAGGAGAATGCTGGTCTTACGTCATTGTGTTTTATTTAATTCTGTTTTGTATGAAAATTATTGTAATTAAACAGCTTAATGGTCAGATTTGGTCAAGAAATTTTCAAATTTCTCATAGAAAATTTCTATTTTGCAGACCAAGAAGACAATTTTTTAGAAGCCATCAGTGGAATGACAAGCTCAATTGTCGAGCTGGCCATTCAAGTTGTAAATATGAACAAGGCATCGCAGTAAGTTCATGGACACCTGAGGGATGCACCCTGAAGGCATACTCCATGTGTAAAGAGTCTTGAAACTATGGTATGGACAAAAATTGTCTATAATGTTCAGTGAATTGTGAAAAGTAAGTCAAACATAAGTCACGCTGACATACGTAGGTTTCATCATACACGGCTCACATTCTCCCCAAGATGCACCCACATACCAAGGTTCATGATACACCGCACATATTCTCCCCAAGATGCATTGACATACCAAGGTTCATGATACACTGCACAAATTCTCCCCGTGAAGCATTGACATACCAAGGTTCATGATACACTGCACATATTCTCCCAAAGATGCATCCACATACCAAGGTTGATGATACACTACACATATTCTCCCCATGATGCATCCACATACCAAGGTTCATGATACACTGCACATATTCTCCCCATGATGTATCCACATACCAAGGTTCATGATACACTACACATATTCTCCCCAAGATGTATTGACATACCAAGGTTCATGATACACTGCACATATTCTCCCCATGATGCATCGACATACCAAGGTTCATGATACACTGCACATATTCTCCTCAAGATGCATCGACATACCAAGGTTCATGATACGCTGCACATATTCTCCCCATGATGTATCCACATACCAAGGTTCATGATATACTGCACTTATTCTCCCCAAGATGCAGTGACATACCAAGGTTCATGATACACTGCACATATTCTCCCCAAGATGCATTGACATACCAAGGTTCATGATACACTGCACATATTCTCCGTATGATGCATCGACATACCAAGGTTCAAGATACACTGCACATATTCTCCCCAAGATGCATTGACATACCAAGGTTCATGATACACTGCACAAATTCTCCCCGTGATGCATTGACATACCAAGGTTCATGATACACTGCACATATTCTCCCCAAGATGCATCCACATACCAAGGTTGATGATACACTACACATATTCTCCCCATGATGCATCCACATACCAAGGTTCATGATACACTGCACATATTCTCCCCATGATGTATCCACATACCAAGGTTCATGATACACTACACATATTCTCCCCAAGATGCATCCACATACCAAGGTTCATGATACACTGCACATATTCTCCCCAAGATGCATTGACATACCAAGGTTCATGATACACTGCACATATTCTCCCCAAGATTCATCGACATACCACCGTTCATGACACACTGCACATATTCTCCCCAAGATGCATCGACACACCAAGGTTCATGATACACTGCACATATTCTCCCCAAGATGCATTGACATACCAACATGATCAGTTTCATGATCATACATATAAAAGTGTAGAAACTATGGCCCGGAAAAAAACCCCACAGACCCCCCTTGTGGGTTGGTCTGTTGTTTTATTAACCACTATAAAAACATACTTACCGCTCAATCACTACTTGCTAAATCAATTATTTGCATTTTGCTATCAGAATAAGATTTTTATGCCTGCATACACACCTCCCCATGCCTAATCCTATTCCTATGGACCCTCAACCAGGCTACTGGTTGAGTCCCACCTCCAGCCTACCATCAGGTATAGACTGGCACCAGTCTATACTCACCTCATAGTGACGCTTGTCGCTACGCGCGCTCACGCATGCGCATCAGAGCCCGAATAGGAAACAGATTCACTTTTCTAAATTTAAGTGCAAAATATTTAAAGTCTGATTCTCAAATCTTACCACGCGGGGTGGTTGAGGCCGGGTCGTAGTGATTGAACGGTAAGTATGTTTTTATAGTGGTTAATAAAACAACAGACCAACCCGCAAGGGGGGTCTGTGGGGGGTTGTTATTACACCACAAAAACATCCATTACCGTTCAATCACTACTTGCTAAACCCGTAGATTTGGTCAGTGCCCCCTGTCCACATAAGGTGGGAGGAGATTTGAGAATCAATAAACCAGGATAAAAATCAAACCAATCTTATCCCTATGTTATTAACATAACATATTAGTGTATTTAGCTCAATCACAACGTGATTAGCAAATAAGAACAAGTTGAACTTAAAGAAATAACTAAAAACCAAAAGAAGACTCACCATTTCTCACCGACGCAGTCTTTTAACGAAATGGTGGAAAGTGATTGGTAAATAGTCTTCGGCTTTTTTGGTTAACAAACAAGGATAAATTAAATCAATCTTATCCAAATGTTAACAACATAACCTAATATAGCATTTAGCTCAATCACACCGTGATTAGCAAATACGACCAACTTGAACTTAAAGAAATAACTAAAAACCAAAAGAAGACTCTCCCCCTATCTCACAGACACATAGCCCTAACGAAAATGGTGGGAAGTACTTGGTAAATAGTCTTCGGCTTTTTTAGTTAACAAACAAGGATAAAATTAAATCAATCTTATCCAAATGCTAATAACGTAACCTAATAGTGCATTTAGCTCAATCACACCATGATTAGCCTGCACTCTGGTCTTTGAGTTAAAAGGATGTACGGTGTATTCACATTTCCCTCCTGCTACCTGCATGATCTCATCTAAAGACGATCCCTCAAAAAGAGCGAAAGAAGTAGCCATACCTCTAACGTCATCGGCTTTAATAAGGGAGAGATTAATTTGATCCGGTGAGGCTATCTCATAACAAGGATTAAGTATTCTCTCAAAATCCATCTGACAATCGAAGAATTTGAGACCGGCTTAGATAAATTTTCCTCGTAGGAAAAACATAAATGAGATGGATCGATTCTTATAACATCTGATCGCTGATTGAAGGTTCCTAATGCCCTAATAGGACACCAAAATTTTTCGGATGGCGACAGACGAAAAAGATTTTAAAATGATCGGACTAGCAGGATAGCGGTTAGTGCGAGTTATAGATAAAAAATTCCTTCTGGGATATCAGATCCGTCTCCTGAAACTATAAATCTCTACTTTTCAGCAGAAAGAGCATGAATCTCTTGAACGCCTTCTAGCAGAGGCTGTAGCAACAAGAAAAAACAGCTTTGACAAGTAAAAACAAAACCAAGCTTACTACTGGTAGAAGAAATAGGTTCAAAATGGCGCCCTGCCAAAACTTGAAGAACCAAAGCCCAACTCCAGGAAGGAAAAGACTTAGCAATCGGAGGACGAATATTACTTAGACCTCTAATAAAGCTATTAAAAGTCTTAGTATCCTTGACATCGGCATACAGAAGACAAGGAAGGGATGACACCAGAGAACATCTATACTCCCTGAACGTAATAACTGACAAATGAAAATACCCAAACAGATAAGATAAAAAATCTAATAATTTGGGTATCGAACCAGAATCGGGCACAAAACCTTAGTCTGAACATCATTCACCTAAATTTTTTAAATCGACCCTTGTAAACTCAACGGGTCGAATCCCTTCTGGCAGAGTCAATCATTTCCTGATATCAGAAGAAACCTTATTCTCGAGGACTTCAGACTCGAGATTCTCCAAACACACAGACTAAAATTTATTGGATTTGGATGCACACAAAGACCTCTTACTTAAGATAGAAGATCCTGGTATACTGGAAGAAGAAGAGGGAAATCTACCAGAAAATCTAGAAGGTCTAAAAACCAAATCCTCTTTGGCCAACAGGGAGCTATCAGAAGAATTTCGCAAACCTGATCCTTGACCCTCTTCAAAACTAACTGAATCAAAATCGTTCGAGAGAAGGAATAGGCGAACATTCCTGCCCACTACTGAGACAGAGCATCCACCCCCCCCCCACCCCCGAGGGGTTGACTGTCCAGAAAAGGAGACATGTAAGAGAAGATCTGAGCATTCAGAGAGGCCGCGAACAGCTCTACTAGAGGACAATCCATAAGACTAAACCTCATTCCTCCTTCTAAGAATGAAAGAAAACCCCATGGCCATGACTGAACGAATCGAGATTTAGAAGCCTAACAGACAATCTGACCAATGCACAGAAGCCTGGATCTACTTTCCAATGAATAGCCTCTTCTATAGACTCCCTGACAATCATAGACAAACAACAACCCCTCTAAAGCTAATAGCTTCTAATAATAAGGAACAGAAAACCTTTTTGGAAGAGGAGACTACATAGAAGGATTCTAGATCCAGGAATATCTAGCCCCTTTTAATAAGGGCCCCCCCTTAAAGAAGAGTCAAACTTACTATATGCTAAAGAGGAGTGCTCATAGAAAACACATAGATTACATATGCCAAAAATCCTGGCCTATATCATAATGCTTATACCTCACTAAATAGGTAACTCACGTTTATTATGGATATTTTAATAATACCGCTTACTCTGAATGGAGACCAAAAAGGGTCATATCAGAATAGCCTAACTTATTAATAATGCTAAAGACTCTGCAAAAATTATAGATAATATTATTTACAGAGATTTAACCATAGATTGTGGCAAACCAAAACCCCATAGTAAGTCTATGGGAGTGCTTAGAGTCAAGATATAGCCAAATCATGTGCCCAAGATCTACATGAACTACGGGAAAGTCACTAGTGATGACCGTCATCACAATTCTATGAATAGCATACATGACAAGTCACAAGGTCCTGATAAGAGAACTATGGCCCACATTAGACTATCTAATTTAAACATTGTATGACAATGGAGATTTAATAAAAAATTGTATTGAATACATCAACGGTTGCCTAGCCGCTCGGCTTGCTGATAAATTAGATATCCTAAACAATTCGATATTTATGCCACGAGGCAGAAACATAAAAGATTTTAATAAATTTATTGATTCTTATATTCATAATCTTAGCATCAATAATTTCATCTTTGTACTAACAAATGCCATTGTGTTAGAAATCCCCAAGAAAGATTGAACACTGATACTAGATATTAACTGATTGAATAATGAATTTTGCAGACGACATATCACAACTGTAATATCTCTGGACTTGCAAAGATTTAGAAAACATTTTGACCGAAATAGTTGGTGGATGCTTAAATCCAAAGATCCTCATCCGCTCTTCCCCCCTCCAGCGCAACCCCAACCCCACTCCAACCGGCCCGCTGGCAACCCCCAGACAACAACCTCAACAAGCAAAAACCCAAGACTCACCGAATAATCTGGGAATAATCCGACCGAAAATTGCCGGTGGCATCACCAACAACCTTCAGCCAAACTGCCCCCAAAATACCCAGCAAATCCTGAGCCCCGAGCCCCGCCCCCCGAAACCCCGTCCGAAGGCCCGCAGCAACCCAGTCAAAACATCAAAATTTACGCTATAAAAGGAAAACCAAACAAAAATCTGGATTGAAAAATGAAAACAAAACGAACTCACCGAAACTATGTCAACGCAGAAGAATCCGACTCATATTCCTCCTTCCTGCCCCTTTATCCGATTGATTATCCTTTCTAAGCGAATAATGTACTTGTAGACATTAATCCTGTACTCATAATGATCCTATGAAACCTTTACTGAATCTAATTCTTTTCAGCGACTGACGAAATTATACTACGATTTACTTAAGAATCAGGGATATCCCCTCCACAAATAAACTCCCTTTGGTTAAATAAATATGTCAACCTGCCGACATAAGAGGTAAAAGGAGCGAGAAAAAACGCTGAATGGCCCGAAGACAACTGGCCATCTAAAGTTGGATGAAAGCAAAAATCGTATCTCGAAATAATGCGTAGAATACAACCTGACTTATCGGCTTATGAAATGCGCATAGAAAATAATCTGCAACAAAATCCCATACAGTAACCAGTCAGGAGTCTTTAATTACGCTGAAATTGTCGCTGATAAACGAATAAATGTCTGAATAGACTACCATTCCAAGAGAGACTACAAGACTGGCAATGACTTGGAATGACTATTTTCAGCAATTTAACATTCCCAATATTAAACAAAAACTGAAATAAGACTAATTCTTAGGCAAGAAGATGACTAGATTCTAGGAATGCGGACATGGAAAAAGGGAAACGGAAATGCATAAACCCGGAAGTATACTACCGGAAACTGATCAAAATCCTACAACCCGGATGTACAGAATTACCGGAAGAGGAAGCTGAAAACCCGGAAATGGATGAACATGTAATGCCGGGTAAAACCGGAAATGACCCTATCCCCGGCTGTACGAAATCCGGATGTGGAAAAAAGGAAAAAGAAATGGATAAAACTGGAAGTAGACTACCGGAACTGATCAAGATCCTACAATCCGGATGTACAGACTAACCGGAAGAGGGAACTGAAAAAACGGAACCGGAAATTGGTGAACAATGCAATGTCGGGTCCAAAAGACCCGGATATGCATTCTTCCAGAAGCTCTCATGAAACCGGAAACGGAAATCGGAATTACATCCAGGTCTGACCGACCCGGAAGTACACTTCTAATACCGGAAGCGGAAGTAAACTGACTAGTGTCCACCCCGGAACTGGAAACGCCTCTACCAGAATTCGGAAAATAAAAAGAGTCCTCAGACTCCGATATCCGGAAGCGCTAAAAAACCTGGAAACGGAAGTAGACACTATACCTCTAGGACCCGGATGTCCTACATAACCGGAAGACAGACCGGAAGTTACCGAAACGGAAGTGGTAACCGGATCTTGCCAACCCGGATCACCCCCCCCCCCCCCAAACAGGAAGTCCTTCCGGAAACGGAAGCTACCGAAGCCGGAACCGGATCTTGATGACCCGGATGTCTCGCTAAACCGGAAGTCTGGCCGGAAAAAGAATGAGAATCATAAAACGGAAGTAACCGGAATTAGCAAGACTAGGTAACAACCTCTCAACAATGGGCGCTTTCGAGACTACTTTAACCACCGGAACCACCGTTACATTGGCATTTTCATAAGTACTAGCCTTATGGACGCCAGCTTCCGCCGACGCCACCACGGCTTGAAGGTTATGCCCGTCACCTTCTAGTCTAACGTGGATTTTCTGTGGTGCACCCTCCGAGCACACCTTCAAGAGCTTAGATGCTCTTGTCTTCTGCTTTTTCGGCGATTCCATCACCTGTCTAGAGGACAGGGGGACCGGCTTCCCCCATTTGCGGGAACGCCCGCTAGCCTTCGGGCTATCCTCGGAGCTTGACGAGCTCTCCTTCCTTTTTGCCTCTTTTATTGCAGAAGAGATCCTTTCATCAAGTGATTTCGTCAAAACGGTGGCAAACGACTCAAACCTAGCAAAGAGCGCCATCACGGCGTCCGAATTTCCCGATGAATTTCCCCCCTCCGTTGCTACCGATAACGGAACAGAGGTTGAAGCAAAGAACACCGCCCTTGTCTTGCTAGCAACGGAGGAAGGGGAAGGACGACCAGAGGCAGCGATTGTTAGACCGACAAATCTTTAAAGAACGCTTTCGCTACCGAAAACCGGCCACCCTTTACAAATCACACACATAGCATTAGTAGTACAGGACACTTCGCACAAACGTGCCCGGCGAATCGAGTGATGACGATCACATTTTGCCGACGAACATTTAGTCTTATCTGACCTTTTCGCTAACTCCTACAAACGAAAAAACGTAACAATGAAGCATACCGCTCAAACTCTCACACAAGAGACACCCTCAACTCAGTTCTAACGGCGGGAAAATTCAAATTTCCGTACCAGAAACTTTCAAGGGATTTTAATATAATCCTTATAATGCACTAGAAATAACTTCGTTACAGGCTCTATATATGGACTGGACATTATCAATGATAATGATGATTTAGGATAACAATCAAGATACCACGAAGCAAAAACGATCTTCGCGAAAACCGGTAATATATAAATTCGTCTATAAGATACCATATAAACACAATTATACTCCTAGACGTAACTTAGGGAGGATTGACTTCATATTGGGCATATTGTTCCGAGATATAAAGTCAAAAGGTATCACTGCCACAGCGCAAAACACAAAAACTTATATAAATATTTTTAGACAACTATTCTGCATGCAAGAATAATTGAAAAGTGAATCCGTTTCCTATTCGGGCTCTGATGCGCATGCGTGAGCGCGCGTAGCGACAAGCGTCACTATGAGGTGAGTATAGACTGGTGCCAGTCTATACCTGATGGTAGGCTGGAGGTGGGACTCAACCAGTAGCCTGGTTGAGGGTCCATAGGAATAGGATTAGGCATGGGGAGGTGTGTATGCAGGCATAAAAATCTTATTCTGATAGCAAAATGCAAATAATTGATTTGGCAAGTAGTGATTGAACGGTAATGGATGTTTTTGTGGTGTAATAACAACCTGTAGACACTAGACAGTAATGTTTAATGGACCGTGAAAAGTAGGTCAAAACATACTTCGCAGGGAAATTCTTGAAACTACGGCCAAGACAAAAATTCTCTGTAATGTTCAGTAAACCATGAAAAGTAGCAGATGCAACACACCGCCAGTGTATAATGCATCCATATATCAAGTTTAGTTCATGTATACATGTGTACCAAAACCTCCTGAAACTACAACGCCGATTGCAATGTTCAGTGAACCATGAAAAGTAGGTCATGCTGACCTAGTTCTTATACACTGCACATCTTTTCATCTTGCATCCACACACCAAGTTTAATGATCATATATATAGTGTTGACACCATGGCCTTGACAAACTTGTAGAGGGTAAAGAACAGGCGGACAAAGCTGCGACAATATGCTCTGCATGAATTTGAAATATTAAATATGAAATATTCCACTCTTGATGCATCCACATACCAAGGTTCATGATACACTGCACATATTCTCCCCATGATGTATCCACATACCAAGGTTCATGATACACTACACATATTCTCCCCAAGATGCATCCACATACCAAGGTTCATGATACACTGCACATATTCTCCCCAAGATGCATCGACATACCATGGTTCATGACACACTGCACATATTCTCCCCAAGATGCATCGACATACCAAGGTTCATGATACACTGCGCATATTCTCCTCAAGATGCATTGACATACCAACATGATCAGTTTCATGATCATACATATAAAAGTGTAGAAACCATGGCCCGGACAAACCTGTAGACACCAGACAGTAATGTTTAATGGACCGTGAAAAGTAGGTCAAAACATACTTCGCAGGGAAATTCTTGAAACTACAGCCAAGACAAAGATTCTCTGTAATGTTCAGTAAACCATGAAAAGTAGCAGATGCAACACACCGCCAGTGTATAATGCATCCATATATCAAGTTTAGTTCATGTATACATGTGTACCAAAACCTCCTGAAACTACAACGCAGATTGCAATGTTCAGTGAACCATGAAAAATAGGTCATGCTGACCTAGTTCTTATACACTGCACATCTTTTCATCTTGCATCCACATACCAAGTTTAATGATCATATATATAGTGTTGACACCATGGCCTTGACAAACTGGAGGGTAAAGAACAGGCGGACAAAGCTGCGACAATATGCTCTGCATGAATTTGAAATATTAAATATGAAATATTCCACTCTTCATCAGATTGGTCTGCAAATGGATATTTCTTAGATGAAATGGCTGGTCAATAACAATTTGATACTAGCCGACAGGTCAATCACAACTTGATACTAGCCAACAGGTCAATCACAACTTGATACTAGCCGACAGGTCAATCACAACTTGATACTAGCTGACAGGTCTATCACAATTTGATACTAGCCGATAGGTCAATCACAACTTGATACTAGCCGACAGGTCAATCACAACTTGATACTAGCCGACAGGTCTATCACAACTTGATACTAGCTGACAGGTCAATCACAATTTGATACTAGCCGACAAGTCAATCACAATTTGATACTAGCCGACAGGTCAATCACAATTTGATACTAGCCGACAGGTCAATCACAACTTGATACTAGCCGAAGGTCAATCACAACTTGATACTAGCCGACAGGTCAATCACAATTTGACACTAGCCCACCTGGCTGGTCAATCACATATTGAACTAGCCCTAGTCAATGTCTACTAGCCTTGGGCTAGCAGTCTAGTGGATTTATGGTTATTTACTTAGAGGTAAATTCAAACAAAATTTAATTCTGTAGCAGTTTGACATTCTTGATAAATCACAATTTCCAGGCCAAGACACGACTATTTTAAAAAAATCATATATAACCACGCCAATCATTCCCAATTGGTAAAGTTTAAAAAATCTCTAAGAATCCTGACCATCACATGAGTAAATCCTGACCATCACATGAGTAAATCCTGATCATCACATGAGTAAATCCTGACCATCACATGACAGGGTTCATACAGCTGGCAGGTTTTCTTATTCAAGGACTTTTCAAGGACTTTCAAGACTAAAAAAGTTGATTTCTCAAGGGCTCAGAACCAGCATCCCGGACAAAGTGACGATATGACACTGGTGCAAAATTTCATACAGCTTACCTTTATAACCTTTCAAATTACAGTTTGAATTTTGGAACTTACTCGGTTCCAGATAGATTTTGCCAACCAAATTTTCTTAAATCTTTATTTACATCAGTACATGAACGTTTTGCAGACAGTAAAAATCACATGGGAGGAAATGTTGATTTTCAAGGGCTTTCCAAGGCGGATGGGTGAAATTCCAGTACTTTTCAAGACAAATTTCAAATTCAAGGCTTTTCAAGGCAGATGCCAAAACTCAAGGGCTTTTCAAGTTTGTACGAACCCTGCATGAGTAAATCCTGACCTTCACATGAGTAAATCCTGACCATCACATGAATAAATTACTAAGATAAACAGATGCTAGTGACAATCTTGTAATCTTACCTAATAGTTTATTGTAATGAATGTCTATAGGCAGGTTTTCCATATCCATCTTGAGGAGCTGAAACACACAATAAATAAAATCTGCCATAGTGAGGTCATATATACAGGAAGATAACTCTGTCAGAATGAGGTCATATAGACATGTTGTCACATAACCAAGGGAGATAACTCTGTCAGAGTGAGATAATATGTACAGGTTGTCACATTGATCTATATACTAACTGGATTGGCCACACAAGCACAAATTGCGTGACAAAATCGTCCAACAGCTAACCAACAGCGCCTTTGTGATGTCACATGACGTCATTGACCTAATGACGTCATCGTTTACGTCACAATATACCATCTCGCAATATTTTAGGCATTCCCCCTAGATTTGTGTGGTATTTTCCCATATGACTAGTGGTGAATGACGTCGTAATTGTTAAAGGGGCGGTATAGCTGACAGACACTTTCCTGGTGTAAATCTATAGATGCTGATATCGTCAGTGTCCATGCGCCGATTTTAACGACTATGGTATCTGGAAATAGCTGCTGATTAGCTGCATCGCTTGGTACTATGGACGTTAGGATTCCTCACATAGTGACATATGCACACACATAGCAACACACGCGCACACACACTCGCACACACACACACACACATGCACGCACGCACGCACACACACACACACACACACACACACACACACACACACACTGACATACGCACACACAATCACACATAGCAACATACTCACACACATAGTGACATACGCACACACATAGTGACATACGCACACACATAGCAACATACGCACACACATAGTGACATACGCACACACATAGTGACATACGCCCACACATAGTGACATATGCACACACACATAGCAACATACGCACACAGATAGCAGCATACGCACACACATAGCGACATACGCACACACATAGCGACATACGCACACACAGTGACATACACACACACAGTGGCATACGCACACACATAGCGACATACGCACACACATAGTGACATACGCACACCCAGTGGCATACGCATACACACATAGTGACATACTGACACACAGTGGCATACACACACACACATAGTGACATACGCACACACATAGTGACATACGCACACACATAGCAACATACACACACACATAGTGACATACGCACACACAGCAACATACGCACACCCATAGCGACATACGCACACAGATAATAGCAACATACGCACACACATAGCGACATACACACACACATAGCGACATACGCACACACAGTAACACACGCACACACATAGCGACAAACGCACACACATAGCGACATACGCACACACATAGCGACATACACACACACAATGATTACAGTCCTATAATGAACAATACCAACTGATACAGAATATGTACTGACCAGTACAGTCCTATACTGAACGATACCAACTGATACAGAATATGTACTGACCGATACAGTCCTATACTGAATGATACCAACTGATACAGAATATGTACTGACCGATACAGTCCTATACTGACCGATACCAACCGATACAGAATATGTACTGACCGATACAGTCCTATACTGAATGATATCGACTGATACAGAATATGTACTGACCGATACAGTCCTATACTGAACGATATCGACTGATACAGAATATGTACTGACTGATACAGTCCTATACTGAACGATACTGACTGATACAGAATATGTACTGACCGGTACATTTTAAATATAACCATTAGGCTTCCATATATTATACATGCACTGTAGCTGACTGACGGGTGTAAATATCGACCAGTAGAATTTTTAGTATCTCGCATTCCGAGATCTCGCAAGATTTTCACCACCACGAAAGCCCGCCTCTATTTTTAGATTGATGTCATCGCCGAGCTGGAGAGGCTCTGGATTGGCTGGCGGGTGACAATCAGGAGGCGGATCTTATGCATGAAGCAGTTAACTGGTTGAATCAGAGGTGATAATAATATAGCTGGATTTTATACGATTTTACAATGTGTGATTTTATATGATTTTACAAAGTGTGATTTTATATGATTTTACAAAGTGTGATTTTATATGATTTTACAAAGTGTGATTTTATATGATTTTACAATGTGTGATTTTATATGATTTTACAAAGTGTGATTTTATATGATTTTACAAAGTGTGATTTTATATGATTTTACAATGTGTGATTTTATATGATTTTACAAAGTGTGATTTTATATGATTTTACAGTGTGATTTTATATGATTTTACAATGTGTGATTTTATATGATTTTACAAAGTGTGATTTTATTTGATTTTAGTTCTAAGAGACGTGGGAATGCAATTAATGTACTTTTAATTAACACTTTTAATCGTATTCCAAAAACTGGCTGATACGGTGATCTTGATCGAGGGATGTTCTTTTGCAGGCCAAGATAATAATGTAGAAAGACCACTTGCCTACATAGACAGGTTGTTAGTCTTTTCGCAGACCGTAGGCTAACACGCGTGTGCGAGAGTGGGTGTTGTGGCGGGTGGGGTGTATTCACACGTTTGTATTGAAATCCCTGTTAACTGTTTCAATAAAGATCAGTAAATTAATGTATTGAACCCGTTGACCATTGATCTATCAACCACCCTTTGCAACTTATAACACATCCAATTCATGCAATATTTACTCATTATTTAGCACCCATGCGAATACAGCTTATTCCCCACATCTGTTTTCTTATCAATACGGAAATAGAAGCACAAAAATATACTCGACTGTACTCAACCATGATATATAAAGTTGATTCCAAGTTTACCAATCTTGCGATTATTCTGTTTTAACGTTAATCCATTAGAATTTAAATTTATCGTTGGAGTTTTTATCTTCGTGATAGACAGATTGCTAGTTTGTTAGCGTGATATATTTTGGAATTGGCTGCTTTTATTGATGCTATGGAATTTGTAAGTATTCATTGACTAGAAATTGTTGTAAAGTGCAGCTAAAAAATAATCTGCGTTTCTAATACAATACAATTTTGAAGACAATGTAAGAAATGTTTTGTTGAATATTTTTAACATAGGCAGCAATGTCTTCCAATCAAATTATGTTCAAAATATTCAACAACATATTTTGTTTTGGAAACATTTAGTTATTTCTGAGATGTAGCCTACTGTAGCCAATGCGGGGATCTCGAGAAATACACATTTGCAGACTGATTACACACTGAATTATTTTCAAACTTTACGACTGGAATGACGCTCAATTTCAGAGCTAGTCATTGCAGTGGAGAAATTGAAATAATAATATCTTGTTCTGCAAATGGACAATTTCTAATTTCTAAAAGAACTGAAATTTTATTGATCAATTTATAATATTACTCCACTCACGGCTATCACCGCTGCTGCCGCCACCACCATAAACCCCCAAAATTGCCGGCCACATTTATGTATATTTGTATTATGGGAAACATAATAATTTTCACAAAATGAATATTTTGAAGCTATTGCTGCCAGATAAATTGGTTTCAAAATCATCACCTGAATGTTTGCATCGCAGCACACATACATTCCAGTGGATTAAGCATCACACATTATTTATACACCATGCACACACGCAGCGCTAGCTTTAATCTGGAAACACATGTGTCCTTATATAATATACATGTATATTAATTGTTTTACAGATGCGCCCATTTTTAAAAGGCGCAGAAGTACACTTATTGCAAATGTCTACATTTTCTTAAAGGTGCATATTCACACACCAGAATGCTTGAAAATAAAATTGTTAAAATTGTATTCTTTCATAGGCTTAAATTATGTGTCTATATGTAATGAAACGAGTGCCTCTATTTCAATTTTGTAACTTAAAATTTGTTATTAATTTAAATGGAATGAAATCATCATATGTTAAGATTTATTTCATTTCATTACATATTGGCTCACAGTTTAAGCCCCTAAAAGTATAATTTAAACAATTTTATTTTCAGTAATTTTGCTGTGAATATGCACCTTTAAAGGAGCATATTCACAGTGAAATGACTGAAAATAAAATTATATACTTCTTCTTCTTTTCGTTCGCTGATCATACCGCCAGTCCTGTAAGTTACTATCGACATAATCATAAGCGTTAAGTGCGTGGATCCATGGTTTATTAAAAACCAAGGCAAAGCCCACCAAACCGATTTCATGCCCATCTCCTTTACATTGTTCAAACCAATATGACACTCTGTGTGACGAATGCGATGCTCTTCCTGATGCTGTTGAAATTTCACCACCAGCAAATGCCCGAATCCAGCACAACAAAAAAACAGAAGGAATGTGTGTCAAAAACTAAAATGCTACAAAAACAATCGTTTGTTTTCAACTTTTGTCACCTATTTCTCCTGTACCAAATGCACAATCTTCACCGAATGCATCTTCACCTATAGAACCCAGCCCTGATGTTGACATACCTACGAACAATGCGTATACAGCAGCTAAGAAGCTTTTTGATAGCATGGTGTCCAACGCTGAGAACAACATTGAAAACCTACTCTCAGACATGACCTAGGGCTGGGCGGTTTGGCCTAAAAGAAAACCGATGACGGTATCACTAATTAAACCGGTATTAAGGAAATACCGGTTTAAGGGGTTAGAATGATCGAAAATAATTTGAAATATGAAAATATGCCGTTTTCATTAGCTACATACAGTACATGTATTTTGCGATTTGACAACTGACGTAAATTGCCACGAAATTAGAACGGTAACTACGTACGACTGCTCACTTCGACGCTATCTATCTCAAAATAGTAGTTAAAATAAATAAAATAAATAAAGTCTGGTTCATGTGATGTCATGAAAATAACACTCTAACTACTAAAATGTTGATTTTCTACACTGTTATTAGGTAACTATTTTCGAAAGTGTAGTAAAATCTAACGCGTGTAAGTAGGAACCCGGATATGAGAGCGAGTTTAGACTCCTAGTAGAGTAGCGCTCATTCGGTTAGAGTTCGTATACCCACCTACAGTATGATCTAGTCTAGTAAGTCATGTGTTCGTATTCAAGTACTCCGTATTTAGTAATACTCCTCAATAAACTGTCGTTCACGCGGGTGAATGTCATTCAGCACGTAACTAAAGGGTATAAATTGCCCGGAAATCGCACCTCAAGAATTCTCACAAAAAGCTGTATTTTAAACCGTCGCCATAAAAAAACGTGAGACGGTGTGAAACCGGTATACCGCCCAGCCCTACTCTGACCACCAACGCTTTTCTAAGTACCCACAAGTTGTACTATTAAAGTCAACAGCTGACATTTCTGAAATACCACCAGGGGTTAAGGAGAACGTGTAGACCGCAATAATGGCCGTGTGTTAGAATATCTAGAAACTAAGAACAATTTGTATTGCAAACTGATTAAATATAAGATGGCGCCACTCGACCCTCAGCCGGAGCAGAACATGATTATGATCCTTCGGAGAAACGGTGTTCATGGATTGAACAGCTGCCTGCCAACTGTTCCATGCCTGCAGTCCAACGTGAATTGACCGTGGTGACATAGGTGAGTTTCCCGATCAGAAGTCCCCCACGCAAATGCTAAAAAAAACTGAATAAGAATACGCTCACACAAACCCGGCTAACATCAAGCGAATGAAGGACAAATTGAAAGATGACCCACAGCCCAGAAAAGTATATGAAGCAACGAAGAACGACTCGAATATTGCACCAAGAGACATTATACAAATACAGAACATGAAATTTAACATGGCGAAAAAGGACAGAGGGGCGACATTGCAGATGATATGATGGATGTACTGAATAAAATTGATGATCATCCTTTGATCCAGGCAGTGCTGCGCACAAAGGACAGTCCTCTGTGCATAATTCTATATACAAAGGACCAAATTAGAGCCATAAAGAATTCCTGTACAGATAAGGCAAAAAATCCAAGCGTTTTAGATGTTGATAGGACATTTAATCTAGGCGCATGTTATGTGACGGTGACCGTTTTTCAACACATGAATTTGTTCAGAAAATCATCCAATGTCCATCCAATCATGCTAGGTCCAACATCTGCATTGGGATGGCCATTTTAACACGTATCATAAATTCTTTTCACATTTACAAGGAGAATTATCAGACATCAAAGTTACAGAACTAGGAGGGACCAAATTAACATTCGGATCGGATGAGGAATGCAGGAAATTTCAATTTCCCTTTCTCCGAGATCTAACAATACTCACCATTCTGTTACTTTCTGATACACAGCTGGCCTTGACAGCTGGCTCTAGGACTATAGACGTAGAAAGCTTTACCGACTCCTTGGAACTGGGTACCCGGCTCCCAACCGCCGAGTACCCGTCTACCATAGAGCTCATATTGTTTGCATAGCCACCAAACAAGAGAAAACCATGGCTTGCCTCCGTGGGGCTGGGAGGCTGGGTCCGTAACAGAATGGTGAGTATTGTTAGATCTCGGAGAAAGGGAAATTGAAATTTCCTGCATTCTCCTTCGATCAATACTCACCATTCTGTTACTTTCTGATATACACCAGATTTGTTCAGTAACCTGGTGGGAAGGGGCAAGCCATAAATGCTACTTTTGCCCCTTGGAGAAAGATTTTAGACTTAACAACATGACTAACGGAGACATAAAAGGACCGTCAAGTTACCGAAACCGAATCACATTCGCGTCACTGCCCCCCATTTTTTTCTCCTAAGAAAAGGGAGAGAACTCACGAACATGTATCTCGCCTGAAACACAAATATGCCAAGAGGGTTAACTGCTCCTTGCATATCCACATGTATTAGCCTGGGAATGAGTATGAATATATAAGATGAATGAACATGATATATAGACATAATACAAAAAACTCTCACTAATGAATTACCTTATGATAACTGGACTTCAGACGTACCGCCTCCAACCATTCACTGGTCCGGCCATCAGTGACACAATCTGGTTGTCATCCTCACGCTCGACCATGCCTGCTTTAGGTTCTTTTCTAACCGAAGTGAAAAAAGGGTGAAGAGCAGTGTGGCCACTTAGCTATCGTCTCAAAACAGCTAAAGCGAGTGGATTGGCTGAGTCTGACACATCCCTCATATAGTAATCCGTAAATGAGGACTCACAGTGCCATTGTGCAACGGCCATGATGTCTTCTAACGGAACACCACTGTAAAGGGCGGTCGAGACGGCTATTCCTCAAACATCGTGTGCCCTTACGCCTTGCACCTGGTGCCCAGTCGCCATCTCATGAGTAGTCTGAATGCATTCGACTACCCAACGAGAGATAGAATCCATGGATGCGGCGCCATAAGGCTTCTTATGACAGATCCATAGATGTCTATCGTTCGACCGTAACGAGTCAGTCCGTTTCTTGTACTTAGTCAAAGCACAGACCGGGCACCAGACACTGGCATCACAATCAAACCTAGTTAACTTCGGTATTATGATCGGTTTGCCGGGATATCTCAAAGATTGATTCTTTGACATAAACTCTGCTCTTGGCAGAAGACGCAGACCCTCTCCAGAGACAATAAATCGGTCCCTCTCTGCCGAAAGCGCATGGATCTCACTGCGCCTTCTAGCTGAGGAAGCTGCGAATAGAAAGACCGCCTTTAGAGTCAAATGCTTTAGACTAGCCGAACGCAACGGTTCGAAAGGGTGCTTGGCCAGTACATTAAGCACTAAAGATAGACTCCAGGCAGGAATGACTACCGGTTGTCTCGGTCGGAGATTGCTCATTCCCTTCACCATCACATTTAACTGGGCCACCTCTGGACTATCCCTGTTGGCTAGACAAGGGATAACTGATGCCAAAGCTGACTTGTATCCAGCAATTGTGACGGGAGCTAGTCCTGAAAAGAACAGCTCACAGAGAAAGTCTGCTATTTGCTGAATAGTGGATTGAAAGGTATCAATACCCTTTTCTTCACACCAGTCTGCAAATCTGTTAACCTTGTTGTTATATGACTTGAAGGTTGACCTCCTTCTCGCAGCCGCGATGAAATCAGCAGCTTGTCGAGAAAAGCCTTCCGCCGTGGAACGCTGTTTGATAACATCCACGCAGTCAATTTGAACATTTCGGGAAGCGTCCCTTGGCCTGGGAGATTATCTTCGGAATCTCGGGCAACTCCACTGGGTTTTCCACCAACACATCTAGCAGATCCGTGAACCACGCCCTGCTTGGCCAATACGGCGCTATTAGCAGGACCAGACACGGTTCCTCCCTGATCTTCACCAATACCTTCAGTAGAAGAATGGTGGGTGGGTACGCGTAAGCATGCATCCCCATCCAGTTTATTGCCAGAGCGTCTGTATCGGCGGCATTTGGATCTGGAATCGGCGAGACATAAGTCATGATTTGAGCATTTTCCTTTGTGGCGAACAAGTCCACATTGGGTTTGCCCCAATGCTCGAAGATCCTTCGTAGAACTGGAGGGTTGAGGGACCATTCTGTCGGCAGAATTCTCTGTCTGCGAGACAAAGCATCTGCCAGAATGGTCAATCGGCCAGGAATGTGAGCTGCTTTCAAAACAACCGAGTAATTCCTGCACCATTGAATCAAGTGCCACACTTTGATACAAAGTGTGGGAGACCTGGTCCCGCCGTGGCGATTTATGTATGATACCACCGTCGAATTGTCCGACCGTATCAATATCACCTTGCCCCTGATCATCGGAAGAAACTCTTCCAATGCCAGTTCCACTGCCATCATTTCCAACAGATTGATATGCAGTTGACTCTCCAGGAGAGTCCATGTGCCCGAGACCTGGTGTTCTCCCAGGCAGGCACCCCACCCTTCCAGCAATGCATCCGTGTAAACGGACAGCTGGGGGTGGGGTAGGTGCAGCGAAACCCCTATTAGGAGATTCTGACGCTGTTTCCACCATAGAAGATGCGATATTATCGGCTCCAAAACTGGCACCAGTTTTGACAGGGGTTCTGTTCTCTGTTTCCACAGAGACATCAGATACAACTGGATAGGTCTTCGCATTAGAGCAGCGTACGGGATAACCTGCTCCATGGAGACCATCATGCCCAGCATCTGAAGGAACCGCCTTGCCTGAATGTGGTTTCCCACTCGAAAACTCCCGAGGATGGCTAACAGAGACACCACTCTGGGCTCTGACGGGTAAACCCTGCCCTCCTCGAGGTCGAATCGCATCCCCAAATAAACGAAATGTTGAGTGGGTGTCAACTCGGATTTCTCCTCGTTGACTATCCAGCCTAGATCTGAAAGTAACTTCAGAGTCAGAGCAGTATCCACGTTCAACCTGGCTGCCGAGTCTGCATTGAGCAGCCAGTCGTCTATGTAGGTGTGTAGCGCCACGTTCTCTTTTCTGAGAAACGCTGTCACCGCAAGGACCACTCTTGTGAAAACCCTCGGAGCTGTCGACAGGCCAAACGGGAGAACTGTAAACTCCCATACTTGATTCTGAAACGCAAATCTCAGAAACCTGTGCCAACTCCGATTGATCGGAATGTGGAAATATGCATCTTTCAGATCGATCGATACACACCACATTCCTTTCCTCAATCCCGCCATTACCGACCTCGGTGTTTCCATCTGGAACCGAGGCGTATGGATAAACCAATTTAATGGCCTGAGATTGAGTATGGGTCTCCATCCCCCCGTGCTCTTGGGGACAAGGAACATGTTTGAATAGAAGCCTGGAGTGTTCCGGTTTGCTGGTTTTATTGCTCCCTTCAGAAGCAAACCCGACACTTCCTTTTGAACGGCTTCTAACTTGTCTGGCTCCCTTGGTACGGGTGTCCAGACTGGTGCCAAAGACAGATTTTGTGGCGGAAAGTCCCACCACTCCGGCATGTAACCCTGGGATAACCATCCCAGGACCAGACTGTCTGACGTCACACCTCGCCAAACCTCGACGAAACGCATGAGCCTTCCACCCACCATAGACGCCTCGACGTCTAACGGGGTTGTCCGGCTCGCAGTCCGCCCCCCCCCCCCTTTCTTAACGAGAGAGAGTGAGAACCATTTCGTTCTAGGTACGACGGGTATAACTGGCACCGCTGTTCCTGTCGCACAGGTGCGGTCCAGGCGGATATGAAGGGAGCTTGCGTACCCTCAGGTACGCTTCGGCCCCTTCTGTCCGCCCTTTGAGGCCTTACCCTTACCCTTCCCCTTGCCCTTACCACCTCTAGGGCGGTCAGGAGCAACATTGGGGGAGGGTAGGCGCCTCTACAGCCTTCCTGGGTTTCATCGCCGGCGGCGGCTCCGAGAACCCAGCCGAAACAGACGTCGCAATAGGCCTGGCTTTCGCCTTGCCCTTATGCTTTTTCTGTTTCTTTGAAGGCTGTCCGGTTAGCGGCTTGCCCACAGCCCCTAGTGCGTGCGCTTGCCGCACCAGCTCTAGCTGGAGATTTACCGCTAACCGATTCTGCGCAATACTGGCGGTGTCCTCTAAGATGGCCCGCGCTTGGCCACCAAAGATGCTAGGCCCTGTCAGGGGCGTCCCAAGAAGACGCTCCCTGACTGCCGTAGCCGGACGCATATGGTCAATGACCATTTGCCTCCTGGACTTCGTCACACGCGCTTGCACCCTTGCCAATGTGTCCATTGACAGCACCAAGCCGTCATTAACGCACGATAGCGCCACAGGTGGCACAGGGTGGCCTGCCCCTGCTTCAGCCCACACCGACTGAAGTAGACGATAGGAGTGATTGACAGCGCTCATGGCTGCCCTCACACCCTCATCGCATAGGGCCAGGACTTCTTCCTGGTGTACCTGGGCCTTATCCACTAGTGCCGGACCGGGACCACCCGACCCGGCACTCCGGACGCCCAGTACCCATCGGTCATCCTCCGTGACCGACGGGACTACACCATACCTGTCGTATTCACCCCGCGGAATACGCCACCTTGCCCGCACCTCCCTGGAGGCCGCAGGGAGCTGACCCTTGGTCATTAGTTGTTTACTATAAATAGCATCCAACAAATCAATGAACCGTGGATCCAGTCCCACTGACTGGATCCGGGCCGCGGGCAAAATCCCCGTCCTAATCGACGCAACCGACGGACGGGGCGCATCTTCATCGGCTGTGGCCGAAACCACAGACGGGTCAACTCTGGCTAGCCACGCCAGAGCATCAGACCAGTCTAACTCCGAAGAAGATACCCCCGCAAACACGTCACCCGTTGACATGCTTACGGGTCTGCCAGCCATGGCCTCCCGGCCAGGAGCCACGGCTGACACGCCAGGCACTCCGCTACCACATGGTTCCGCCGCCACCCCATGAAACACTCCGGTCCATGGGGTAGGTCCGCACGGAAAACCGTACGGACCCGTAACCGTCGCGGAACCATAGCCGGCCACGGGCGCCAACGGCACCCCACGTCCGGCTGCCGGACCAGGCGAGATAGGTGAGTACCACGCCTGGCCCGGCACACCGGTTCCCCTGACGGCTGGTGACAAACCAAGCCGCGCGGAACCGGTGCACGGTAACGGATTGGCCTCAGCCGCAGGCGGAGCCGCTGACCTGGCTTGCGCCAAACCAGACAAATGGAGGCCGGTTCCGTCCAGGACGGAATCAACCTCCATATTCTCCACCTGCGGCTTCACGGGCCGCAGCAACCTCTCCTCCTCGGCCTCATCGTCTTCAGACTCCGAAGAGCCGTCACTAGACGAATAAACCGTGGAGCCGTCCTGGCGGACGGCTCCCACACCTGACGGACCGGCCACCGCTACTGGACCACCCGGAGGTGGCCGCAGAGAGACAGAACCCGTCTGGCCGAAGCCAGACGGACCCGCCAGGGGGCCGTACGAGACGGCCCCCTCGGTAACCAGTCCAGAATCCTGTCCGAAGACAGGATCCGTACCAGGCATGGGGAGAAACTGCCCCCCAACCTTTGGTAGCAGGGACGACACCAGCGTGGGCAGAACGCTATGCAGAAAACCCTGCATAGCCGGACCAAACCACGCCGGCGGTGCCATCTCCGCCACCTCCAGCTGGGGACGTGGAGCACCCCCACCGGCCGAACCGGGCGCTCCACGATTTCCTCTCGGACCGCCTGACCCCGCGTCAGACCCAGCCAAGTCCTTCTGGGCAAGGAACTTAACCATCGTTTCGACGGACCACACTGCACAAACATTACACCTATGATCTATATTACACAGGGCACACCTAAAACAGACATGGTCCTTGAACATTACACGGACAAACTTATGGCAGTCGTCACATGATGGCGGGGCTGGCTTGGCCTATAAAATAAGCACAAACCTACAATAAACAAGCGGAACGAGACACGGATGGAAGGCAGACAATTAATTTTCAAATATTTTGACTCATAAATTAACCGTAACCTCCCGCACCCCACCCCGCCACGTTACAACAACGATCGCATTGATTATGACGACAAGAACGCGGCGGGCACAACACACCCATAATAGATCCTACAGGATGTGTAACGGCTCCAGGAATCATATCGCATAGCATTCAGGGTATATTTACTAATCAATATAAATTATACTCCTAACGAACGCAGCACGATATGTGAAGAAAACAACAAAATGTATAACAACTGCTGTCTCACACGGTAAAACCGCAGACCACGCATCTACTCAAGAATTTTGAAACCACCGATCATTGCAAACCGATCGTGATCGCACGTAAACTTGATCATTCTAAAGTTTCCGGTACCATTTTTTAGTACGCAGCACCCAGAACAAGATGCGCGAATTAATGAAAAAATTTTTATTCACATAAACATCCAAGCGACCGGGTGTGACGTCACCCGCTCGGATTCTACGGAGAACGACGTCAGCCGATATTCGTGTTAGAAATACTGTAGCAAACACCTATTTTCATATCTGCCGATCGCCTGTTGGGGTTTAAATAAGGCGATCGTCTGGCATATATCGTTGCTAGCACACGTCCCAGATTCTATGGGGTTAGAAATTGGAACATGCGACACAACGAAATTTAGAGACCTAAGTCTTTTAACTATGGATATAAAGAACAATACAACCTGGTTGTCTTGGGCGGTATTCTCCATAGTCCTTAGTTATCCTTTCAGAACACACAAACTATCACTGATTAAAGACTTAGATTCTTTTAAAAAACACTAAAATCCTTAATGCGAAAAGCATGTATTGCACTTGTTGCTATGCAAACAAGAATGAGCTCTATGGTAAACGGGTACTCGGCAGTTGGGAGCCGAGTACCCGGTTCCCAGGAGTCGGTAAAGCTTTCTAAGTCTATAATCCTAGAGCCGCTGTCAGGGCCAGCTGTATATCAGAAGTAACAGAATGGTGAGTATTGATCGAAGGAGAAATGCAAATCTCAGAAAGCTGTGCCAACTCCGGTGCATTGGAATGTGGAAATATGCATCTTTCTGATCGATCGACACACACCACATTCCCTTCCTCAATCCCGCCATTACTGATCTCGGCGTTTCCATCTGGAACCGAGGCGTATGGATAAACCAATTTAATGGCCTGAGATTGAGTATGGGTCCCTATCCCCCCCGTGCTCTTGGGGACAAGGAACATGTTTGAATAGAAGCCTGGAGTGTTCCGGTTCGCTGGTTTTATTGCTCCCTTCAGAAGCAAACCCGACACCTCCTTTTGCACGGCTTCTAACTTGTCTGGCTCCCTTGGTACGGGTGTCCAGACAGGTGCCAAAGACAGATTTTGTGGCGGAAAGTCCCACCACTCCGGCATGTAACCCTGGGATAACCAGACTGTTTGACGTCACACCTCGCCAGGCCTCGACGAAACGCATGAGCCTTCCACCCACCATAGATGCCTCGACGTCTAACGGGGTTGTCCGGCTCGCGGTCCGCTCCCCCCCTCTCTTAACGAGAGAGAGAAAGAACCATTTCGGTCTTGGCACGGCGGGTATAACTGGCACCGCTGTTCCTGTCGCACAGGTGCGGTCCAGGCGGATATGAAGGGAGCTCTAGGGCGGTCAGGAGCAATCTTGGGGAGGGTAGGAGCCTCCACAACCTTCCTGGCTTTCTTAGCCAGTGGCGGCTGAGAAAAACCAGCTGAAGCAGAAGTCGCAGCAGGCTTAGCTTTCGCCTTGCCCTTATGCTTCTTCTGCTTCTTTGGAGGTTGTCCAGCTAGCAGTTTCCCTACAGCCCCTAGTGCGTGCACTTGCCGCACTAGCTCCAGCTGTAGGTTGACCGCCAACCGTTTCTGCGCGATACTGGCCGTATCCTCTAGGATGGCCCGCGCTTGGCCACCGAAGATCCTAGGCCCTGTCAGGGGCGTCCCAAGAAGACACTCCCTGACTGCCGTAGCCGGACGCATATGGTCAATAACCATTTGCCTCCTGGATTTGGTCACACGCGCCTGCACCCTTGCCAATGCGTCCATAGACAGCACCAAGCCGTCATTCACGCACGAAAGCGCCACAGGTGGCACAGGGTGGCCTGCCCCCGCTTCAGCCCACACCGCCTGAAGGAGACGATAAGAGTGGTTGACAGCACTCATAGCTGCCCTCACACCCTCGTCGCATAGGGACAGGACTTCCTCTTGGTGTACCTGGGACCTGTCCACAAGTGCCGGACCGGGGCCACCCGCTCCAGCACTCTGAACCCTCAGGACCCATCGATCATCCTCCGTGACCGACGGCACTACACCATATCTGTCGTATTCCCCCCGCGGAATACGACACCTTGCCCGCACCTCCCTGGAGGCCGCAGGGAGCTGGCCCTTGGTCGCAAGTTGCTTGCTATAAATAGCATCCAACAACTCTATGAACCGTGGATCCAGTCCGGATCGATGCAACCGACGGGGTGCATCCTCCTCGGCCGTGGCCGAAACCACAGACGGGTCCACCCTGGCTAGCCAAGCCAGAGCCTCGGACCAGTCTATTTCCGAGGAGGAAACACCCGCAAACACGTCACCCGTTGACGCGCTCACGGGTCTGCCAGCCACGGCCTCCCGGCAAGGAGCCGCGGCTGACACACCAGGCACTCCGGTACCACCCGGTTCCGCCGCCACCCCATGAACCATACCAGTCCATGAGATAGGTCCGCACGGAAAACCGTACGGACCCGTAGCGGACGCGGAACTGTGGCCAAACACGGCACCCCATCTCCGACCGCCGGACCGGGCGAGATAGGTGAGTACCACGCCCGGCCCTGCACACCGGTCACCGCGCCAGCTGGTGCCAAACCAACCGACACGGAACCGGTGCCCGGTACCAGATTGGCCCCAACCACAGGCGGAGCCGCGGCCCTGGCTTGCGCCAAGCCAGACAGATGGAGGGCGGTTCCGTCCAGGACGGAATCGACCTCCATATGCTCCACCCGTGGCATCACAGGCCGCAGCAATAACTCCTCCTCGGCCTCCTCGTCTTCAGACTCCGAAGAGTCGTCACCAGACGAGGAAACCTGGCGGACGGCTCCCACACCTGACGGACCGGCCACCTCTACTGGACCACCCGGAGATGGCCGCAGAGAGACAGAACCCGCCAGGCCGGAGCCAGACAGGACTGCCAGGGGGCCGTACGAGATGGCCCCCTCGGTAACCAGTCCAGAACCCTGTCCAAGGACAGGGTCCGTACCAGGCATGGAGAGCAACTGCCCCCCAACCTTCGGAAGCAGTGACGACACCAGCGTGGGCAGAACGCTATGCAGAAAACCCTGCATAGCCGGACCGAACCACGCCGGCGGTGCAATCTCCGCCACCTCCAGCTGGGGACGTGGAGCGCCCCCACCGGCCGAACCGGATGCTCCACGATTTAACCTCGGACCGCCTGACCCCGCGTCAGACCCAGCCACATCCTTCTGGCCAAGGAACTTTACCATCATATCGACAGACTACACTGCGCACACATTACAATGATGATCAAGGTTACAGGGCGTACACCTAAAACAGACATGGTCCTTAAACACGACGCGTACAAACTTATGGCACTCGTCACATGATGGCGGGGCTGGCTTGGTCTATAAAATAAGCACAAACCTACAATAAGCAAGCGGAACGAGACACGGATGGAAGGCAGACAATTAATTTTCAAATAAATTGACCATAAATTAAATGTAACCCTCCCGCACCCCACCCCGCAACGTTACAGCAAAGATCGCATTGATTATGACGACAAGAACGAAGCGGGCATAAATACACCCATAATTGATCCTCCAGGATGTATCATGGCTCCAGGAATCATATCGCATAGCATTCGGGGTATATTTACCAATCAATATAAATTATACTCCTAACGAAAGCCGACACGATATGTGAAGAAACAACAAAATGTAAACAAACTGCTGTAGCACACGGTAAAACCGCAGACCACGCATCTCACAAGAATTTTGACACCACCGATCATTGCAAACCGATCGTGATCACACGTAAACTTGACCATTCCAAAGTTTTCTGGTACCATTTTTAGTACGCAGCACCCAGAACAGATGCGCGAATTAATGAAAACATTTTCTTCACATAAACATCCGAGCCTCACGGGTGTGACGTCACCCGCTCGGACCCTACGAAAAATGACGTCAGCCGATATTCGTGTTAGGAATACCGTAGCAAACACCTATTTTCATATCTGCCGATCGCCTGTTGGGGTTTAAAGAAGGCGATCGTCCGGCATATCTCGTTGTTAGCACACGTCCCAGATTCTATGGGGTCAGAAATTGGAACATGCGACACAACACATTTTAGAGACCTAAGTCTTTTAACTATGGATAATAAGGAATTATACAACCTGGTCTTCATTGGCGGTATTCTCCATTTTATCCAGTTATATCCTTTTACGAACGCACACTATCAAATCACAGACAAGACTTAGATTTCCTTCACAAAAAACTCAAAATCTTTCCTGCAAAGAAAAAACGTGGCCAGCTCTTGTTGCTATGCAAACAAGAATGAGCTCTATGGTAGATGGGTACTCGGCGGTTGGGAGCCGGGTACCCGGTTCCAAGGAGTCGGTAAAGCTTTCTAAGTCTATAGTCCTAGAGCCAGCTGTCAAGGCCAGCTGTGTATCAGAAAGTAACAGAATGGTGAGTATTGATCGAAGGAGAAAAGGCATTGCAAAAGGCAATAGGTCTTGCCTTCCCCGCATCTGATCGTATTCTGTGTGTTCGCCATTTGCTAGAAAATCTTAACCGACATTTACAAGACAAGATAGGTGTGACAGAAAATTAAAGAAAGAAATTGATAATAAAATATTCGGCATGCAAGGGTTATTACATAGACATGATGAGTTTGAATTTGAGGCATATGTGTTAGAATTAACTATAGAATATGAGCAATCATTACCAAGTTTTGCTAATTATCTAACAAATTTTTGTACAACTTTACGAAATGACGTATTGCTACTGCAAAAAGCCAAAATGTGGCTATGTTTCAACTGGACAAACAATGCGTGTGAATCTATGAGTTTTATATTGAAACTGTGTACCAATTGGATTGTTATGAAAATACCAGACCTGATTGAGAAGATTTATAATATTATTGAATAACAGTATGCAGACATCAGACAAGCAATTCACGGACAGGGAAATTATGAAACTTCGCCTTGGGCAGCACAATTTCACTACCACCATAAAATGATCGTTATATATATGCTCGATAGCAATCTCAATTAGATTGCCAGTTTAAATGTGTCTACTTTTCGGTGCTGCTTTCCACGTTCACATTTTTATGGTAAGCATGAAGTAACATTTTTCATAGCATCATCGTCGTCATCATCACACCATCGTCACTTACCATCGTCACTTTACAGTATAGCTCAGAAACAACTTTTGAGTATTTGAACATAATAGGATTGGAAGGCATTTCTCCTTAAAGCAGCAACGTCTTCCAATACAAGCATGTTCAAGAACAATCTATGTTATTTCCAGGCTGAACTGTTATAGTCGTCACGTAGTGAGCTGCATTTCATTTAACGGTTTATCGGGCATCGTCATCAAGTTGTGCTTTTGTAACCTTTGTACATAGATATATAACCACATCGATTTAATGTTAAGGATACCATCTAAGTCTTATTCAAGTGTGTTGATAAGCTGTGGTCATACATGTATATTGATGTATATAACTTAACTAAAATTTGTGTTTGCGTTTTGCTCGCCTGCGTGCGTGTGTGTGTGTGTGTGTGTGTGTGTGCATATGTCCTAATAATAAGTATGCATGGCATGTGTGTAGGTGCGATGGCTCTTGGGGGGGGGGGGGGGGGGAGGAGGGACTGAATTGAATTTAAATCGATTATATCTGTATACATTCAATACTCATCAGATTTTCCGAGATTCACTAACATCACGAGATCAGCCAAAGCGTGTGCGTCTGTGTGTGCGTGCACATGCGTGTGTCCTAATAATAAGTATACATGTGTATGTGTTTGCGTGCAATGGCTCTTTTGGATCCTGGGGGGGAGACAATGAATTTGAATCGATTATATCTGTATGCATTCAATACTCATCAAATTCTTGGATCATTAATTCTCCGAGATTCGCTAACATCACAAGATCAGCCAAAGCGTGTGCGTGTATGTGCACGCGTCATCATCATCATTATCACCAGCACCATCATCAGTTCCAAGGCATAACCCTGATAACAACTTTACTTTTTATTGCCTCATTCCTTGTAAAAATTACCGGTAAAATGAATTGTGTCTGGTAGAATTACTATTCTTCTTCTTCTTGATAATGTAGATCCTGCATCTTCAAAGCACACGCCGAACAAGCGACTAAGTGTTGTTGTCTATCTACCGTTAAATCCTGTGTATATTGCGCTGTCGTGCATTGTGCGCACCCCTAAATTTAACCAAAATCGGCCTGAAAAAAACGTTGTTTTCGTGTATAGTGCGCAGTAAGATTGAGAGAAGTGTGAACGAAAACTGGTAACAAAAAAATCAATGACTTACTGCGTGTCGAATTAACTTTCCTTATAAAATCTTGTTTGTGGCGTGCGTTACTCTGTTGTTTAATCATGGGAATATCATTCGCCTACACTTTTAGCAAATATTTTGTATTAAACTTTATTGAATGATATAAAAACACAAATATAATTTCCATCAGAACAGGTTAGAATCCGAATTTGATTTGAGCAGAGCTCATTAACATAAATGGTCGTTAGAAGTTTTGTGCGCTGATACGTGAGAATAAAATCGATTTTAATTTAAAAAACCTCAAATCCATTTTGGCTCACTCTAACAGTGCCGGTAATTTTTGATAACTATATCAAAGGCGAGCCCATGAGATTTTGTTCAATCATATACGCAGTAGATGAGTGGTTTCAAGACTCGGTTCACAGGCAGTGTAGTCAGGTGGTGGGGCGGGGTGGGTGGATTAACGCGGTCAGAAGTACAATAAACAAAGGTGATAGAGCTGACCGCCTGCCGTTTACAAAATCGACAATTGTGGGTATTGTTTGAGTGGGGGTGGGGTTTATATAATATATTATAGTATATCATCATCATAATATATTATAATATAGTGCTATAATCTAGATTATTCCACGCATTGTTTATTAAATAAATTGAATTATCTTCAATTTGAAATGATTTTCTATTCTCATCCTTTCGTTTCTACAGTTACTTCGTCATACGTTGACGGCTGTGACCTTTAACCTTAACCTGTCAATCATAATCATCCTGCCCACCGATTGGTCAAAACATTGTGCCGTTTAGTACATATAAAACATTCCTTTCTATATCTATGTAAATGCTAGATCACCTTGAAAAACACCGGCTCTATCATTCTTTTTTTAACACATTTATGTCCGTATCTGTGTAGTAATCTATGGATTCTAAACATCTCTATGTTCGACTTGGGAAGACAGGAGGAACCTCCCTTTATAGAAATAAATTAGAACAAATTACAGGAAATAATGGCGTTGTAAAAAAGTTAAATGATGGTTTATTTGATAATTTTACAACACTATATGGTATTTAATAAAGGTATAACACAATATTTAGACAGTAGTAACACATTTTAACGATCTAGTTGAGATAGTACCATTATATACATGTTAGAATGCGATCGTTATTCCCGACCGATTCCCGATCCATAAAATCATATTTCAGCCCTGAATTTTGCGATTCTGACGAAAAATTCTGAGGAAAAAAATGTGACAAATATTTATCCTTGTATATAGTGCACAGTAGCTTTTTATAACATGTAACTTGAGCAAAAAAGTGCGCAATATACACGGAATTTAACGGTAGATAGACAGGGGACCACGAGTCTTCAGCAGTCTCAGTTCCTTTGCTTGACATTATACGCTTTCAGACCAAGAGTGTGATAGCACGGTTAACGCATTTTTCCCAGTCCTCTTTGCTAGGGGGTGCTGCTAGAAGTTCATGTGCGGGTGGTAGGCTATATTTCCACAAAATGTGTGCTATCCAGGAGAACCAGCATCTGTCATCCACAGTTTTTAGTGAAAGTTGGCGAAGTGCGAGTTCAAATTCCCTTCTCGCTTGGTCGCTGATGACATTGCAGAAGAAAACTAGGGCTTGTCTGTGCATCTCGGTTGTTACTGGCAGCACACCAAGTAGGGCATAAATAGCTGGATTTGCTACTTTATCAGGGAGACTCTGTAGTTGCCGCAATAGCTCATGTGCGAAATGCTCTAGTGACGAACACTTCCTCTCAGAACACATCCAGATTTCTGTTCCGTGTACGAGGCGAGGCTGAATGTAAGTGATACAAATTTTCTGAGACACTACTGGGTTTAAGCCGTTCTTACCATGAAAGCCGGCCCCAAAGAGCATGTAGGCTGTCTTTCTGGCTGTGGAAATATTAGCTTCAAGCCGCTGTTGCATAACATTATGAGCAGATCCCTGGATAACGCTGAGATGGGTTACATGGTTAACAATGTCAAGTTCGTAGCTGTTGTAAGTGATGACGGATTTCTGTAGATCGGTTTTACTATCGCGGTAAATGATGACATTGGTGTTTGACATTCCCAAGGTATAGCGGTTGTCTGCAGCATATGCAGCGATAAGAGAAACAACTGATTGGGAATCTGGACTGTTATACGGCGCAAGGGCCGTGATATCATCCGCTGTTGTTGCAGTCGGTACTGGAATGTCACCAATATGAGCGCCGAGGCCAGACTCTTCTATCTGCAGGAGCAGTGGATTGTTAAAGACCTTGTAGTTGAGTGTGGAGAAGGTTCTGCCTTGGCCGGTACCCTGCCGAATTGGGAAAGGTGTGGATAGGAACATACTTTAACTGGAGGATGGAATTATAAAGAGCGCAAAAGGCTATGATATGCTCTGCACAAAGTGCAATCTGGTCTGGTGCCTTGCGACGATGAAGCTTCTTTGCAGCCGACCTCACCTATTCGGAAGTAATGGGCAGTGGCACAATAGAACCTTGTGTGGTACAGTCTGTTCAGCTGCTTTGAGATCATAGTGCAGCTCATTCATAATATAATCTATACCTGTAGTCATGCTGATAGATGCATCTCTAAGGTGACATGTATTACCCCAGATGACGGCTTTTATTGCGTTCAAGATCAAGTTGATCCCATTTCCAGATAGTACGAGGTGGATGAGGCTTGCATATCACATTTGCTCTGTAGCAGAAGTTAACAGTACAAGACACTGGAGTATGATCTGAACTGTTTGAGGTAAAAATGAGAAGAACGGCTTCAATACTTGTTAATGATTTTTTAAACTTTGCATAGGACAGATTGATAATCAGCCGTTTTTGATGAACCGTCACATGGCATATAGGTATTGATATAGAGCAGCTGCTGTGAACCCCCATTGAGCAGACTACAGACTACACGCTCACTGCTATCGCTCAATGGCTCAATAAGTATTCAGACCAGATTTCCATAGAAAGGCTACACCACCTTGATCACGTAAGCGAGCTGAATGATCGACTGGATTATTTTCGTCCAAGGTCTTCAGATGAACATAACAGTTGTAAAGGCTACTAGCTATGACATCAAGCTCGAATAAGTAGAGCCAGTGTTCTTGGATTGCATTAACGTTGTGTTCTTTCCTCACCTTCTGAGACAGTGTTTGTTGGAATGGAATCCTTTGACGTTGTATGTTGCTAATTGGATGACCCTTGATGTCGACTCTGAAGAGACATGCACAGCTTCTCTGGTGGTTTTGGTGTCAGACTGGTCTGGTCTAAAAGAGACTGAGTTGAGGAAGTGGTGAGATAGTCATTTGGGTATTGGAGTTGGATGTTAATTGCTGAATTACAAGTTTGCTCACTGCGGCAGAGCTGTCAACCCCCAGTTAAAGCAATCAGTAGTTTCAGGTGAAAATACATGATTTTCAGTAGCTTCAAACACTCTTTCAGTAGTGGATTTTCAGTATTTTGAGGAACCTTTCAGTAGTTCAGTAGTAATTAAAAAGCAGCAAAACACATGATTTTAAACAATGCGAGAGAAGAATATCTACCACTGGAATGATTGACTGTTATCGAGCCAGTCAATCCAGTGGTAAAATGTAAATATAGTCATCTAGTGTTGTGTGAGTTAATTTACCATTATATTTTTGGATAGAAATTTTTTTATTGATTTGCAATGCGCATGTACATACACAGGCATTTGAAGTTTACCCTCATATTTCATATTATTAGCATATTTCATATACTACTACATATATATATAATGAAAATTGCTAATAATATGAAATAGGAGGGTAAACTTCAAATGCCTGTGGTACATGTATGTATCACCCTTTTCTTGCTCTTTAAAACCGATCATCATTCTGTATATTCTCGCTTATACACGTCTTTTGAACTGGTTTTTTATTGGTATTGCAGCATTATCAGGTTGCGCTGGGTGCTTCCACGAAGTTTGGTGATTATTTTCCATATTTACTATTTAGACACCAAAATCGGAAAACAGACTGAAATTCACTGTGCACAAAATCTAATACCGCAATCACAGAAATATATATTATCACGAAATTCATGTTACAATATTTCGGTAAAGACTTATTATATTAGAATATAAAAAGATTGTTTTGAATTCGTCACGCTTTGAACGGATGATTTCCGATTTACATCGGTATATTTATATAGTTTAATTGCATATATGTAGCCATCATAAACAAACAAACGTCCGGGATTCTCACATAGTGTTAACTTTCGCATTCTATCAATCCAACGCTATAATAAGGCGAAAGATGTCGATTAACAAGATTAGAGAATCTTGGCTGGCTGTTTATAGAATTCCATAGAGCGTGTGTGCTAATTCTATTACGTAGTTAATAAAGTATCAGATTAATATAGCCAATACAATTCCATTTCTCATAAAAATATATAAATTTGCCTCTATTCAAATTCTCCATCCAATTATCAAGAGAATTGAGTCCGTTTTGGAGGTTACAAGTATATATGCCAAAATAAAGGCATGAGCATAAGCACTCTACTGCCATTTTAACTCTATGAGCTGTTCGCAAATGTCGGCTAGATTGAGTAATTATCACATCTTGACATAATGGAAGCTGACGTGTTTTGATAAGCGGACGCCTTTTTATAGACCCACAAACAGAAATTTTCGTAATTTTACCACCTTGTCCGTATTACAGTAATTGCACAATTTTTTATTTCTGTATTTTCACTCGCCACCCGTACATGCGTAGTTTGGATGCTATTTCCGTACAAACTACGGACAATCCGTAGGGGTTGGCAGGTCTGCTGTGGGAACCTAGCAGAGGTTCACTATTGCTCGCGCTGATGGTATCTAGCAGATTTTCCACTACTGAGGACAATGAGCTTCGTCGAGAACCATTCTTGTCTCTATCGTTAGGCCATGCATCGTTCCTTTGGGTTACCAGTTCATTGGTTTGTGTTGGTGACAATATTGGGTTGTCTACCTTGTTTACAGAATCAGCGTCAGCTGAAGAGCCTGGTATAGTTATAACTTTTGGCAGTTGTAGACCTACAGTTTCTGATGAGACAGAGCTCTCATTGACAGCTACTTTTCTGTCATGTTTGGGTTTTGATTGTTGCATAGGCTTTGATGTAAATTGCTTCTTCTGTGTTGCAGGATGCACAGGCTGATGACTCGACCTTGTTGGGTGAGATCCCCTGAATTTACTGTTGCCATCAGCCAGCCTTGAGTGCTGATGAGGAAGTGAAGGACATCAGGTCCTGCTGCAAAGTTTGAAAAAGGCGTTGGATACGGACTCTCCCAAGGGTGGTGAAAGTAAGACTGATAGAAGTTATATGGCAATAACGGTGCCTGATTTTACCGAGCGTGTGGTGGATGAAAGTTTGCATTAGAGCTATGGTTGAATGATGGTGGTGACATATGACCAAAGTTACTGACAGCTTCTCTCAGATACATGACTTCTGCCTGTAGCTCCTTCAATTCAAATTGCTTTGTAACCTCTTGCTGAATTAGGTTTGAAAGAGGATGAAGCATGGACAGATTATTCATCAGGGGAGGATCAGTAGTTGTGTAGTTCTAAGCGGTAGCATGTGGAGCACTGCGTTGTGCATGGCAGTGGCATGAAGATAAATATGATCATGCTGCTTGCGTATTTGCTTCTGGAGCAGTTGCTGCCATAGTAGCTGCAGTTACTTCCTGTAGTCTTAATGAATCACTGAGTTCTATATTTTCGGTTTCTAGCTGAATGCACAGAGCCCGTGTTGTTCCCATGCGTTGGATTAAATCGCCAATTTCACGCTCTTTTTTCGTCACTCTGTCTTCACGGTGCTTCATGCCTCGTTCTCTCGCTCTAACTGCTGTTTCTTTTTCCTTTACTGCCTTGAGCCTTTCTGCTAAAAGAGTGGATTCAGAAAAGACTGATGGCTGTACGTTAACAGTATCAGAGGACAGAGGAGTCATTCGGTATTTATACTGGAGTAGTGCTATGCTATGAGCAGCAGCAAGGTTGTCAAGCACCAGAGGCGCAGTGATATGTCACAGTAGGAGCATTTGCTATTAATGGCGTAGCCAAAGTTGCCCTTATGCGTCCTTTTGCGCGTATATACGCATAAAAATCGCAGAGGGACGCATAAAAATTAACCCTCTGCGTCCCGGAGGAAGCACGAGGGATGCAGTGAAAAGTGTAATGGAAACGGGTAACTTTGCGTGGGCTTAATTATCGATTATATTATCGTGTGTGTATATTTATTTGCGGATGTTTTTACTTTAAAAAACATACCTAATGTATTGTGTGTTCAATAAAAACAAACTTACCGCGTTGTTTACAACTATGATTTGTTGTATGTTTTATCGCACAACTCAAAGTTGTTAATGCCCATAAATCAGATTCAACCACCACATTTAATTGTAAACACAATCCCCAAATCATCCTTAGTATTCCATTTGATCTAATTTGTATAAATAATGAGTTTACAAGCCCAATGTTAGTCACCTTGTTTGGCCTACAAATTGCAAAAATACCCGCCATGTTTCTGTCTGTTGTGCTAAATGTCAGTGTGACGTGTCAGTATTTGATTGGATAACAGCAGAATCTCCTTCTAGAGGAACTCACGCTTGAGAAATCCAATACAACTGATCAAGCGTATACAAACGTGTCTGGGCGTCTTAACCCTTTCACAGCTCAGAACATTGGACAGATCACAAAGTTGTTATCACTATTATGCTGAATATTTTGAAATTAATTTGCGCATGCCTACTTGCCTAAAGCAGCAACGACTTACAGGCAAAATATTTTTTCCTATTTACTTATCAAAATATCTAAATGGATGAAAGAATATATGGAAGATATTGTGATATCTTTTACATTTGAATGGTCATTTGACGGATTAGCGGCGGTGTATTGCTGTTTGAATAACGATATCAATACACGCAATAAGCCGTCTTTTATTTAGCAATAGCGGCTGATTGATTGACTGATGGATTAGTGTTTATAATGTTTAACAATACTCGATCGTTAGGCGTTCCCAATTTCTCAATTAAAAAGCTCATCCCAGCAGCGATGTTCAACGATATTGTCGATCTACCGGCAGGCATACGTTAAAACATTGATTTTTTTCCCAAACAGCGCATAGCTCAAAGCTCCCCGATACAAGTGTCCTTATTGGATACACGCTAATTTGTTATCTATGCTTCAACCAATCAACAATCGCGTTACATAGTTACTCCCTATGAATTAGACATATCCGGTTATTGGCTGATATATGTTCACTAATTACGCATTTTAATCTGATTTCTACAGGTTATTTTTGATAAATTATTGTTTTGTCTGATCTTAGCCTATGTGTTCCACTATATTTAGTCATTCCATTTACATTATAAAAAATACTCGCGCATTATATCGAAGTAAGTCAAGTCATCCTTGAGCAAACTCGCCCAAGATACTCGTAATTTTTCAATTCGTCCAAAGTCAAGTTATGGTTTTATAGAAAAACTAATGCAGTGGTCTTTGCTAATTACTAATGTAGTGGTCTTTGGAAATGTTAATCATACAAGGTTGTCAATGTAGGTTGGTTGGTTTATCAGACAACAAACAAGTACAGTGCTTTAAGTTATTGTTTATTGACATGCAGTTCAAATGTTATTAGTCAAATATACAATGGCCATTTCAATAGATCAATTTTAGCCACCATTGTAGATCACAGAATACATATTTTTGAAAATTTACCACTGGAATGACTGGCACTGTTTAGAGCCAGTCATTCCAGTGTTAAATGTTTTAAAAAATAGGTATTTTGGTGATCTACAATAGTGACCAAAAGTGTTACGTGCTAAAGGTTAATAAACTATGCATAGTTAATATTCTCTATATATACATTAACAGTATTTACACAATGTCATAACTAGTGCTTTCAACATGTTTAATAAAGTGCTTTATAATTAGATCAATGAGTTCTGGTTATTTTAAGAAAAAAACATGGGACTAGGCTTGTACGATTATCCGATATTATCGAAAATCACGATTTTCTTTCCAGCCACGATTTTTTACGATGTGATTTTAAAAAAATCGAAATATCGCCAAAATTTTACTGTCATGTATTCTGTCTATTTGTAGCATAGGTGTCTATTACAGCAAGCTGTTCAATTTATTTCAAAACCAACATCTCTGAGAAAGGGGTGGGATTATACTAGGAATAGGTAACAAAAGTTGAAGTTCATTCTCTAAAATTACTTTAAAAGACGACATTAATACGAAAATTCAACGCAATTTACCGGTATAATTTCTTGCTGCCTTACTGTATACCTCAAAACCATGATCGCGGGAGTGAAATTATTACGTGGGAAGCTATAAATATTGCCTGTTTTGTAATAAGCATGGTTTATAAAATCAAAATTAGTCCAAAATTTGACATTAAATGACGTCGCGGGAATAACTAAATCACGTGATATTGCTTGCTCTCCTGTTTTTGGAGGCGAGAGGTGGTGCGTTCACAAATGTGATAGCTAAATGAGATGGTATACACGCTTTAGCAAGCATGGCGAACTATCCTTGACGTTTCTGAAGGCTAACTATTATTAGTAAAATATATAAATCATGTGATATTGCTCGCTCTCCTGGTTTTGGAGGCGAGGGTGGTGCGTTCACAAATGTGATAGCTAAATGAGATGATATACACACTTTAGCGAGCAAGGTGAACTATCCGAGATGTTTCTGAATGCTAACTATTATTATTAACCAGGTACTCGGTAAATTCGGAGCAGATCTAAACATTAGATGTCTATGGATCTAAAGTACATTCCTAATATCACGTGATTTGTATATTTTTACGAAGACGAGATGAAATGCCAAATTTTAGGATTCATTTTCATGTAATAAACATGATTTTAACAGAGTACACAATATTTAGGTTGTCCAATATAATAATTTCACTCCCGCAATGATGGATTACATTAAGCCAATGGGTAAGGCGGCAAGAAATTATTAATTGTGTCCTATTTTCGTGTTATTAACGATCGATCTTAGTTTAAGCATCTTGGCGACTGGATTTCAAGGTTTTTTTAAATTTACCAATTAGAAGTCATCCGGCTAAATCTGATATGAAAACTCGGAGCAAAACCGATACGGCTACATAACCCACACCATGCAGTCCAACTCAACCCAAGACCAATTCATATACCTTTAAAATAGGCTGTATGATATATCGAAATGTCGCGATTTTTTCACCACGATATATCGCGATACCGCCTAGGACAATATCGTGCAAGCCTACATGGGACCCCCATATTTCAGATGAGGACCCTATGGAACCCCCAAATTTGAATGTGGGGTCCTTTGGACCCCCAAAAATCAGATGTTGTGGGCAACACTGGGCGTAGCGTTATGTATGACAGTAGCACTCGATGTTAAGGCTACTGTGCTGTGTGCCACAGGAGATGAAGCACTTGATATTAACTGCATGGTGCACGATGCCTACAGTGCACATGCATTCAGTACTGTCGGTGTGGTGACACGTGCCATGGCAGAAATACTTGACGCTGAAGGCCAGGTGTCTCGTATCGAGCGTAGGGAATTTGATATCAATGGTGTCACGCTTTGTATCGCAAGAGCATTCGTCAATAGCGGAGTTGCATTAAGTGCTCGTACAGTAGCATTTGGGAGCATCAGGAACAGTGATGACATTGTCACGATTAATGGCGACACTACATTTAATAAATGTTAAATATTTGGTTTGAATGTTTTGAAACTAATTTCGACTCGATGTTGTTACTGTTCCAAGCGACGTATAAGGGTTAGATTGCTCAGGAAGCCGCTGCCTCTATTTCCAAGGGGGCACAAGAACTGAGAAGCACAAAAACACTCGCTTCAATCCGCACATTTTACTTTGAATATATTCACTTTATATATAACTTCATATATATTCATATATAACTTTTTATATACGAAATTGTTAATATAAAACTAATTGAGTTTAAAACAGTATCGGTCGGTCATATGTATGTGCCGGTCAGTATAGGTCAGTACCGGTCGGTATAGGTCAGTATTGGTCGGCAATTAGTTGTGCCTTCCGGAACGTCAAAACGCATGGACCACGCGAAAACAAGCTCTATAGTTGACTAGCTAGTTAACTATTTCAAGTTCGACTGTGAATCTATGGTTAGGAGTCGAACTTACCTACTCACCTACTTAGGAGTTAGGTTGAGCACAGGAGTCTGCCGTTTTAGATACGAAAACGCGAAATCATAAAAATACGAAAACACGGTAGCACTATATACTACCATACATAAATAGTAGTATAGTGGTACCGTGTTTTCGTATTTTTTGATTTCGCGTTTTCGTATCTAAAACGCAGACTCCTGTGGGTTGAGCCACGTAGAATAGATCACGGAAATATAGAAAAATTTTGTAACTGGTTGTAATTTCTTAATAACAATAGAAATATTTTGTCAGAAAAGACGATGCAGCAATTAAATACATTCATTCACACCGATTTATAGCAATTCACTTACTGTTTGTGCAGAGCTTTATTATTTTCGAGTAAACATGCGATAAGGCAACTATTTTTTTTCTTTTTTTCTTACTTACTTGTTGTATATTCCGCCTCTCTGGTCTAGGAGAACCATCAGTCAAGATTATTTATTCAAGTTCAAGTTCAAGTTCAAGATTATTTATTTTGATATAGAATATACATTTACAGTTTCACAACAGGTAGGCCACCAAAGGCAGAGCCTATGTGGCGGTGGACCCCTACATATAACATATAACAACAATATAGGACATGAGAATACTGAATACATACGGTTAACATGTTATAATCCTATATATACATATAGTTAACTGTCTCGCTGCCAAGCCTCTGCAGTCTACATTTTCCATGGAGCCTAACTCAGGGTATGCTGAGTTCCTCTAAAAAAAAAAGCCACAAGCAACTTTCAGTCAAATTTGTTCTAAAATACTCAGCCAATCCAGAGTCATTGCCAATTGGAGTTATTGTCCGCTTCCAGCAGTCCAACAGTTAATATCCTGTGTTCAGTCACAACCAGCAGCCTGTTCCCAGCACTAACAAGCAGCCTGTCTCCAGTGGTAACCATCAGCTGGCTTCCAGCGGTAACCAGCACTTTGTTTCAAGTGAGACCAAGCATCCTGTCACCAGCGCATCAGGGCATGTGTCTGTACCTGAAACAGAATCTAGTGACTCTTTTTAGAGCTTCCTCTGAGGGCCGAGGACCCTCCTCCCAGCATGAAAGTAGGCCAATGAGCCCCTCTCTGAGCGAAGGTTTTCTCAAAATTGCTTCATGTAATATTGAAAACTTGGTCAGTAATTGTATCTACGCGCATGAACTACTCCAAGACAAACACACAATCTTATGTCTGCAAGAGCACTGGCTTTATAATTATCAGGCAGCTTTTATCGGTACTACCTTCCCAGCACATGCTGCTGGTATAAAATGTTCTGATGATGGCAATCCCTTACCTCCACTGTTTAGACCTAGAGGCAGTGCAGGAGTGGCAATACTCTGGCATAAAGATATGTCAGAACATATAGAAGTACTTCCGGATGGCAGCAATCGTGTCCTAGCAGTGCAGATTTCTACACATGAGGTCCCACTCATCCTGATAAATACATACATGCCATCACTAGGCACCTTAGACAAAACTGCAAACTATCAGAGCGTCTTAGATGAAGTGTTTGAAATCATTGAGAAGTACAAGGAGAATAATTACATCCTATGGGCAGGAGATATCAACGCCTCATTGACCAGAGAGAAGCCGTCTAAGAACGATGTCCTCTTTGGTAAATTCTGTGACTCAGCAGGCGTCAGAGTGGCGGAAAAAACACCAGACATCCCTACATATTATCACTTTGTTGGGGATATTGCTTCTCAGATTGACTATTTCATGGAGGTGAAAGATCAGTCCCCTATCACTACTGCCATTTCGGTTGACACTAGGAATATCCTTAATCACAGCCCCCATGATGCAATAGTTGCAACACTGAGTTTGACAGCTGGTCCTGGAAAGGCGGAACACAAAAATAAAGAACTCTTTCCGAAAATAAAGTTGTCAAAAGTGGATATGGAGAGATATAAACATCTAACTGGAATTGAGCTAAGGAAAATATTGGAAAATGTCACTTCGGAGACAGCTAATGAACTGCTACTCAGCGATATCAATAGTGTGCTACGGAAAGTTGCAATTCAATGTGATCCTACATCCCGGACAAAAACTAGACATAAAACAAGGCTAGGATGGGCATCCATCCTGAAGCCATTAGTGGCAAAAGTCAAGGCAGCTAATTGGGCATGGAAAAAAGCTGGACGTCCAATGGAAAAATTCCACAAACTGTTCATTGCTAGAAAGGCAGCTAGATTGAACCTTCGACGTGCACAGCACCAGTTAACTGCGGATTCTCGGAACCAATTACATAGTGAAATTATGCACGTGTCAAAACATAATCAGCAGTCTATGTTCAAACTAATATGCAAACAGCGGGCTGGAAGCCAGTCTACAAAAGCCACTACAGTTATCTTCAAGCCACCATCGGACCAATCAGAAATTGATGGCTGGGCAGATTATTTTGAAGATCTTGCCACGTTCAAACATCACCCTAGTTTCAGTCAGGAAGCGTTAAACTCTGCTACAGTTATCCATGCACTACTCAGCATCTTATCAGTGAAAGCTGGTGCTTTCCCCCATATTACTGAACAAGAAACCGAGAGGCTTATTAATTCAATGAGGAAGGGGAAAGCAGCAGACCCAGAAGGATTGAACGCGGAGCATGTAATATATGCTTCAGAGGAAATCATTGCTATAGTCACGCTACTCATCAATAATATATTCCAACAGGGCAAAATTCCTGATAGTATGAAGAAAGGTCTAGTGACACCCATATTAAAGAAAGGAAAACCGGCTAGTAACCCAGACAGCTATAGACGAATTACAGGTACCTCCCTATTGGGAAAAGTCCTAGAAAAAGAACTGCTAAAGAGAACAAGAGCTATCACTGATCCATTCCAAAGTAAACATCAGTTTGGATTCACCAGCGGATGCTCCTCCGTGTATGCAGTATTTTTAATCACAGAATGCATTGCAGAAGCCAAGGACTTGAAGTCCCCATTATACATCACCTTCCTAGATGCATCAAAAGCCTTCGACATTGTATGCCACAAGAGCATGTTAAATTCTGCTTTCTCTCAAGGCGGGGATGGGCAGCTATGGGAACTATTCAACAGTATGTACTCAGGGATTACTTCAGAAATTAAGTGGCTCGGCGGAGTGTTTAGACCAATTATTGAGGAACTGGGCATAAGACAGGGTGCCTATACTTCACCAGATCTGTTTACGCTGGGCAGCAACCCATTACTTAACAAGCTGGTTACACATCCGGGAGCATTCCACATAGGATCCATTCCTGCAGGCGCAGTGATGTGTGCCAATGACCTGGCAGTTATAACCAGCAATTCAAGTGCTATGCAACAGCTACTCACCATCACTGAGATTGATGCCGCAAATGAAAGGTATCTGTTCAGCTCAACGAAGACTAAGGCAGTGATTCCGAAAACAGCCCCTGGTTACCCATACCCTGAGCTCTTCTTCAAGCTGAATGGGAATCCACTGGAACAATCAGATGATGAAATCCATCTTGGAGTCCATAGAACTACAGATACCAGACGCCTGCTTACAGTCAGTTCGCGCATACAAACAGCACGACTTACGGCATACTCATTAATGGGAGCAGGTATGCATGGCCTTAACGGAATTAACCCCAAGACATCTAGGAAAATATGGGACATATATGTCATACAAGTTAGCCTGCATGGTTTGGAAGCTCTGATACTCTCCAAGACAGCGACCCAGCTTCTAGAATACTACTATAGAGGATCCATGAAACAGATACAGCATCTTCCAGCTTCAACTGCTAATGCTGCCACATATCTTCTTCTCGGTATCATCCCAATAGAAGGCCAACTGCACAAGAGAATCTTGACTCTATTTATAAACATGGTCCACAGACGAGATTCCATCGAGGCCCAGGTTATCCGACGTCAACTTGCCGTTAAGGACTCCGGTTCACACAGTTGGGTGATAGTGGCTAGACAACTACTCTCTCAGTATCAGCTCCCGTCGGCGTTTCAACTTGTGAAAACCCAACCCTCAAAGTACATGTGGAAAAATCTATTGAAGCAGAGTGTCAATGTTTATTGGAGAGACCATCTAATTAGTGAAGCTACCTCTAAAGTAACACTATCATTCATCAACCTGAACTCCTGCACCATGAATAGATGTCATCCTATTTGGGAACTGACTAATACAGACACACTAAAAGTCCTAAAAGCAGCAGTGAAAGTTAAATTAATCACACAGTGATATAACCTGTTTGGCGGATCTACGCGAGACCGATCTCAAAGCACTATCTGCCCAATGTGCAAGTCGGCAGCTGAAACAATCACCCACTTTATCCTGCTGTGCCCGAGCTTAGAAGGTGTTGATGTCACATATCTTCGTAGAATAGATGACATCCTTCAGACTGCTGATTTACCAAGGATGTGCGAGCTGACGGAGGAGGATGACACTAGACTGATACTTGACGCTTCACATTTCATTCCACTTAACAATCCACTGAGAATTCTCCTGGAACAAATATCACTAGACCGCTGTTTCAAGTTACACCACACTCGATCACCAAAACTTAGCGGAATATCGTACAAAGACGAGGAAAAAAACAACAAACAACAAACAACAAAAGGGATACATGTAGTGATTAAGATAACGAAAATTCTGACTAGTAAATTTACAGTCATCACATCAGTCCAGTTCAGGGCTGATGGTTCGCCTAGAATTGGAGAGGCGGTATCTACAAGACAAGTAACACGTAACTACAGTTCAGACATTACATTTACATGTTCAAAGTTAATCACATGTTTTATTATTTTAATTCATTCATTTTATGTATGTTATATATTAGCTATAACCGAACAGGACACCTAAGTACATGTGACATACAAATACAGGATGTAGACAAGTTTAAAAAAAAAATACATGTCTAAGTAGTAGTAGTAGTAGTAGTAGTAGTAGTAGTAGTAGTAGTAGTAGTAGTAGTAGTAGTAGTAGTAGTAGTAGTAGTAGCAGTAGCTGCAGCAGCAGCAGCAGCAGTAGTAGCACTAATATGTGTTAATTAAGTAATCCTTTATTGTTTTCTTGAATGATTTTGTTGTCAGTCTTTTGTCCCGGGCCAGAAGCCCCATGAGAGTATGAGGACTCTGTATGAGTTTTACCCAACTGTTGGCATAATGAATCAGTGCAGATGCGTTTGCTGGTATCAAAACTGTGCCTATGAATATTCGCTAAGTTGTGGCGAGCACCAGAGCACAGGACATTAAGAGTATCCATGTCAGGGATAGATGAAGTGGCACCCGTGAACCATACAGTTCTGGCGCCATCACCGGTGCCCTTGACAAGATCTTCTCTGTCCCTATCCATGAATTCTGTTAGTGTTATGCAGACAAGATTTCTTTGTTTGGTGACACAATTGGAATGATGGGTGTTATTGGCACTTTCGCGTTCGTCATCCCTACAACCAGGGTGGTGTATGTGGATGGTTGCGTGCGTGCGTGCGTGCATGCGTGTGTGTGTGCGAGCGCGCGCATGCGTGCCTGCTAGCGTGCGTGCGTATGTGTATCTGTGTGCGTGCGAGCGTGCGTGCGTGCGTGGGTTGTGCAGAAAATGGGTACAACGCAATTATAACTTTGGCGGTTGTGGAGTATGGTGATGGGGCATGTTAGACTTGTGTATTTTGTGGTGTAAATGTAAGAAAACTTACTATGTCCTTTTAGAATTGATGCTCACTGTTGTCTAAGAATTTAGAAATGCTAGCAGTCTTGTTAGCACTGATTGCTGGCATCTACTATCTACAGTAGATGTATTCCTGTACACGCCAAAAATATTTTCTATGTTTTAAGATTTAACGCTTTTTAGGATTGTAAGAGGATCAATGTTTTAAATTGCAAGAGGATCAATGCACTGGCGCAGTAGGCATATTCCTGTGTGCGCTTAGTACGAGTGAATTGGCCAGGAAAGACTTAGAATTCTTATCAGCTATTTGCTGCTAGAATTTCTAAGTGCCAAGCATAACTTTCTAAACTGCTTGACAGATTTATACAGAAATCGTAACGTAGTTTGGAATCTTTTTCTAAAAACGCAGCTATCTATACTCATGCTCTACCACTATGAGATTGAGTTTCATCGTCTTTTACAGGCGTTTAGAGAATAGATTGAGTCTGTTGGTTGGTACAAGTATCAGTGCTCCATGGTCTATGTTTGCACAGATGCGTAACGAACTGGTAGAACCAACTATGGGACACAAAACAAGTCTGTTAGCTGGCGTCAGTAATGCCTGGCATCATAGAAATAGTCCGAGTCTGAGTGGTAATCGGACAAGACAGTACTAGGTAGTACAGTCCGTCACTGGGCCTATAGGACATTTTTGGCATGCTATTGGGCCTAGTACAGAGAGCGTGTTGTGAGTTTGCTTACTCGGAATGAGCTGTATGAGTGAACTGTTATTTTTTACCTCTGCAGCTCATTATCAAGGGATGGTGATGTCATGGCTTGGTTGTGCAGGCGTATTAGTCTCTGGAAAACGATTTCTCTAACTGTTCATTGGTCAAAATTAGTTGAGTATGCTCTAAGGTGTCGATTCTGCGCCTGCCACTAGTCTCAGAACCGAGTCCATAGTTTGGCCTACCAACTCTGGACTCACTTAAATTTTGTTTAAAAACCAATGCACATACGAGATACTTTTCTCGAGATCGAGAAAAGTGTATTCTCGTAGAAGCAACGCCTCTATTCTTAGATCGCTTGGCTATTTTATGTTTTAGTGGCTTATAGGTTAGCATATCTTTATCATTTGTAACGCATCTCTGATTGATTTCATGGCCAACCAAGCCTAAACACACCGAATTCTCTCTACAGTATTCCCTCCCAACTCCTGCACTCCATACAGCGAACAAGCGAGAAGAAAGAAAGAATTTCGTGTGATTATTCTCATGCGCCACACAAACTTTTAAATTATTGAAGTTGATAAATTTCTCAACTTTTTAGTCTTTCGCGCTTTGAATTTCAAGTGAGATTTTAACTGGTGATACCCTTAGAAATCGTTTTAGATTAATGATAATAAATCATGACTGAGCGGCCTTAGCGACAAATCAAATCATCTGCGCAAATGTTATTTATGTAGTGGCAGTTACATGCGACATATATAAATAGTTATCGGCTATTTGAATTTTGATGTGATTCTGGTCCATGCTCCATTAATGCCTTGCTTAGTGGGTAGAATAAAATATGTGTGCGATGATAGGCGGCGGGGTACAGCAATGTGGAAACACTACAACCAGGAATATTAGAATTAACAACATCTCTCAAAATTACATTTTTGACGTGTGACGCATATGCAAAGGTTGAAATAATTTGTCTACACATGGGTGAAGTCGCTAGGGATATTTGAGGAATTGGTCTAAGATTTGTGGTGCCCGCCCCCCCCCCCCCCCACCCACCCACCCGCACGCACGGACGCACACACACACACACACACACACACACACACACACACACACTCCCACATCTCCAATTTATATATTCTATATTTATATTATATGTATATTTCATGTATATAGTTTCGTACACAAGAAGTTATCGAATAACCTTGAAATTGAAATCTAAATAATAAATACGGTACTCTTTATATGATTAGGAGCTCCACACACACCTGGCCCTACCTACCAACTCGTACGATAGTGATACACACGTTCAGCCATGTCAAGCCTTTTGAGTTCTAACCATAAAATATGATGCCACCGTCCACACGAAAACAAAATCAGACACTTGAAGGCCCCCTTTGAATAGCCCAGGCTAAATGGACCTCTGAAACCCACACGCCAATATGGCTAAGCAAGAGGCTGCGAAATAATTTTAATTACTTACTCCATACACACTATAGCTGTTGAATACTTTGTTACTGATTTGATGTAATGGTGTTGCTATCTCATCTGTCTAATCTGTCTTATTCTTTAAGAGAGTCCTTAAGAACTGCTGGTCAGGAAGGATCCATAGGGTCAGATCCAGTGTTGGTCCCGGGAAGCTGCATGGTCGATTTCTCGGTGGCCATCTTGGATGTTGCACTATTTCAAAAATTACACTTAAAGACCTGTGAAACTGCTTGACATAAAACTCCATGCATGGTCTTCATCTAAATCAAGTTCTGAACAAAATGTGTTCACATGTTCAACATGATTGGTAGATTTGGCTTGGATAGCCTAGTTTAAAAAAACCCCACATTTCCTCTGAATCCCGCTGAAGGAATTGGGCCACAAATTAGCAAATATAATTATGAACTGAGGTCCAATCGCCCACAAAGCAGACACATGCACGAATGCACGCACACTCAACCTGTGCATCTGACAATAACCTGTCCGTCCGCTCGCTCACAGCATAAGTTCCTCGCTTAACATTGCTCTAGCATTTATACGTGAATCACAAGAAACCCTAAATCGATTCTTAGAGCCTGTGCCTTACAATGTTTTCCGGTGGCGGTTAGATGGGTTGGTATGCCCGAACACTCTTCTATGAGAGGGGCTCGTGGGGTGGGGGGGGGGGGGGTTGAGTGGGGCGATGGAACATCCATTTCATATCTTCCTCCACACAATTCCATTCAGTGTGCCGTTTTTGTTGAACCTGGCCCCACCCATCAAATTTGCTTCCGGTGCCCCTGATATTGCGCTATGTAAGAGACATAATTTGTCAATTAGTTTCTTGAAGAGCTATAATATGAACGCTAATAACGCTTCGTACTTTAAGAGAAAATAGTTGTATAAGTTTAATACTTTTGCTATAAGAAAAGAAACACGATTTGTAAGATTTGTGTGGGCACTTAGGCCAACTGCAAATGCCAATATGGGACTGATCAGACGAACTTTTGTTTAACTAGAACTCCTGTACAAGGCACTAGTCCATCTGGAATATGCCAACTTTTTATCGCATCCACATTTGAAAAAGCACATAAATGCGATACGTGTCCAGCCCAGAGCAAACAGACTAATCCCATCTCGCCGGGAGCTCCCATAGAATAAACGTCTACATGCCCTGGAACTCCCAACAATGGTCTATAGGCGAGCCAGGGAGACATGATTGAAGTCTAGAAGATGCTAACAGGACTCTATGACCCTAAAATCGAGTCTCTGTTCTGCTTGCAAAAAGACTATTACTCGTGGATACCATCTGAAAGTGTACCAGAAGAGTAGGGGAGAACTAACCTTAGAAGAAATTTCTGTCTAATGGTGTGCAATCTGTGGAATGGCTTGTTTGAACATGTTGTTTCGGTACCAACTCTTAAAACTTTTGAAAACCGTTTAGATAGGCTTTGGCATAGTCAAGAGGCAAAGTATGACTACATGAGACCCATGACCAGAAGTGACGGCACAATAGCTGAGATAAACGAAGAGCTGACTATAGAGGCCTAATTGGCTTGCGCTCAGAATTATTACCTAGAACTTACTAGAGCATGTTAAGAAATGCTTTACAGTGTGTTTAAGAAACGCTGGCGTATTAAATGAAAGCCATTACAGATACAAGTTTACAATGTAATTATAAGTTTTTGGGTGCTAGGCCCAATATTATGGATGTGTTTAAGAAACATAAAGTACATGATAATGATATAGTTGTTTACACCTTTTACATTTTAACAATGGTTACACCCATGTTGCTTCCCCGTCAAACATGGTGTACCTGACTAATGTTGGTGCTTGCACCGCCAAAATTGAAACCTTGTAGCAGTCGAACCCAAGAGCTGGACTGACTTACTTGGTCGGCATAGCGGGATTGCATCGAGCAGCAGGTGGATCCATAGCTGCTTCAGCACCAGGCCCGGCATTGACAATTTCAGCATCTGAATTGTCGAATGTGTCATTGCCTGGACCCATGTCAGCAGTGTCGATCTGGTTTTGCAGTTTAGTCATGCTGACTGGTGGGCGCTGTTACTTCTGGCTGGGCAGGCATTATGGTTGTCTCTTGCTCAATGTTCCCCCTGTTCTCTATGATAAGGTTTAAACTTATCAAAGTAGAGAAGAGCGTAGGTGACATCAGTAAGACGCTTACTGATGCGCCATTGCCCCTTCCACTTACACTGGAGTTTGGATGCCAGGCCATTGGTGCGTCTATGACCTTGCACCCACACTCTGTCATGAGGCTGATATGGTCCTCAATGGACTTCCCTGTCGTGCCAGCTCTTCTGGCGTATGTACACCACTTGTAATTCATTATGCCTAGTTTGATACGTTTCTAAGAGACATATAAGAAGGAGCTCCGCGTAAAAAGATGAACTATTGAGTTCGTGGGCATCGCAACGTCCATTGGCAGTGATAGCTCTCTACCGAACATGGCGTAGACGGGCATAACACATGTACTACAATGCACAGAGGTTCGGTAGGCCATCATGACGTAATGAAGTCCTATGTCCCAATCACACTGATTGTGTCGACTTCCTGTCAGAGAAATCCTGCCAATGTTCTGTTGAAACGCTCGACCAAAGCATCACTTCGTGGATGAAATGACGTGGGACAAGTTTTCTTGAGGCGCAAGAGTTTGCACATTTCATGAAATAGATTACTTTTGAAGTTGCATCCCTGATCACTATGGATAGGCATGCCAAGTCGACAAAATATTTGCTCGACTATGACACTTGCTACGGCCCATAGCTGCTTCCTGATCAGAGACTGCTAGCCCTTCAACCCACTTAGTAAAATGTCTTGGATGACAATGATATTTATGAGGCCATCGTGCGTGGTAGGTAGTGAGCCTAATATGTCAATGGCCATGCGTTCCATTGGCGCACCTACGATGCGTGTGCATAGCGCAGCATGCTGTGTCTTCGGACCAGTGGTGCACGTTTGACATGGCTCACACTGCGACACCCAAGTGGTTACTGATGTATAAAGGCCAGGTCAATGGAAACATATTTTTATTCACTCTTTAGTGCCTTCTACAACCAAATGGCCTGCATTATTATGTAGCTGTTTTAAGACTAAGTTCTCTTAACTTTCTGAAATTACCAAGCGCATGCCATAGTAGAGGAGATTATTCTCCAGCCTTAACTGTTCGTACCGTTGGTAATAATATTTAACCTCAGAAGGCTGATTGGAGATATCATCTTTGATGGGTCTATAACAAACAAGAAGCCAATTTCGGCTCCAAAATCCATTAAATAGGCTACAGTTTGATTGGTCCATGATGACCATGTTTTTTACGCATCAACTGCCTTTGAACAAACTTTAATGGCCCTTAGTCCCTAATCAAATCTGCCAAATTTTGGCCCAATCCGTTCAACAAGTTCTGGAGTTATTTTTGCTAAAACTAGGTCAACCAAGCTTGCCGCCGAACCATTTGACCAATCAAGTTCCCTTGAACAAACTTGGTTCAGCTCTTGCCCTAGATCATATTTCATATTTCCAAGCGGTTTCAGAGAACATTTTTAAAGACGTTTCTAAATATCACCCAAAATCCAAGATGGCTACCGGTCAAATTGGCAGATCGGCTTCGTTTGAACAAACTTGGATCCCTATGCCGTAAAGATGCTTCAGGCCAAATATAATTGAAATCGACCCAGTGGTTCTTGAGAAGTCGTTTAAAGCAAAAGTTGACGGACGATGGACGGACACATGAAGGATGATCGCCATGGCATAAGCTCACTTGGCCTTTCTGGCCAGGTGACCTAATAACGAGGTGACAGCTAGCAGAAATTCAATCACTTTGAAAAGCATGATCTTAAGTAAAATTAATATATTACACCATATAACAGCGACATAATACTATTAATGTGAGGGAGTGGACGATCACCAAATTAGCACCCCACCCACCTCCCTTAACTCGACTCCATTCCCAGCCCACGCCGATCGTCTGTTTATGCAGTGTGAAATTCTTAAAGGAATCAGTGAATTATTTTATTCTAATAGATGGTGCCAACATTTTGAAATCTGTATGCTGTCAGAGGGATCTCCATCATTTTAGAGGAACATACGATATGGTCTGTCAGATGGTTGTCAAATTATTTTATTTCACAAGGGGTGGAGTTGGGGCTGAGTTGATACCATCCATCATTTGATGCCATGGCCAACTGCCAATCTCGTAAAGAATTCTCGACAAGAATCCCCTATTTGGGCATAGACATGTTCAAATTTTTCATACTCGAGGGCCACCCTATTCTGGGAGGGGGTGGGTGGCAGTGGTGTTGGCAGGACAAATGCGTAATTTGCGCCAGTCAATACGACCCTGCACTTTAGCCCGAGTTATCTCGCTCTGCTAAACAAAAATTATGATATGGACTACTACTACTACTACTACCACTACTACTACTACTACTACTAGACATCTGTCCTCTACTTTGCAGCCACATAATAGGCAAGTGGGATCAACTCGATACTTATTGAATTTCGCTCAATTCCTTTGAAGGCTGCAGCTCCCCACCAAGATTTTAGCCTTCATTGCAGCCTTCTCCACATCTCTTGTATCAGTTTGCACAGTTGACCAGACATTTCTCTGTTCAGTATTCTCCTATCGTTGTCTTCACCGACGTCTTCCATCTAGACTTAGCCATGGGCCCTTCTAGTAGATGCCACATTGATGAAAAATTATATTTGAACAGCAATCTCTTCACCATTGAAAACCCGTTCGGGATGCTAGATCCTTCAGAGCTCCCTGCTGCAGGACCAATGAATGCCTTAATGTACCCGGACTCCTGCAAATGTTACCGTAGAGTATCAGGGTTTTCTTGTTAACCACAGCTTCTACTGGTGTAGTCCCCATTGAGGGCTTACACTGTCACATTGGCACATCTATTGGGCAGTGACTGCAGTTGCATCAGCTTCTTCCTCTGGGTAGTTTCCAGCAGAGTCATATCACTAGTGCTTAGGCAGCATGCGTCAAGTCCATATGTTAGTTTTGGGCTAACATAGAGCTGCTATATTCTGTGGCTCACCATTGGGGCATATACCATTCTTCCAGCGCTGCTAATCCATGGTTCCATGTCCACTTTGTCATCGGCTAATCTTGTCAAACCTAGGTGGAGCATATCCTATCTTGCATCAAGGCTTTACAATAATAGAATATGGAGAGCTCTGGCACACTTTCATCCGCCCCCACCCCTGCCCCGCAACACCCCCTCCCCCCACCCCACCAAGCACACACACACACGCACGCAGACACACACACACACACACACACCACAATGGGTTACAGTAGCGTGAAGATTGTCTAGCAGTGCAGGGTCAAAGGAGATTGACACAACATATTGTATTCATGCTATTTATGTAATGTGTGCAAGTATGGATTTGACTGTCAGCCATAAAGGGCATATTATTAGAATTAAGCTATCACAATTTTCTTAATTGGTTCACTGCAATTTTGACCGACACCTAAATTGCGAGCACTATTCGCACCCAAAATGGCAATGCAAAGGCAAAGTTTACCGACGATTCGTTCAGCAGAACGTCATTTATCGCCCGGCAACCTAACCCAATGGACCTTTCCAGTACATCCATCAATGATATGACATCATAATCAACTGTGTGACGTGTAGGTTGACATCATAATCAATTATGCCATGAAGGACAATTTCGTCAGGAATGCTTAACTGATGACGGACTAAGAGTTGCTGTACAAATTGTATGTCTTTACTATTTAATAAACATGCTGTTGAATATTTTGAAACTAATTTGACTGGGTATGGCAGAAACAGCACCCAGTCAAATTAGTTTCAATATATTCACCAGCTTACCTGCACAGTTTTCTGGAAATTGATAGTCGATCCCAACACAGGTGAAGTGTGTGTGTGGAACTTAGCTAGAGACGGGCGGGGCATATCTAAAACTGGATTCCTTCATTAACCTAATTTGGAGACTGTCACTTTGACCTTTTGATTGCAAATTTAATATGCCCCTCCAGCACGACTTTAGTCATCATCCAGAAATGCAAACCAGTTTGTTTAATTTGGAACCTATGATATATATGCTTACATTAGTGTTTCTTGTATGGGAATGCGGTCAAATTAACAAACTATTTTTCAAGGGTCATAACTCTGGCAAATATTGACGGAAACTAACGAAACATGTACGTAATCTCTGTTTAAATATAATTAATCAAAATTTTGAATGTTTCAAATCCGTTTAGTCTAGCAAGAGTTATTGCCAGGAATCTGCCAAATTAAGGTTTATATTTTCCAAGGGGGGATAACTCCGGCAAATATTGACAGAACCTAAAGCAAACTTGACCTCTGCCTCTGTGGTATTAAGATTAAGGTATATTCCGAATTCAGTTCAAATCTATTTAGTCTAACACAAGTTATTGTTCGGAATAAATATAGTATATTTCAAGGTCAATAACTCTTGCAAATATTGAGGAAAACTAACGGAACAGGAACTTAACCTCAGCCGTTATATTATTAAGTTATATTCTGAATTCGTTTCAAAGCCATTAGGTCTAACTTGATCAATTTGTTTATAATTTCAAGGGGGATAACTCTGACAAATATGGACAAAAACAAACGGAACATAAACTTGACATTCGGCTTATGACTAAGTTATATTCCAAATTTGTGTGAGATCTGTTTAATCTAACAGAAGTTATTGCATGGAGACAAATTATTCACATACATACTTGCATATATATGTGCATGTTTATGTACATAATACACACATAGGCCTTCATATGAATGGGAACACTCCTATAGCGCGTCAAACTTCATTTTCGAGGTGGTAATAATCCTTCTGACCTCCAGAATTTACAGAAACGCACATTCTAGCGAAGATTCAATTAGTAGAACAAGAGTTATTATCTGGAAACGCAACCCATTAATTAATTAGGTCACCCTGTCCTTGATCACTGACCTGTCAAATCCAAAATCAATATGCTTCTTTTGGCCACCAAGGGCAACACACAGGTAAAGTTTGGTGACGATCTATTCAGAAGAATTTGAGTTACCGCATGGAAATGAAAGCCAAGATGGACAAACAGATTAACTTACAAACAGATGGAGAAAGCAAATACTATATACTCCCACAAATGTGTGCTATGTCAATAAGTAAGGAACATGTGGATACTCTGTATTCAAAGTGTTTATTCTGCGCTGAATAGTGCATCAGTAAATTATCACATAGTCAATAAAAACAATTGATGATTAAAACCGTATTTAACCCTTTAACCCTTGAATTTGTTTTTTTTAATTTTCTCATCAAAAATGTCCATTTGCAGACCAAGAGAAAGCCATTTTTGACAATTTACCATTGGAATGACTGGCTTGGCTATCGAGCCAGTCATTCCAGTGATAAATTTTCAAAGACAGTCTTCTCTTGGTCTGCAAATGGACATTTGTCAAGACCACTCTAGAAGCCGTTTATGAGTGTTAAAGGGTTAACAATCCAACAAGAACCAGTGGATGACCGACACATTAAGCAAATGTCAGGAGAATTGAAATCTTGATATTAATAGAAAGCATACAAGATTTGCTAAATCCTCGCCTAATTATTAAAATTGTATTATTAAAGATAGATTTCTAATATGATTAGACGTGCATATTTAACAGAGCATTTGGAGAGACACACCCACAAGGCATGCACACACACACGCAGGCACACAGACACATCACAGACAAAGTATATTCTTTAAGACATAAAATTTATTCTATTGAATGTTTTGAAAGGCAGCAACAGTTTCTAGTCAACATAATTTCAAGATATTCAACAGTTTTCCTGAAAAATTGTCTTGAAAACAAGATTACCATGAAGAAGTGAAGCTGTAAATCATCATGCCCCATGATCGTCGGACAGAGGGCCCATGATCGCCGGGCAGAGGGGCTCATGATTGCCGGGCAGAGGGGCTCATGATTATCAGGCAGAGGGGCTCATGATTATTGGGCAGAGGGGATCATGATCGTCGGGCATAGGGGCTCATGATCGTCGGGCAGAGGGGCTATGGCACTAAAGATGCAAAAACTATGTTGTAAATAGAGTAGTATGCTGTCATGTGAGTGACTGATGTAACGGGTATGCATCTATTTGTATATCATCTACACGGGTAACATGTTAAACCGTAACAATAAAATCATAGATAATTTGGTCATGCAGAGTTGCTTTGACGGAAGATTAAAATTATGAGATGCACCAATGAAGTTATGACCTGTGGATAAGTCTCGTAGTAAACAATGGCTATGTGTTGAACAGTCGATGAATCAGTATGAAGAAGATGATAGCGCCAAGGGTGTGGCTGAATCCAAATGTGGTTGATTCGCGATCAGAAGATCATTACTTAGTGGTGTAACCACAATTAACACGTGACGTCGCATCATTAGACTAGAAATATCGTTCTTGCTCTATGGCAATGCATAGCAAGTGTAAAGCAGTTTGATTTTCATTGTGTATTTTCTAGCATAGAGTTGAATCACGTTAGGCTTGATATTTTTATAACAGCAAGAATTTATCTGTGTCACTGGCTAATGTTTTGAAAACGATTTTGCTGATAATTGCTATTACAACAACTTTCAATCAAACTGTTCTCAAAATGATCAGTACGACGTTCAATGGAGTAATAATTTCTAGCAAATTGAATGAAAGTCGTTGCTGAATAATGCAGCAACAACTCTTTCAAACTCTGTCCGATGGGAAGTGACGCGTTTCAATCGATCAGCATGTGGACTCTAGACACAAAACATGATTGGAGAGACATAAGAAGCGATCAGAACGGACTCTAGATGCGAGCATGATTGGAGAGACATAAGAAGTGATCAGAACGGACTCTAGATGCGAGCATGATTGGAGAGACATAAGAAGTGAACAGCACATGGACTCTAGACACGAGCATGGATTGGGGAGACATAAGAAGTGATCAGCACATTGACTCTAGACACGAGCATGATTGGAGAGACATAAGAAGTGATCAGCATGTGGAGTCTAGACGTGTGCATGATTGGAGAGACATAAGAAATGATCAGCACATGGACTCCAGACACAAGCATGATTGGAGACATAAGAAGTGACCACAGCATGTGGCCTCTAGAAGCGAGCATGATTGGAGACATAAGAAGTGATCAGCACATGGACTCTAGACACGAGGAAGATTGGAGAGACATAAGAAGTGATCAGCATGTGGAGTCTAGGCACGAGCATGATTGGAAAGACATAAGAAGTGATCAGCACATTGACTCTAGACACGAGCATGATTGGAGACATAAGAAGTGATCAGCATGTGGTGTCTAGACGTGTGCATGATTGGAGAGACATAAGAAATGATCAGCATGTGGACTATAGACGCAAGCATGATTGGAGACATAAGAAGTGACCACAGTATGTGGACTCTAGAAGCGAGCATGATTGGAGAGACATAAGAAGCGATCAGTATGTGGACTCTAAACGCAAGCATGATTGGAGAGACATAAGAAGTGATCAGCACGTGGACTCTAGACACGAGCACGATTGGAGAGACATAAGAAGTGATCCACACGTGGACTCTAGACGCAAGCATGATTGGAGAGACATAAGAAGTGACCACAGTATGTGGACTCTAGAAGCGAGCATGATTGGAGAGACATAAGAAGCGATCAGTATGTGGACTCTAAACGCAAGCATGATTGGAGAGACATAAGAAGTGATCAGCACGTGGACTCTAGACACGAGCACGATTGGAGAGACATAAGAAGTGATCCACACGTGGACTCTAGATGCAAGCATGATTGGAGAGACATAAGAAGTGATCACAGCATGTGGCCCCTAGAAGCGAGCATGATTGGAGAGACATAAGAAGCGATCAGTACGTGGACTCCAGATGCAAGCATGATTGGCGAGACATAAGAAGTGATCACAGCATGTGGCCTCTAGAAGCAAGCATGATTGGAGGGACATAAGAAGCGATCAGTATGTGGACTCTAGAAACGAGCATGATTGGAGACATAAGAAGTGATCAGCACGTGGACTCTAAGCGCAAGCATGATGGGAGAGACATAAGAAGTGATCAGCACGTGGACTCTAGACACGAGCATGATTGGAGACATAAGAAATGATCAGCACGTGGACTCCAGATGCAAGCATGATTGGCGAGACATAAGAAGTGATCAGCACGTGGTCTCTAGATGCGAGCATGATTGGAGAGACATAAGAAGTGACCACAGTATGTGGACTCTAGACACGAGCATGATTGGAGAGACATAAGAAGTGATCACAGCATGTGGCCTCTAGAAGCGAGCATGATTGGAGAGACATAAGAAGGGATCAGTACGTGGACTCTAGACACGAGCATGATTGGAGACATAAGAAATGATCAGCACATGGACTCCAGATGCAAGCATGATTGGCGAGACATAAGAAGTGATCAGCACGTGGACTCCAGATGCAAGCATGATTGGCGAGACATAAGAAGTGATCAGCACGTGGACTCCAGATGCAAGCATGATTGGAGAGACACATAAGAAGTGATCAGCACATGGGCTCTAGACACGAGCATGATCGCATGATTGGAGAGACATAAGTGATCAGCACATGGACTCTAGACACGAACATGATTGGAGAGACATAAGAAAGATCATGGACAGGTTTTAAGTGCAGAACTTATATGCCAATGTTCCACAAGTGCGATCTCTGGCTAGTGGTCTGACTGCATGTGAAGAGGATGGCGTCAACTGTGATGTATCTGAGAGTCGGTGAAAAGGTACAACAGAGCATGGATGGTAAAGCTGTAAGTGATGCAACCATGAAGCAGTCTCAGATGGTATGGTCATCCAGGTAGATACACAAACTGTGTGAATTGATTTTGTTCATGTGATGTGCCGCACTTGCTCAAAGAGAGGACAGATATTCTTCCTTACTTTGGACATGAAATGACCGGAGACTCTACATCCTTTTTCAAAGATAAATCAGAACTGGTCAGAACAATACAGAAAGGTCTGACAAACATCGATGAAGCTAAGTCTCCACTAAACAAGCATGGCATGCCTGTGATAGATGGTGGCTGGCTGCGACACTATGTAAGATGGCAAAAAATTGGACATATGCTTAGCTGCTTAAAAAGTACAACTAATATATTGAACGTAAGTACTGAATGAGCTGCATTGTGTTTGACTAGTATGAGGATGGACTTTCAACAAAGGACCGTCAGCATGGTTGATAACAAATAGGCAAGATCTCTGCTGATGTAGTGTTGCAGATATAGCCAAGGCTCATGCTGACCAACAGGCATTCCTCTCGAATGAATGAAACAAGACTCGGCTAATTAGCCTTCTGTCAGGTCATCTTCAATCCATGGGCCGTGTCACAAAGATAAGTAAGAGAGGCACAGGTACATTGATAGTATCAATGGCAATGGACAATGCTAGTGATGGTCAGCCAGTCACAGTTGTTGCTGAGGACATTGACATCTTCATCATGTTGCTGGATCACTGGGATGATACCCTGGCATTTTCTTGAAGCAGGAAGCAAAACAATTGTTCTGAAGGCTATGGCTAAGTCCAAAGAGATGTCGTACTTGTCTGACATAGTCGGATGTTTTGAGAAATCAGTGGAAGTAGTTGACAGCACGGAACTTAGGCTATGGTGCCACTGAGGACACGTTTTCTCCGAGTTACCTGCAGATGGTTGCAAAGGCGAGTAAGATGACTGCCACCAAATGAATGCACAGCTTATTTCCACAGTCTATGTGTTCACCTCCAGGTTGTCAGATGGCTAACTCTTAGCAAAGATGAATTTGACTACAATGATTGGGATGGAAAGAGAAAAATGGCTCTATTGTTGACCAATAATGATGGATTTTGTTGCTGTACCATCGGAGGTGATCAACTTCATTCCTTGCAAATGTAACGCTACATTAAAGAATCTGTGTGTCACCAAGCAATGTGTGATGGCATGTGCATGGTACTGAGGTCAGATTTGCAGACATCGACCATATGATGAATAATGTATGCCATGACATCGCAAGGTACATCCCGATGTCAAAGGGTACCATGTGTTGATGAGCATCTCTATGCTATCCGCAGTGATGAACTTGTTTGTATTTTCCTTGACATCTATGGATCTCAGAAGTTGAGTGACAATGAATAGACTTTTAAACAATGCCAATAGATTTTTCATTTGACCACACTTGTTAGGATAGCCTTTTTTCGATTCCCTGTCTGTCCCACGCCTACCTGGTATGAATCATTATTTCAGCTTGTTAACATTGTTTGGTTGGAAAATAGCAGACAATAACATTTTCTGCTGCACAACCAGAGCTAGAGCTAGAGTTTTTGCTTGTCAGAAGTCGTGAAAAGTCGCTCTTCAAATATTCATTATTTTTACAAGTTTCGCGAATAAGTAATATAATAATATTAGTATCAACGGAAAGCTAAGAGTACGATGATCATTGTTGTGTAATTGTGTTTTAAAACAGTTCATATTTTCCGAGATATTAATGAATTTATATGTCAAAATGTCGATGAAGATGATAATTTACAGTGATTGTTTGGCAATGGTAGCCATATTGTAGAACAGATTTACTGATTTACTGTGCGTGTTATCATAGTGCCAGACTACGAGGAGTCATGTAATCCCTTGACAATGGACAGGTAGACGTGTGCTTCCTGGGTGACCAGGGTCTCTAACAGGTGTCAAAAATGGCAAATTCCGGCCTAAGTACTTTATGGCCGGGCGAAGATAACGATTTCAGCAAAATTAGCTCGAATTTTCAAAATAACTCATGTATTCGCGATGAAAACGATAATTATATCATCAAATATAACACATATTCTATAACTGTGCAATTAAAATCAAATTGGCAATCTATGATCACAAAGTGGAATGAAAGCTTAGAACTATCTTATGGTGAAAGTGAAAAGAAAGGACCAAATGGCTTCATATATCGTGTAAATAGATTTATCTGTAACGATGCCGAATGTAATGCGACAGTGACAATTTATATATCAACTGGCAAGATACATGTGCAAGGAAGCGATTCGCATGATTGGATTTTAACTGACTTTGCACATTTCAGTAATGGTATTTATGCTAATGATGTAGCTGATTTAGCTGATGTAGTTGTTTTAGCTGGTGTAGCTGATGCAGCTGATGTAGCTGATGTAGCTGATTTAGCTGATGTAGCTGTTTTAGCTGATGTAGCTGATGTAGCTGATGTAGCTGATTTAGCTGATTTAGCTGAAGATGTGACAGATCAAAACAATGTTGGAGAAGAAATTAACCTTAATCAGTCAGAGACAAATTTGAAAGCTCTCTTCTCGCCAACACATACCAGCACGCCTGTGTCATTCCAACAGACACCGGTACTGTTTAGCAACACCAGACTCGCGCAACCAACACAGCAGGATTTATTGCTACAGATCGCTCAGCTGAGTCAATTGTTAATGGAGAAAGAACATACAATAACAACTCTCATGCTCGATAACGAAGAGTTAATTGCGAGATTAACGAACAAACATGCCGTTAAAACAACAGAGACTGGCGTTATGACAGAAAACTTAGTGAACGCCAATGTTTCAAATACGACGGATCAAAACGTTTCGCAACCTTCTTCGACACCGAAACCGATTCCAGCTCCGAGACGATTTCTTATGCCGATACCATCACCTAGGTCGTCTCCCAAACCTGCGCCACCAAAAGTGAGCATCGACTCACAATCAAAGAAAAACAGCAACGCGCCAACACATGAACAGACACATGCAAAGACAACACTGATAATCGGGTCGTCCATTATTAAGGGCATCAATGTAAATGGACTTAATAAATCAGTCGAAGTTATATGCAAACGAGGTGCGACCATAGAAAGAATAAACGATGTTATCTGTGCCATGAATTTAGAAATATACAAAGACATCATTATATTAGCCGGTACAAACAATTCAGACGGCTTGCTCTGTGACGCTTTGAAAGCCATGGAACGACTAATATGCGATGTCCATCGCCTCGCCCCACAGTGCAACGTGCACATATGTCAATTGTGCCCACGAGATGATGACGTAAATAGACAGAACTTTGTGCGCCGATTCAATCAACATATGGAAGTGCGACAGAATTTTCTGAACTTTTCCGTGATCGAATCTGCGGACGGGTTCTATTCCACGCATCGTCCGGGGAGGATAAATGGTTCGTTGTATTTCGCGGACAAACTACATCTAAACAAATCTGGTTCATCTGTTCTCGTAAAAGCGATAAATGGTCACGTGAACATAATCACAAAACAATCATGTAGATATTGCGGTGAAGAAAATCACAAACACTCCCAGTGCCGACACGGTCGTCCCGTCGACTGCTGGAAATGCCATGGATCCGGCCACAAGTCTTCCCGATGCCCTGTATACTAGGATGCCGGCCAGGAAGCAGTGCCTACTCCCAATACCTGTAACGAGCAGCCTGCTGACATTCCTAAATCAGAGTGCCAAACCAAACAATCAAACACTTACAGTACTATAAATAGTCATAATGCTACTATCAATAAGTTCAGTTGTAGGGTGAATGCTCTACTGCTTTATAACCGATATCAAGTATTGAGTGACGATGATGATGGTAATAATAATAATAATAATAATAATAATAATAATAATAATAATAATAATAATTATAATGATGAAAATATTAAAAATAAGAAAAATAATAATAATAATGATAATAATAATAATAATGATAATAATAATAATAATAATAATGATAATAATAATAATAATTCGCTTGACGACAATTGTTCTGACAAGGCAGAGGGTCCAGATAATGCTAATCTAGATTATCTTAATATATTCTGGTACATAGATCAAGCAAACTTTATTAATTACATGAACATTATGAAATACTGTACTGTAAAGACTAAAAGCACTAAGTGCGCTATGATAGGTCCTAGAAATCACTTCTCTCAATGGGTATGTAATAAAGATTTTGTTAAAGAGGTAAGGCATTATGATAACCCAACATTTAATATTAATTGTAAAGGCCTACGAATAGGTCACTTAAACGTCCAGCACTTATTGCCTAAAATTAATGAACTTAAAATAACAATGGAAAGAAATATAAAGGAAATCGAAATATTAGGAACAACAGAAACATTTTTGGACGATGATGTCACAAATAATTTAATTAATATTCAAGGGTACAATATTGAGAGAAAAAACAGATTAAATAAGGAAGGCGGTGGAATAGTATTATATATAGATGAAAATCAATCATACAGTAGGAGGCTTGATTTAGAAACTCCAAATATGGAAGCTTTATGGATAGAAATAAAGCCGTATAAATTAAAATCATTTTTACTCTGCTGTACTTATAGACCACCAAAATCACTAACTGGTTGGATAGATGAGTTTGAATCATCTCTTGAATTTGCATATTCACATAATACTGATATCATCCTTATAGGCGACTTTAATATTGATTTTCTTAAACCAGTTATGCCTAAATGGAAAGCTGTAATCGATTTATTTAACCTTGAACAACTAATAAGCACACCCACCAGAATCACTGAAACAACAGCTACATTAATAGACCATATTTATGTCACAGACAAAAACAAGTATGCTTCGGTAAGTGTAGGAGCTTTGGCAATAAGTGATCACTATCCCGTGTTTGCTGAGAGAAAAAGCACTAATCTAAAACCAAATAGTCATCACACAATAAAATACAGATGTAAAAAGAGCTTCAATAATGACCAATTTCTCCAGGATCTGTCAAATTACAATTGGGACTCAATCGATTTGATACATGATGCAAATGACGCCCTAGGAACATTTCAGAAAACCTTTACCTCAATACTAGATAAACACGCGCCCATTATTGAGCGTAGAGTAAAACACATTTCTCAGCCCGGGTGGATAAACGATGATATTTTAAAAGCTATTAAAGATAGGGATTATAACAAAAAGCAAAATAACATGGTTAAATATAAAGAATTAAAACAAAAAGTAATGACGCTAATAGAAACATCAAAAAGAAATTATTTTGGAGTGCAATTGAAGGAAAACTCAAAGAATCCATCAAATATATGGAAAATTATGAAGAACATAAACCCTAAGACAAACAGATTACCTTTGGTTTTATATGACAACGATGGAAATGAAATTAGGGATACGGCTAAGCATTGTGTAATGTTTAATCAATATTTTACAACAGTTGCTTCTAATCTTGCGAATTCAATACAGATAACAAACCATGAAATATCAAATAATCTTAGAACATATGTTGCGAATAAAGTGCCCAATGACATCAAATTTAAAATACCTAATGTAGCAGTAAATTATGTATATGAAGAATTGGCTAGCTTAAAAACTAACAAGTCCGCGGGTCACGATGGCTTGAACGCGCATTTCCTTAAAGCTGCAGCACCAATTATTGCTCCAGCAGTGACAGCTATTATAAACAAGAGCATAGATAGTGGCGTGTTTCCAACATCATGGAAGCATGCCAAAGTAAAACCATTACATAAAGCAGATAATAAATCAGATATCACTAATTATAGACCTATATCTATTCTACCCATTCTCTCAAAGATTATTGAACGTCATGTACATAATCATTTATATAAATTTCTGATGAAATATAATTTACTTGTCGAATCTCAGTCAGGTTTCAGACGTAAACACTCATGCGAAACAGCACTGTTAAAACTAATAGAGCAGTGGCGTTTTGCAGTTGACAAAGGCGACTATGTTGCCGCTATAATGATTGACTTTAGAAAGGCATTTGATTTGGTTAATCATACAATTTTGGAACACAAATTAGCGATTTATAAATTTGATGATCAGTCTCAAAGGTGGTTCTCCTCTTATCTAGAAAATCGGCAGCAATATGTATCTATTTCTGATAGTGTGTCAACTGCTATGCCTATTACTGTTGGCGTCCCACAGGGTTCTGTCTTGGGACCCCTCTTGTTCATCCTATATGTTAATGATCTACATATGGGTATTAGCAGCAATGTCGATATGTACGCTGATGATACAACCATGCATTGCAACTCCGATAATATTTCATTGCTAAAGGAAAAACTTACTACTGATATGGCATTAGTGCAAACTTGGTGCGACAAAAACAAAATGGTACTAAATACTGAGAAAACTAAGTTATTACTGATAAGCAACACCCACAAACGAAACAGAATCAACGAGTCAGATCTCAAAATATCTATTGGAAATGTAGAATTAGACATTGTAAATAATGCAAAACTATTAGGTGTATATATTAACGACAACCTATCATGGCAAGACCACATTAGCAAGATCTATAGCAAAATCGCTTCACTTATTTTTATGCTAAGAAAAAATAAACAATATATGAATCTTGAAGAAAGAAACATATTTTATAAGGCATATATTCTTTCCCATATAGACTATTGTTGTTTAGTTTACTATACAGAAACTCCGACATTATTGGATAAACTTGAAAAATTGCAAAAACGAGCTGCTAGGATTATACTAGATGTCCCATATAGAAGCCCGTCTAAACAATTATACGCAACTTTAAAATGGACACCATTAACACAGAGAATGGCGATAAAAACTAATCTAATGACCTACAAAGCACTAAACGACCTTACACCCAGATACATTAAAGACATGTTTACTTTAGTCGAAAATGCACACCCGCTTAACTTGAGGTCAAAATCAAATGGTCACTTAAAACCTCCAAAAATAAACACAAATTATGCAAGACAAAGTTTTAAATATACAGCCACAAAACTGTGGAATTTGCTACCTTCAACTGTTACGCGTTCGTCAACCCTATCCTCATTTAAATCTAATCTTCATGATCATATAAACACGAAACAATAATAATAGCGATAGCCCAAAACGGACTCTGTAATGGTCTTGAAGAATGGCAATTTGCAGACTGAGAGAAGTGGTTTTTTTTAGAATTCACCACTGGTATTACTGGCTCGGTAAACGGATCAGTTATGCCAGTGACAAATCCTCAGAAATTGTCTTCTCGTTGTCTATAAATAGATATTCTTATGAGGAAATTTAGATTTTCTTAAAGAAATATAGGCGGTAAATGGTTAAATGTAATGAGCTGTTGGGTAAATCGACGATAATTTGACTGACTGATGCTGCCGCCTTGAGTGGCAAATCAGTCAGTCAAAGTGGAGCTAATTTATCCAGTGATTAAATTAACTACAATAAATGGTCAAATGCATTAAGGATAATTTGACTGAAAGTTGGTAAAGCATCGAGTAGCAACAGCTTTAAGTCAAATTAGAATTAAAATATTTGATTGTTTTAAATACCATATAAACGATTTTGTATAAACTTGGAAATAGGTCTACCTCTATGTCTTGTATATACATGTATATAATTGTACATAATCAGCTGAGTATGTGTGTGATTTGTGTATGTGCGTGCGTGCGTGTGTGTGTGCCCGCGCCCGTGTGTGTGTGTGTGCACGCGTGTGTGTGTACACGTGTGCGTATAATGTGCGAGTGCGTGTAAGCGTGTGTATGCACCTGCGTATGTACGGGTGTGTGTACGTGCATGCCTGCATATGCCAGTGCGCGCGTGAGTATGCATGCGTGTGTGCAAGGGCGTGACTGTGTGTATTTGTATGCGTGATCGCCTATTTGTCCGTTTGCTTACATCTGCTTGTGTGTGCCCTGTATGACTGAGCGTGTGTGAGTGTGTGTTTGGAAAGAGTGTATGTATATGTATATTTATTAGCCTGTATATACTTATTATTATTATTATTGTTGTTGCTGTTCCCTGAGGGCCTCAGGAGGATCACATGTTGATGATTTACCCTCAATAAAGAACGATATTATTATATTATTATTATTATTATTATTATTATTATTATTATTATTATTATTATATCATATTTCAAACAAGATGTCAAAAATTGTCTTCAAATTCAAACCCCTGCATAAAATTCTGCCAAAAGGAATCAGTTGGGATTTTTGGTATGTCATTTTGGGTAACATTACATTGGATGAGACCAAAAAACTCTATGTGCGAATTTTGTCCAGGTTTAGACCACACCACTCAATGACTAGGCTACATCATGCTTAGTAAAATACTAGCATGCACCAATGTTCAACAGATTCAAGCCATTATCACCATGTGACGTCACATCAGCATGCTCGGTGAGGACTAGCATGCCCCAATGTTCAGCAGATTCAAACCATTATCAGCCTGTGACATCACACCATCGTGCTCAGTGAAGTCTAGCATGCACCAATGTTCAGTAGATTCAAGCCATTATCAGTCTGTCACATCACATCAGCATGCTCGGTGAGGACTAGCATGCACCAATGTTCAGTAGATTCAAGCCATTACCAGCCTACGACATCACATCAGCATGCTCGGTGAAGACCAGCATGCACCAATGTTCAGCAGACTCAAGAATTCTCTAGCTTGGTGCATGTTGTCAGTGCATGTATATATAATCATGTGACGATGCTCATAAACCAATGCGATCCATCAATAAAATAAATAGTAATTATGTATTCAATGGATCACAGGATATATTTATGATGAATAATTTAAATACGGTCTGTCTATGATGAGATAATTGCTAAGATGTTTTCCTGGTTATGGACCATGGTTATAATTCTCCTAGCATTAAATTATTATTTGCAAAAATGTTCTGTGGATCTACATAGGCTTTAATTGCTTTCATGGCTCCAATTCCGACATCGCCAATTGTCCGTCGTAACCAGCGCTTACGAATCTTGCCCACTGAAAAATGAAAATATTAATATTGGTTTTCTCGTAATCATGAATTCATTATTATTATTATTATTATTATTATTATTATTATTATTATTATTATTATTATTGTTGTTGATAAGACAAAATACATTTTATACAACAGTATTTTAAACAACAAATAATATGAATATTTGAACATCAGATACAAATACTCTGTAATAGGCAAGACATTCTTAAAGGAATAGTCCACTCAGCTGCTGGAATACAGAGATTTATCTAGATTCTAGATCAAATGTTGTATTGTACTGACAGATTATGTCAGAGTTTCTATATCGAATGTTGTATTGTACTGACAGATTATGTTACAGATTCTATATCGAATGTTGTATTGTAGAAGACAGATGATGTCAGTGATTCTATATCAAACGTTGTATTGTACAGACAGATTATGTCAGTTTCTATAATGAATGTTGTATTGTAGAAGAAAGATTATGTCAGAGTTTCTATATCGAATGTGGTATTGTACAGACAGATTATGTCAGTGATTCTATATTGAATGCTGTATTGTACAGACAGATTATGTCACAGATTCTATAATGAATGTTGTATTGTACAGACAGATTACGTCAGAGTTTCTATAATGAATGTTGTATTGTACCGACAGATCATGTTAGTGATTCTATATTGAATGCTGTATTGTACAGACAGATTATGTCACAGATTCTATAATGAATGTTGTATTGTACAGACAGATTATGTCAGTTTCTATAATGAATGTTGAATTGTACAGACAGATCATGTTAGTGATTCTATATCGAATGTTGTATTGTACAGACAGCTTATGTCAGTTACTATATAGAATGTTGTATTGTACAGAGACATTATGTCAGAGTTTCTGTAATGAATGTTGTATTGTACAGACAGATTATGTCAGTTTCTATATCGAATGCTGTATTGTGCAGACAGATTATATCAGAGATTCTAATATGAATGTTGTATTGTACGGAGAGATTATGTCAGAGATTCTATATCGAATGTTGTATTGTACAGACAGATTACTTCAGTGATTCTATATCGAATGCTGTATTGTACAGACAGATTATGTCAGTGATTCTATATCGAATGTTGTATTGTACAGACAGATTATGTTCGAGTTTCTATATCGAATGTTGTATTGTACAAACAAATTATGTCAGAGTTTCTATAATGAATGTTGTATTGTACAGACAGATTATGTCAGAGATTCTATATCGAATGTTGTATTGTACAGACAGATTACTTCAGTGATTCTATATCGAATGCTGTATTGTACAGACAGATTATGTCAGTGATTCTATATCGAATGCTGTATTGTACAGACAGATTATGTCAGTGATTCTATATCGAATGTTGTATTGTACAGACAGATTGTCAGTTTCTATATCGAATGTTGTATTGTACAGACAGATTATGTCAGAGTTTCTATATCGAATGCTGGATTGTACACAGATTATGTCCCAGTTTCTATATCGAATGTTGGATTGTACAGACAGATTATGTCAGTGATTCTATATCGAATGTTTTATTGTACAAACAGATTATATCAGTTTCTATATCGAATGCTGTATTGTGCAGACAGATTATGTCAGAATTTTGATATTGACTGTTGGATTGTACAGACACATTATGTCAATGATTCTATATCGAATGTTGTATTGAACAAAAAGATTATGTCCCTGTTTCTATATCGAATGTTGGATTGTACAGACAGATTATGTCAGTGATTCTATATTGAATGTTGTATTGTACAAACAGATTATGTCAGTTTCTATATCGAATGCTGTATTGTACAGACAGATTATGTCAGAGTTTCTATACACCTGTGCAAAAGTTAAGCACCAGCAAAAACAATAGAACGTAGAAACATGATGGTACAACTAGGCTGCCATACTTTTTGTCCCCGCGTTAGCTGACATAATTCCAAGTACGAAATGCACATGCATGCATGACTTCACGCCGCTTGATGTCCGTGCGTGGCAGGAAACAGCATACGTGTTCAGTTATGTAAAAGTCCAGTTTGAGGTGTAGAACATTACATACAGATTTAGGCGACAAGATTAGGAATTTTGTGTTCATGACCGTGGTTTATTTGTACAGAGAGAATTAGCTCTTGATTGTGAACCGCTATGGCAAGACGAAGGTTAAGTGATCGTGTGAAATGGCAAATCATAGGTATGCATACCACTGGTATGTCATGCAGAGATTGGCAGACAGCTGAACATTAACCATACTGTAATCAGTCATTTGATTGCAAAACATAGGCAAACTAACGAGGTGAAGGACAGGCCTAGATCTGGAAGACCGAAGAAGACTACTGCCCGTGATGATCGAGCCCTAGTACGCCTTGTTAGGAGATCTCCATTCACCAACAGCAGAGTGCTCAGCCAGCAATGGGAAACGCGCAATAGAGTGTCAATGTCTACCGTCAAAAGGAGACTGTATGCTGCTGGCATGAAAGCTTGGAGACCTGTCAGACGTCCTCTCCTCACTGCACACCACAAAGATGAGCATCTGAGGTGGTGCAACGAAAGAAGACACTGGAACATGAGATCCTGGAGACGGGTACACTGGTCCGATGAAAGTCGGTTCCTGCTTCATGCCACAGATGGTCGAACTCGTGTATGGAGGTCCAGACGCACGGTGTACGACCAACGTAACATCATGGAAGAAGTTCCATTTGGTGGAGGTTCCGTTATGATATGGGGGTGCATCTCATTTGATTGTAAGCTGGATCTGTTGACTGTACATAGAACACTAAATGGACAAAGATATCAAGATTCCATACTGGATAGAGTTGTGGTCCCTCATTTTGTAAATCATGCACCTGGAACCCACCCTATATTCATGGATGACAACGCCCGACCACATCGTGCTAGAGCTGTGCATGAATACCTCCGCCAGAATGCCATCGAAACCCTACCATGGCCAGCAAGGAGCCCTGACATGAACCCTATTGAGCATATCTGGGACATTCTGGGAAACATGGTGAGAAGGAGGGATCCTCCTGTGCAGAACCTACAGGAATTAACAGACGCACTCCATCTTGAATGGCAACGAATACCACAATGGCGTATCAGTCGGTTGGTGACCAGCATGAGACGTTGTGTCCAGGCCGTCATCCAGGCACAAGGTGGATATACCCGGTATTAATAATGACAGTCTCAAACTCGTGCACAGATGTTAAACTTCGTTTTCAGACACCATTAATGACAATCTAGCCACGTGTGTCAACTGTAGGGCAATAGTTGTCAGTTGTGTCAACGTAACCATATTCAGGCCTCGTTTTCAAGTTCAAACCAAAACATACAGTGTTTCCCCACCATCATAATCAGCATTCCTCTAGTTGCATTATTACCTCTTGCACTAAGATGGATGGGTACATAAATGTTTATGCTATTGCTTTCTTCATAGCACATGAATATACCCTCGCATGTGCGTAAAAATAGGGTGGTGCTTAACTTTTGCACAGGTGTATATATCAAATGTTGTATTGTAAAGACAGATTATGTTCAAGTTTCTATATCGAATGTTGTATTGTACAGAGACATTATGTCAAAGTTTCTGTAATGAATGTTGTATTGTACAGACAGATTATGTCAGAGTTTCTATAATGAATGTTGTATTATACAGACAGATTATGTCAGTTTCCATATTGAATGTTGTATTGTACACAGATTATGTCAGAGTTTCTATATCGAATCTTGGATTGTACAGACAGATGATGTCTGTGATTCTATATCGAATGTTGTATTGTACAAACAGATTATGTCACAGTTTCTATATCGAATGCTGTATTGTACAGACAGATTATGTCAGAGTTTCTATATCGAATGTTGTATTGTACAGACAGATTATTGCAGTGATTCCATATCGAATGCTGTATTGTACAGACAGATTATGTCAGATTCTATATCGAATGTTGCATTGTACAGGCAGATTATGTCAGTGACTCTACATCAAATGTTGTATTGTACAGACAGATGATGTAATGTACAGACAGATTATGTCAGTGATTCTATATCAACTGTTGTATTGTACAGACAGATTATGTTCGAGTTTCTATATCGAATGTTGTATTGTACAGACAGATTATGTCAGAGATTCTATATCGAGTGTTGTATTGTACAGACAAATTATGTTCGAGTTTCTATATCGAATGTTGTATTGTACAGACAGATTATGTCAGAGTTTCTATAATGAATGTTGTATTGTACAGACAGATTATGTCAGAGATTCTATATCGACTGTTGTATTGTACAGACAGATTATGTCAGAGTTTCTATATCGAATGTTGTATTGTACAGACAGATGTTGTATTGTACAGACAGATTATGTCAGAGTTTCTATATCAACTGTTGTATTGTACAGACAGATTATGTTCGAGTTTCTATATCAAATGTTGTATTGTACAAACAGATTATGTCAGTTTCTGTAATGAATGTTGTATTGTACTGACAGATTATGTCACAGATTCTATATCGAATGTTGTATTATACAGACAGATTATGTCAGAGTTTCTATATTGAATGTTGTATTGTACAGACAGATTATGTCACAGTTTCTATATCGAATCTTGGATTGTACAAACAGATTATGTCAGTTTCTATATCGAATGCTGTATTGTACAGACAGATTATGTCAGAATTTTGATATCGACGGTTGGATCGTACAGACACATTATGTCAGTGATTCTATATCGAATGTTGTATTGTACAAACAGATTATGTCAGAGTTTCTACATCGAATGTTGTATTGTACAGACAGATTATGTCAGAGTTTCTATATCGAATGTTGTATTGTACAGACAGATTATGTCAGAGTTTCTATAATGAATGTTGTATTGTACAGACAGATTATGTCCGAGTTTCTATATCGAATGCTGTATTGTACACAGATTATGTCAGAGTTTCTATATCGAATGTTGTATTGTACAGACAGATGTTGTATTGTACAGACAGATTATGTCAGAGTTTCTATATCAACTGTTGTATTGTACAGACAGATTATGTTCGAGTTTCTATATCAAATGTTGTATTGTACAAACAGATTATGTCAGTTTCTGTAATGAATGTTGTATTGTACTGACAGATTATGTCACAGATTCTATATCAAATGTTGTATTATACAGACAGATTATGTCAGAGTTTCTATATTGAATGTTGTATTGTACTGACAGATTATGTCACAGATTCTATATCGAATCTTGGATTGTACAGACAGATTATGTCAGTGATTCTATATCGAATGTTGTATTGTACAAACAGATTATGTCAGTTTCTATATCGAATGCTGTATTGTACAGACAGATTATGTCAGAGTTTCTATATCGAATGTTGGATCGTACAGACACATTATGTCAGTGATTCTATATCGAATGTTGTATTGTACAAACAGATTATGTCAGAGTTTCTACATCGAATGTTGTATTGTACAGAGAGATTATGTCAGAGTTTCTATATAGAATGTTGTATTGTACTAAACGAAATCTAGGATTTCTTTTTTCACGAGAGAGTTGATACTTACCTCCCTAATACTTTTGATATTGCTAAATATTGGCTTTCACTCAATAAACACTCAGATTTAAAACAGTTAGGTGCCCCTACTGGGCAGGGAGTCAGAGCGTAGTCTGGCGGATGCCAGCCCCACCACCGCGCATGCGCAGACTAGCACTTCCTCTGACTAGATTATTGGCTGACACACATGCAACTATTAAGAGCCTGAAGACCGAGCCTCTGTGGGGTGGAGAGGCCGGGTCCGTATCTAGGGAGGTAAGTATCAACTCTCTCGTGAAAAAAGAAATCCTAGATTTCGTTTATTTCACTTCAAGAGTATACTTACCTCCCTAATACTTTTGATATTGCCAGAATTCGAAAGTGAATCTGGCGGGAGGGAGGCGAGGTCAAAAGACCAGCTCATCCCTATACGCTTTTCTGCGTTTAAGGCACTTAAACTTCTGAAACTGTAAGAAAAAACAGTCAGGATTTGACTAACCATCGGATAACACCACCGATGTATGAGAGATGACCGAATGTCATATGCGCTCCCCCCCCTCCTTCCTGGGAGGAAGAGTCGACTGACCTCAATGTCCTATACGCTCTCTACGTACAAGTGCCATGTACTACAGGACAGAGACAAAAAAGCTCCATTTTCGTAACTCTCAACAATGAACCACACAAATACACAAACCATCACCATATTAATAACGGGTAATCGTGACAATACAATCAACAACGGACAACACATGAACAAGACTGACCTTGTTGAAAATGGCTGCTGACATCATCTTCCCATTGGTAAAGACTGATGCAGGCCCAAAAAAGTGGGTGTTTCCATAAATTAATTGTGAAATATATAAGTAATGAGGAAAACCTCCTCAAAAAATATAAACCGATTTATTTTTTCAAAACCGACAAGGCGAGAGGATTAGAGGTGTCACGGAGATAATGGTCTGTAAAACTTGACTCACAGTGCCACTGAGCCACCGACATAATATCATCCACAGGGACCCCATTAAACCGGGCCGTGGATGTCACTACGCCGCGGACACTGTGAGCCTTGGCCACGTCAACCTGCTTCCCGGTGGCGGATTTATGGCAAAACTGAATGCATTCCACAATCCACCTGGAAATGGTGTCCTTAGAAGCCCTCCCATGGGGTTCAATATATGACAACCATAACGCTGACTGGTCGGTGCGCCATGCCGCCGTACGATGTTTGTACCGGCGCAGCGCCCGGACGGGACACCATGCTTTAGAATTAGGATCATATCTAGTTAAAGCAGGCAAAATAATAGGTTGACCTGGATATTTCAACGACTGATTTTTAGCCAAGAAATTAATCCTAGGTAGCAGCTTAAGGCCTTCCCCTGAAACCACAAAACGGTCATCCTCGGCTGATAAGGCATGAATTTCACTCCTACGCCTAGCCGAGGCCGCAGCAATTAAAAACACAGTCTTCAGTGTTAATAGTTTCATAGAAATGGAACTAAGTGGTTCAAAAGGCTTATCACCTAGTACTTGAAGCACTAGCGATAAACTCCAAGACGGAATCACAGGTGGATTCCTTGGTCTTAGATTGCCCATGCCTTTAATTAATACATTTAATGTATTTACTTCATCACTTCCCCTCTTAGCCAAGCAAGGAATAACAGACATTAATGCTGATTTATAACCAGCAATAGAGTTAGGCTTGAGGCTATAGGCATCATAGAGGTGACAGAGGAAATCAGCTACTACTTGAATAGATGAATCCATTGGATCAATACATCTTTTTGAGCACCATTCTGCAAATCTGTTGATTTTATAATTATATGCTCTGGAGGTTGACCCCCTCCTGGCTTTGGCCATAAACATGGCTGCTTGCTCAGAAAAGCCCTCCTTAATTCTAGATTCCTTGACAACATCCACGCAGTCAATCTGAACATTGACGGATTGTTGTGAAGGGCCTTGCCCTGGAAGATAATATCGTCCATCAGAGGCAGAGGAACCGGATTGCAGACCAGAAGGTCCAGCAGATCCGTATACCATGATCGGCTTGGCCAATCCGGGGCGATCAGAAGCACTTGGCATTCCTCTTGTCTGATTTTCTGAAGAATTTTTGGAATAAGGATTGCTGGAGGGAATGCGTATGCATACATTCTCCCCCAGCTGATAGCTAACGCATCTGTTGCGAAAGCGCTTGGATCCGGAATCGGAGAGACGTACGTCGTCATCTTCGCATTCTTCTTCGTTGCGAACAAATCGATGTTGGGTTTCCCCCAATGGTCGAACAGACGATCCGCCACACATTGATTTAGTTGCCATTCCGTGGGTAAAACACTCATCCTTCGGCTCAATGAGTCTGCTAGCAGGTTTAACCTTCCCGGAATATGAACTGCTTTCAAGGTAATCTGGTGATCCAGACACCAACAAAGCAGTTTCCATGTCATCATACAGAGACTGGGCGACTTCGTTCCGCCCTGGCGGTTTATGTAAGTCACAACTGTTGAGTTGTCTGAACGAATAAGAACAATCTTGCCCTGAACTTTCTGTAAGAAATGTTCCAGGGCCAGGACTACTGCTCTTAGCTCCAGTAGATTTATATGTTCCTTTGACTGTTCCAGATTCCAAAGCCCTGATATCGTGGATTCTTCCAGGCAAGCTCCCCAGCCCTCCATCGATGCATCTGTATACACAGTCACCTGAGGGTGGGGAGGGGTTAGCAAAACCCCCGGCAAGAGATTCTCTGTATTCAACCACCATTGCAGGTGGTGAATCAGAGGCGCTAACACTGACACATTCGAGTCCAGCGAACCTGTACTCTGGGTCCATTGTGTCATGAGAAACAACTGGATCGGCCGCCTGCGTAAGGCGGCCTGAGGAATGACTGGTTCCAACGAAACCATCAACCCCAGCATTCTCAAGTAAACCCGTGCCAGGACATGACGACTGTCGCACACTGACTGAATCAACGAGATGAGTTTTTGAACTCTCTCCTGAGTAGGATAAACATATCCTGTCTCTAGATCGAAGAACATCCCCAGGTAAACAAACTTCTGGGATGGAGTCAGCTCTGATTTTGGGAAATTGATCATCCAGCCCAAGTCTGTGAGAATTTTCAAAACAATCTCCAGATTGGCGGACAAACTTTCCCGGGTGTGCGCTTTCAACAGCCAGTCGTCTATGTACGTGTGGACTGCTATGCTTCTCCTGCGGAGGTATGCTGTGATCGCAAGAACCACACGGGTGAAAACCCGAGGAGCCGTGGAAATTCCGAAGGGCAACACCCTGAATTCCCACTGTCTGCCCTGGAATGCAAATCTCAGGAAGCGACAGAAACTCCCGTGGATGGGGATGTGGAAATAAGCGTCCTTCAAATCTATCGACGCCGTCCACATCCCCCTCTCCAACCCCGCCAACACCGAGCGCACCGTTTCCATCTTGAAACTGGGCGTCTCGATGAACTTGTTCAATGGCTTGAGGTTGAGAATCGGTCTCCACCCTCCGGTGCGTTTTGTTACTAAGAACAGGGTTGAATAGAAGCCCGGACATCTTTGTGCCGGCTGAATAGCTCCCTTTTGTATGAGGGAATTTATCTCCTCCTCGATACACAACCTTTGCTCTGGATCTCTCGGAATGGGAGTCCAGACTGGCACCAGAGACAGTCGCGACGGCGGGCCTGTCACCCACTCTGGATGATACCCGACGGAAAGCCATCGCAAGACTAAACGGTCCTGAGTTAACCGTTCCCACTCTTGCATGTGGCCGGCTAGCCGGCCTCCCACCGGCCCACCTAGGGACCGCGGTGGACACGAGGCATGCAAGAGCGGCACTGTCTCCGTCGCCATACACACCGGAGTGGTTCTTACCGCGGTAAGCGTCCTGTCAGGACCAATAACCACGCCCAGACCCTCGCGCGCCCCGCCCCGCCCCGCGCGCACCTCGGTGCGCGGGCGGCTGCCTGGCTGACGGCGCCTGAGGAACCTGCGCCCCCCTCGCTGCTGGCCGAATCGCACGCGGCCGAGGCCGACGCTGCGACGGTGGCTGGCCACTGACCTGGCCATCACCACCTCGAGCCTGCAGGGGATGATACGCCGGGGCCGCGGCGCGAACGTTAGCACGACGCAGTACATCAAACTGCTCGCGCAGCGCCCTCTGGTTATTCACCAGGGTGACCGTCTCCTGGAGGTGGCGACATCCCTCACCTCCAAAAAGACCAGGGCCCGTCATAGGCGTACGCAGTAGCCTATTGTACAGGTCCTGAGACGGGCACAGATTGTCCAGGGCAAACGTGCGTCTTGCCCTGACACTCCTGGTCACCACCCGAGTCACACAGTCCAGTGCCAGGTTAATACCATCCTGGATGGTTCGCTGGACAGTGACCGGACTTGGCTGGCGCGATGCGGATGCCGTTACTACCCCCTGTAACAGCTGGGAGACGTGGGACAGAGCGGCAATCGAAGCCCTCCCACTCTCCTCCGCATCACGCAACGCGGCATTCGCCGAACGCAACGCGTTCGCGCACAAGACACCCGTGTCAGAACGGGAGCCTGGCCGCGCATCCTCACCCAAAGCCGCGCGGTCATCCACGCTGGGCTTGGGTACCACACCGTACCGCTGGTAATCCAGGGGCACGATGCGACAACGCCTGGCCACCTCGCGAGGGGCCTTCGCGAGACGTCCACTCGACTTAATGGACGACTCCGCCGCCTTGAACATATCAACGACATGCTCCGCCAGCGGCAGAGAAGGCATAGCGTTAGCAGTCGGTTTCCCAGTTAACCACGGCGTGTGAACACGCTGGCTAGCCGACTGCTCCACGGGCAGATCAGGCCTAACGCTCACCAACCACTGGCAAGCGTCATACCAATCCTCCTCCGTGGCTAACTGCGAGCGCTCTACAAGACGGGGTCCTTCGTCTTCCTCCTGAGCGCAAGCAGTAGAGCTTGACGGCGGGTATGCTGATACACCTGGCAAGCCAGGGAAAACACGCGGGCCTGACAGCACCGGCATGAAAATATCACTGGTTTGACCAGGAGCAGGCACCGTGGCAGAGCGCGGGGTATATATAGGCTCACCACGGGCCCGGCCAGCACCAGCAACACCCTCGGCAAGCCGAGGTATGCGGTACCGCTGGCCATCAGCAGCGCCCTGGGCCACCACCTGAGCCGCGGACTTTACTCCAGGGTGAGTAAAACCGTGGAACAAGGCGCCTGTATTCCCCGCGAGGGGTGCACAAACGTCTTCATCCATGTCCACGTCGTCAGACGGCGACCCTAGCAGGTAATCCTCATTACCCTGGTCAGAAAGATTAGACCCCGGGTTAGCAAAGAGAGCTAACCCGGGCTGACCAGGAACGGTGCCATAGGAGGTACTGGCCACCGCGGCGTGCGGATACCCCTGGACTGATAAGCAGCCCGCGGGTTCCAGCGACAACCGTCCACGGTCCCCTATCGGCGCGGCAATAAGCCTGCTGCCAGGGCCGTGGAACGCCCCCTCTAATGGGGCCACCTCTGAATCGTCGGACAACGGAAGCGGACTAAGGAAAATCGATCCAGAGGCGGGGATTACCTGCTCCGAAGCCGATGATGAGGACAGTAAAGGATTTGGTCCAGGAAGCATGCCACGAAGCAACCCTGGAACCAAATCCTTTATTGTCCTATTCATCTCTCCCAACATCTCGGTCCGGAAGGCCTCCATATCCACCGCGGACGAGACCTTCCCCTTACCCTTACCACTTACAACCTCTCGTTTCCGCTTCTTCTTCTTCTCCTCCTCTACCACCTTGTCCGTCGCCTGTAAATAGCACAAGAATTCGGACATTAACTCGCCCCCCCCAGTGCTTACATATGTCACAATTAACCAATGGACCACAAGGGCTACATTGACAGCACAGATGCGGCCAGAACTTATCCGGCAGAAAACGACCACAGGACGCGCAACCCGGTCCCTGAAACAGGGCAAAGGACAAGGAGTATGAGCAACTAGTTAAGCTTAGAAACTCAATCCAACTCAAAGAGAAGGAAAACGATCATAAAGATCCATATACATCAGAAACCAGCATAGCGCTTGAATTGCTTGATAAACACATAGCCAGGCTGATTATGACGTCATTAATCCCGTGACAGGAAAAATTCGATCCCAACAAAACATCCAAGTGCAAGGACGAATTGTATGCTGAATGGATAAGATGACTACACAACCATCAGATACATATAGATAACTCTTTTCTGGCAAAAATGTTAATTATCTCCCTTTGTTTGTTTACAATAATTAACATCACCACATTATCAATAACTAGATACCTGACACTTTGTATAGACAAACCATCCAACGTGACGAACCGGAGAACTCCACCATCTGCACGCCTCTTAACTCTCTCCACCTCATGGGGAAGGAATTGGATCAAGAGGGCAAAGTGAGAAGACCTTTATACTAGGCCTCCAACTCACTGGACATATTTTTCATTTGGTTAGATAACCTAACAGTGTTAGTAGGAAATGGAACCATGGTGGAGAGAAAACTAACTCTCAGCAACTGTGATTGTCACCACCCAGCGTCATACAGACCTGTGGACATAAACAGAAAGAGAAATTAGTCCTAGGAAGCACCGAGTTGACCTAAACCAACTAACTAAGGCGCTTATCACGGTAAACGCGAGTCCCGGAAACACAATACACCGGGAAGAAAACTCGCTAATTTTACTAGAAGTCACCTGATTTAAAGGTCCTAAGTCCTTCTTTGGCGAATTGAAACCTCCCGCCATCCAAAAAAGTGACTATCACACCAACCAACACCACTTAAACTAGTTTAAGATAAAGAAAAGCTTCAGCACAAAAAGACATGTGTGAACTCTCTGCCAATAATCTAGCAAAGAGGAAGTGCTAGTCTGCGCATGCGCGGTGGTGGGGCTGGCATCCGCCAGACTACGCTCTGACTCCCTGCCCAGTAGGGGCACCTAACTGTTTTAAATCTGAGTGTTTATTGAGTGAAAGCCAATATTTAGCAATATCAAAAGTATTAGGGAGGTAAGTATACTCTTGAAGTGAAAAGACAGATTATGTCAGAGATTCTAATATGAATGTTGTATTGTACGGAGAGATTATGTCCGAGATTCTATATCGAATGTTGTATTGTACAGACAGATTATTGCAGTGATTCTATATCGAATGCTGTATTGTACAGACAGATTATGTCAGAGTTTCTATATCAAATGTTGTATTGTACAGACACATTATGTTCAAGTTTCTATATCGAATGTTGTATTGTACAGAGACATTATGTCAGAGTTTCTGTAATGAATGTTGTATTGTACAGAAAGATTAGGTCAGAGTTTCTATAATGAATGTTGCATTGTACAGACAGATTATGTCAGTTTCTTTATTGAATGTTGTATTGTACTGACAGAATATGTCACAGATTCTACATTGAATGTTGTATTATACAGACAGATTATGTCAGAGTTTCTATATTGAATGTTGTATTGTACACAGATTATGTCAGAGTTTCTATATCAAATCTTGGATTGTACAGACAGATGATGTCTGGGATTCTATATCGAATGTTGTATTGTACAAACAGATCATGTCAGAGTTTCTATATCGAATGTTGTATTGTACAGACAGATTATGTCAGAGTTTCTATAATGAATGTTGTATTGTACAGACAGATTATGTCAGAGTTTCTATATCGAATGTTGTATTGTACAGACAGATTATTGCAGTGATTCTATATCGAATGCTGTATTGTACAGACAGGTTATGTCAGATTCTATATCGAATGTTGCATTGTACAGGCAGATTATGTCAGTGACGCTATAGCGAATGTTGTATTGTACAGACAGATGTTGTATTGTACAGACAGATTAAGTCAGAGTTTCTATATCAACTGTTGTATTGTACAGACACATTATGTTCGTTCGAGTTTCTATATCGAATGTTGTATTGTACAGACATATTATATCAGAGTTTCTATAATGAATGTTGTATTGTACAGACAGATTATGTCAGAGATTCTAGAGCAAATGTTGTATTGTACTGACAGATTATGTCAGAGTTTCTATAATGAATGTTGTATTGTACAGACAGATTATGTTACAGATTCTATATCGAATGTTGCATTGTAGAAGACAGATGATGTCAGTGATTCTATATCAAACGTTGTATTGTACAGACAGATTATGTCAGTTTCTATAATGAATGTTGTATTGTAGAAGAAAGATTATGTCAGAGTTTCTATATCGAATGTGGTATTGTACAGACAGATTATGTCAGAGTTTCTATAATGAATTAAGAAAATTTATCAAATTTCTTTTTCACGAGTGAGATGACATACTTACCTCCCTAACACTCTGGATATACTAGTATATCGGCTCTAAATTCAATAATATTCAGTATTATAAAAAGTTAGGTGCCCCTAATGGGCAGGTGTAAGTACACAGTCATGCACATGACAAACACCACCCACTGTGCATGCGCATACCGGTACTTCCGTTACTAAATATTGGCTGACATAGAAGCAACTATTCAATAACCAAAGGACCAGGCCTCTGTGGGGTGGCGAGGCCGGGATCCTGTTAGGGAGGTAAGTATGTCATCTCACTCGTGAAAAAGAAATTTGATAAATTTTCTTATTTCACATCATGAGAACATACTTACCTCCCTAACACTCTTGATAAAAACCAGAATTTGAAAGTAAATTTGGTGGGAGGGAGGCAAGGTCCTGAAAACCAGCACACCCTCGAAGAGACTAGGCTCTTTGAATTCTCAAGAGATTTAAAACATCTGAAATTGTGACTGAAACCACAACCATGAATAGAATTTTGCATCGGATAATCGACCGATGAAGAGAGATTGATCAAAAGGCAAATGCGCTCACCCCCCTCTTTCTGAGGAAGGTTAGGAAAAAACGCTGCTCTAAATGACTAGCACGTTCTCTAATACTTAATAAAAAGTATTACTAGACATTGGAAAAAGAAGAATTGCTTCTATTTAAAAAAAACTCTGAAAAACCACAATTAAGAGACATTAACCATCACCATATTAAAAATAAAAATGACACCATCACCAAGCCAAAAAAACAAAAAATGGTCATAAACACTGTCCTCTGATGTCTTGGACGCGGAACTCATCTCTTCCCCCCCCCCCCCACCGGATGAAGAGAATTGTACCAGCTAATAGTAGGGATACCCTACCAATAAATGTGATATTTTTAAATAGCAGAGGAGGAAAACTATTTACAAACATAAACCTCTACATTAATATTTTATTTTCTGAGGACTGAGACGGCAAGCCAGTTAGAAGTGTCACGAAGGTAATGGTCGGTAAAACCTGATTCACAGTGCCCCTGAGCTACTGACATAATGTCTTCAATAGAAACACCATTACATAATGCCGTGGAAGTTACCACACCACGGACACTATGAGCCTTGGCTCTATCTAGTTGGATTCCAGTGGCTGTCTTATGACAGAATTGAATACATTCTACTATCCATCTGGAAATAGTGTCTCTTAACGCCCTACCATTGGGTTCAATATATGACAACCATAGGGAACATGGGTCCGTCCGCCAAACCTGAGTTCTTCTCTTGTAGTTATTTAAAGCACGGACAGGACACCATACTTTAGCACCAGGATCATATCTGGTTAAGGCAGGTAAAATAATAGGTTTACCCAGATATTTTAAAGATTGATTCAATCTTGGTAGAAGCTTAAGGCCTTCACCTGTAACTATATAACGGTCAGGCTCAGCAGACAAGGCATGAATTTCACTCCTGCGTCTAGCTGATGCTGCCGCAACTAAAAATACAGTTTTAAGTGTCAATCATTTTACAGATATAGCACTAAGTGGTTCAAAAGGTTTATCACTCAAAACCCGCAGTACCAGAGAAAGACTCCATGATGGTGTCAGTGGAGGATTTCTTGGTCTGAGATTGCCCATACCTTTAATATGAGTATTTAAAACACTTACTTCATCACTTCCCCTCTTTGCCAAGCAAGGGATAACAGTCATCAATGCTGATTTGTATACAGCAATAGAATTAGGTTTAAGACTATGGGCATCATACAGGTGACAGAGAAAATCAGCTACTACCTGAATAGATGCTTCCATCGGATTGATACATCTCTTTGAGCACCATTCTGCAAATCTGTTGATTTTATAATTATAAGCTCTGGAGGTTGACCCCCTTCTGGCTCTGGCCATGAAATTGGCTGCTTGCTCAGAAAAGCCCTCCTTAATCGCGGATTTTTTGACAACATCCATGCCGTCAATTGAAACATTGACGGATTGTTGTGAAGGGTCTTGCCCTGGAAGATAATATTGTCCATCAGCGGCAGAGGAACCGGATTGCAAACCAGAAGGTCCAGCAGATCCGTAAACTATGATCGGCTTGGCCAATTCGGGGCGATCAGAAGCACTTGGCATTCCTCTTGTCTGATCTTCTGAAGAATCCTTGGAATCAGGATTGTTGGAGGGTATGCGTATGCATACATTCCCTTCCAACTGATAGCTAGCGCATCTATTGCGATAGCGCTTGGATCTGGAATCGGAGAAACGTACGTCGTCATCTTCGCATTCTTCTTCATTGCGAACAAATCTATGTTGGGCTTTCCCCAATGATTGAACAGGTGATCCGCCACACATTGATTTAGTTGCCATTCCGTAGGCAGAATACTCATCCTTCGGCTCAATGAGTCTGCTAACAGATTCAGCCTTCCCGGAATATGAACTGCTTTCAAGGTGATCATATGATCCATGCACCAGCAAAGCAGCTTCCATGTCATCATACAGAGACTGGGCGACTTCATTCCGCCCTGGCGGTTTATGTAACTCACTACTGTAGAGTTGTCTGAACGCATCATCACAAATTTTCCCTCCACTTCTTTTAAGAAGTGTTCCAGGCCTAGAATTACAGCCCGCAATTCTAGCATGTTGATATGTTCCTCTGACTGTTCCAGATTCCAAAGCCCTGATATAGTGGCTTCTTCCAGGCAAGCTCCCCAACCCTCCATCGATGCGTCCGTAAACATCGTTACTTGAGGGTGGGGAGGGGTCAGCATGACCCCTGCCAGGAGATTTCCTCTCTCCATCCACCAATGAAGGTGATGAATGAGAGGGTCCAACACTTGAATGCGCGAGTCCAGGGATCCTGAACTCTGCGTCCACTGAGTCATGAGAAACAATTGAATCGGCAGCCTGCGTAAGGCCGCCTGAGGAATGACTGGTTCCATTGAAACCATCAGACCTAACATTCTCAGATAGACCCGTGCTGGAATATAACGACTGTTGCAAACCAACTGAATGCACGAGAGGAGACCTTCCACTCTCTCCTGGGATGGATAAACATATCCTATCTCCAGATCGAAGAACATACCCAGGTAAACAAAATTCTGGGATGGAGTCAGCTCTGATTTTTTAAAGTTGATTATCCAGCCTAAATCTGTGAGAGTTTCCAAAACTATCTCCAGATTTGCTGTCAAACTTTCTGGGTTGTGTGCTTTCAGCAACCAGTCGTCTATGTAAGTGTAAACAGCTATATTTCTCCTGCGGAGGTATGCCGTGATAGCAAGTACCACTCGAGTGAAGACCCTTGGAGCCGTCGAGATGCCGAATGGAAGAACCTTGAATTCCCATTGGCGTCCCTGAAAAGCAAATCTCAGGAACCGACGAAAACTCCTTGCAATTGGAATGTGAAAATAAGCATCCTTGAGATCTATAGATGCTGTCCACATCCCCTTCTCTAACCCCAACAACACCGATCTTACTGTTTCCATTTTGAAACTCGGTGTGTCTAAAAACTTGTTTAGAGGTTTGAGGTTGAGAATTGGTCTCCACCCCCCCCCCCCCCCCCCCGATGTTCTTTGCCACAAGAAACACGGTTGAATAGAAGCCCGGGCAATCTTGCGCCAGTTGAATTGCTTCCTTTAGAATTAGAGATTCTATCTCCTCTTCTATGCACAACCGTCTGGATCTCTTGGAATTTGAGTCCAGTCCGGTACCAGAGACAGATGCAATGGCGGACCTCTTATCCATTCTGGACTGTATCCGTGCGAAAGCCTTTGCAAGACTAAGCGGTCCTGAATTAACCGCTCCCACCTCTGAATGTGGCAAGTCAAATGACCTCCCACTGGTGCACCTAGGGTTGACGGGGTGCCCATAAATTTTAGAAGTGGGAGTGTCTCTGGTACGAGTGAGAACACCCGAGTGGTACTTTTTTATTGCATCAGGCCCGGTTACCACGCGCCGCTCCTCGCGCGCGGCGACCAGCGCCACGTGCACCACGGGGTGCGGGCTGCTGTCTGGCTGGCTGCGCTTGAGGCGCTGGCTGATGTACAACACCACGCTGCTGCTGGCGCGGCCGACGCTGTCTCTGAAACCGGCCGGCCTGCTGGCCTCTGACAATGCCAGCACCGACACGAGCGTACTGCTGTCGAGCAGCCGAGGGCTGAACACGCACGTGTTCTCTGCGCAGCACTTCAAACTGTGCGCGCAGCGCCCTCTGGTTATTCACCAAACTCACTGTCTCCTGGAGCTGCCGACAACCTTCACCTCCAAAGAGACCAGGGCCCGCCATCGGCGCTTGCAACAAGCGCGACTTGAGCTCCTGAGATGGGCACAAATTGTCCAATGCAAAAGTGCGCCTCGTTCTCAGCAACTTTGTGACCGACCAAGTCAGACAGTCCAACGACAGGTTGATGCCATCCTGGATGGCTCGTTGGACTGTCATGGGACTAGGCTGTTGCTGCACCGACGCTGCTACCACCCCCGATAGCAGCTGAGAGACATGCGACAGCGCACTAATCGCCGCTCACGAGCTCTCCTCGGTGTCGTGCAAGACGGCATTAGCCGAGCGCATAGCGCCCATGCACAATGCTCCCGTGTCGGCACGGGAACCCGGTCGCGTATCTTCCCCCAGAGCGGCGCGGTCATCCGCGCTCGGTCTGGGTGCTAGGCCATATCGAGCACACAGACTAGCAGTAACTCGACCTCGCCGGGGGGGCCTTCGCAAGGCGACCTCTCGGTCTGATCGACTATTCTGCCGCCCAAAACATATCTAAGATATGCTCAGCATATGGCAGAGACAGAGTCATGCTGGCCAACGGCTTCGCCTGTAACCATGCCCGAGGGTTACCGGTGGCCGTCTCGTCCACGGAGAGCTCTGGTCTAACAGCGAGGAGCCATGCACACGCTTTTGACCAGTCTTCATCCGTGGCTACCTGCGAATTGCCGACGAGCAGCGGGCCCTCGTCATCTTCAATGGCATTCACAGGTATGGCTGAGGAGGAGGCTATAGACGAACCTGGCTGCCCAGGGAATGTATACGGGCCCGCGAGGGCTTGCATAGCATTCTCCACTCCATAGGCTGACCAGGCGCCAAGGCCGCGCTTGTGTGAGGGGGTTCATGCACACCAGCGCGGCCCGGAACGTCCGTATGAGATTCCACGTCTAAGCATGGAATCTTATACGGCCGGCCGTCTGCTCCATACCGGGCCACAGGCTGAACCATGAAACCTGCTCCCAAGGGTACAGTGCTCACTAACTCAACCTTGAAGGCCTCGAGCCCACCCTTCTCAGAGGCCTTCTTCTTACCCTCCTTCTTAGACTTCTTGCCCTCCTCAGCCATCATCTTAGCCTGAAAAGTGAAGAATTCAGAGGTTAGATCCCACCCCCCACCACTCTTTACAAATGACACATTTGTTAGTTAGCCTACAAGCTGAACACAGATGGCAAGGGTGGGGGAAGAATCTAGCCTTCATAGGCTTCAGACAGGATGGACATTTCTGAAAGGGAAGGGATACGAAGACAATGAGTATGATAGTTTTCAAAGCCTTGTTAATAGACTATTAGAAGAAAACAAGAAGAAACTCGAGAGAAGACATCCACTTTTATGACAGACAACCCTGACGGGACAGCTGACTTCTCTAGTTAATAAAAACCAAACACAACCAGGACAACAAATTAAGAGAGAGAGAGAGAGAGAGAGAGAGAGAGAGAGAGAGAGAGAGAGAGAGAGAGAGAGAGAGAGAGAGAGAGAGAGAGAGAGAGAGAGAGAGAGAGAAAGATTATGACTATCTAGATATCTCTCCACCCTCCTAATAAATGGAGATGAACACATCACACACTTCTCTAAACTAAGATTATGACATCAAGGAAAGAGAAAAAACTCTGGTTGATTATGACATCAAGCCTCAATGCAAAAGCTCCTATTCAAGAACCCATGCACACGCAAGAGAGAACATAGTGCAAAAAGCAAAAGGCAGCAGAAAATTGATCATTTTCAAATAATTATGTGCCATAATTAATAAACTCCCTTAGCCTGATCACAGGCAACCATCCTCTTGTGCAGGGGAACACGTCCATCCATCCGCCGAGACTCCTCTTCCAGAAGAACTGATGAGGGGGATGGGACAAAAGGAAGGAGATATTTCCTTTATTAATTTAATATATCTCCAACCCTTAGACATATCACGATGATAAGTCAAAAACCGAGACGTGAACAACCTTCGAGAGAAGAACAGGAATCCTTGTTCAGTCACAAGACAAACCTGTAAGCATAAAACACAAGAGATTAATAGCCCTAGGCGCTGGAAAAAAATTTACAAGGATTCCCAGCGCCTGAAAACGCGGTACCGCCGAAACGGACGCGACGAAAACCGGTAACAAATAAAAGTTACAAGTCTTAAATAAATACAAGGAACAATGTCACCCTAGTGGATGATGAGGACTCCTCCGATAGTTTAGCATCAGCCATGATGGATAGGGATGATTTTGTTCTAGTAGAATTCAGAAAAGAGCCTGTGAAGATTTTCACATGTTGCTTCTTAGCCAATATATTAGAAAACGGTAGTACCGGTATGCGCATGCGCAGTGGGTGGTGTTTGTCATGTGCATGACTGTGTACTTCCACCTGCCCATTAGGGGCACCTAACTTTTTATAATTCTGAATATTATTGAATTTAGAGCCGATATACTAGTATATCCAGTGTTAGGGAGGTAAGTATGTTCTCATGATGTGAAAGTTGTATTGTACAGACAGATTATGTCAGAGTTTCTATATCAACTGTTGCATAGTACAGACAGATTATGTTCGAGTTTCTATATCGAATGTTGTATTGTACAGACAGATTACTGCAGTGATTCTATATCGAATGCTGTATTGTACAGACAGATTATGTCAGAGTTTCTATATCGAATATTGTATTGTACACAGATTATGTCCGAGTTTCTATATCGAATGCTGGATTGTACACAGATTATGTCACAGTTTCTATATCGAATGTAGGATTGTACAGACAGATTATGTCAGTGATTCTATATCGAATGTTGTATTGTAGACAGATTATGTCACTGATTCTATATCGAATGCTGTATTGTATAGACAGATTAGGTCAGAGTTTCTATATCGAATGCTGTATTTTTCAGACAGGTTATGTCAGAGATTCTATATCGAAAGTTGTATTGCACAGACAGATTATGTCAGTTTCTATCTGAATCACTTCCAGACATGTTGTTGTTCTTTGATCCATATACATGATAAATTTACATGATCGCCCATGATGGCAGCAATTTTGATGAGTCACAAGACATGGATGGATGAACTGCCCACAATGCTAATAGGACTCTTTCTAGTCCAATGGCCAACCAAGAAGAATGAGCCTGACAGTTCTCTATGTCAGAATTAGCTAGTGTAAGACACGAATGAGGCCGACAGTTCTCTATGGCAGAATTAGCTAGTCTATGATGTGGATGAGGCTGACAGTTATCTATGGCAGAATTATATAGTGTAAGATGAGCATGAGGCTGACAGTTCTAAATGGCAGCATTAGCTAGTGTAAGACATGAATGAGGCTGACAGTTCTCTATATCAGAATTACCCAGTCTAAGATGTGAATGAGGCTGACAGTTCTCTAGATGGCAGAATTAGCCAGTGTAAGATGAGAATGAGGCTGACAGTTCTCTATGTCAGAATTAGCCAGTGTAAGATATGAATGAGGCTGACAGTCTTCGATTGCATAATTAGCTAGTGTAAGATTTGAATGAGGCTGACAGTTCTCTATGTCAGAATTAGTCAGTGTAAGATGAGAATGAGGCTGACAGTTCTCTATGTCAGAATTAGCCAGTGTAAGATGATAATGAGGCTGATAGTTCTTTAGATAGCAGAATTAACCAGTGTAAGATGAGAATGAGGCTGACAGTTCTCTATGTCAGAAGTAACAGTGTAAGATGAGAATGAGGCTGACAGTTCTTTAGATGGCAGAATTAGCTAGTGTGAGAGAATGAGGTTGACAGTTCTCCAGATGGCAGAAGCAGCTTGTCTAAGATGAGAATGAGGCTGACAGTTCTCTATGTCAGAATTAACCAGTGTAAGATGAGAATGAGGCTGACAGTTCTCTATGGCAGAATTAGCTAGTGTAAGATGTGAATGAGGATGACAGTTCTCTATGTCATGATTAGCCAGTGTAAGATGACAATGAGGCTGACAGTTCTCGATGTCAGAATGAGCCAGTGTAAGATGAGAATGAGGCTGACAGTTCTCTATGGCAAAATTAGCTAGTGCAAGACAAGAATGAGGCTGACAGTTCTCTAGATGGCAGAATTAGCTAGTGTAAAATGAGTATGAGGCAGACAGTTCTCTAGATGGCAGAATTAGCTAGTGTAAGATGAGAATGAGGCTGACAGTTCTCTAGATTGCAGAATTAGCTAGTGTAAAATGAGAATGAGGCTGACAGTTCTCTAGATGTGAGAATTAGCCAGTGTAAGATGAGAATGAGGCTGACAGTTCTCTATGTCAGAATTCGCTAGTGTAAGATATGAATGAGGCTGACAGTCTTCGATTGCATAATTAGCTAGTGTAAGATTTGAATGAGGCTGACAGTTCTCTATGTCAGAATTAGTCAGTGTAAGATGAGAATGAGGCTGACAGTTCTCTATGTCAGAATTAGCCAGTGTAAGATGAGAATGAGGCTGATAGTTCTTTAGATAGCAGAATTAACCAGTGTAAGATGAGAATGAGGCTGACAGTTCTCTATGTCAGAAGTAACAGTGTAAGATGAGAATGAGGCTGACAGTTCTTTAGATGGCAGAATTAGCTAGTGTGAGAGAATGAGGTTGACAGTTCTCCAGATGGCAGAAGCAGCTTGTCTAAGATGAGAATGAGGCTGACAGTTCACTATGTCAGAATTAACCAGTGTAAGATGAGAATGAGGCTGACAGTTCTCTATGGCAGAATTAGCTAGTGTAAGATGTGAATGAGGTTGACAGTTCTCTATGTCAGGATTAGCCAGTGTAAGATGACAATGAGGCTGACAGTTCTCGATGTCAGAATGAGCCAGTGTAAGATGAGAATGAGGCTGACAGTTCTCTATGGCAAAATTAGCTAGTGCAAGACAAGAATGAGGCTGACAGTTCTCTAGATGGCAGAATTAGCTAGTGTAAAATGAGAATGAGGCTGACAGTTCTCTAGATGGCAGAATTAGCCAGTGTAAGATGAGAATGAGGCTGACAGTTCTCTAGATTGCAGAATTAGCTAGTGTAAAATGAGAATGAGGCTGACAGTTCTCTAGATGTGAGAATTAGTCAGTGTAAGATGAGAATGAGGCTGACAGTTCTCTATGTCAGAATTAGCCAGTGTAAGATGAGAATGAGTCTGACCATTCTCTATGTCAGAAGTAACCACTGTAAGATGAGAATGAGGCTGACAGTTCTCTATGTCAGAATGAGCCAGTGTAAGATGAGAATGAGGCTGACAGTTTTCTAGATGTCAGAATTAGCTAGTGTAAGATGTGAATGAGGCTGACAGTTCTCTATGTCAGAATTAGCCAGTGTAAGACGTGAATGAGGCTGACAGTTCTCTACGGCAGAGTTCTCTATGTCAGAATCAGCTAGTGTAAGATGAGAATGAGGCTGACAGTTTTCCATCGCAGAATTAGCTAGTGCAAGACAAGAATGAGGCTGACAGTTCTCTAGATGGCAGAATTAGCTAGTGTAAAATGAGAATGAGGCTGACAGTTCTCTAGATGGCAGAATTAGCTAGTGTAAGATGAGAATGAGGCTGACAATTCTCTAGATTGCAGAATTAGCTAGTGTAAAATGAGAATGAGGCTGACAGTTCTCTAGATGTCAGAATTAGCCAGTGTAAGATGAGAATGAGGCTGACAGTTCTCTATGTCAGAATCAGCTAGTGCAAGATAAGAATGAGGCTGACAGTTCTCTATGGCAGAATTAGTCAGTGTAAGATGAGAATGAGGCTGACAGTTCTCTATGGCAGAATTAGATAGTGTAAGATAAGAATGAGGCTGACAGTTCTCTATGTCATAATTAGCTAGTGTAAGATAAGAATGAGGCTGACAACTCTGTATGGCAGAATTAGCTAGTCTAAGATTTGAATGAGGCTGACAGTTCTCTATGTCTGAATTAGTCAGTGTAAGATGTGAATGAGGCTGACAGTTCTCTAGATGGCAGAATTAACCAGTGTAAGATGAGAATGAGGCTGACAGTTCTCTATGTCAGAATGAGCCAGTGTAAGATGAGAATGAGGCTGACAGTTTTCAAGATGTCAGAATTAGCTAGTGTAAGATGTGAATGAGGCTGACAGTTCTCTATGTCAGAATTAGCCAGTGTAAGACGTGAATGAGGCTGACAGTTCTCTACGGCAGAGTTCTCTATGTCAGAATCAGCTAGTGTAAGATGAGAATGAGGCTGACAGTTTTCTATTGCAGAATTAGCTAGTGCAAGACAAGAATGAGGCTGACAGTTCTCTAGATGGCAGAATTAGCTAGTGTAAAATGAGAATGAGGCTGACAGTTCTCTAGATGGCAGAATTAGCTAGTGTAAGATGAGAATGAGGCTGACAATTCTCTAGATTGCAGAATTAGCTAGTGTAAAATGAGAATGAGGCTGACAGTTCTCTAGATGTCAGAATTAGCCAGTGTAAGATGAGAATGAGGCTGACAGTTCTCTATGTCAGAATAAGCTAGTGCAAGATAAGAATGAGGCTGACAGTTCTCTATGGCAGAATTAGTCAGTGTAAGACGAGAATGAGGCTGACAGTTCTCTATGGCAGAATGAGCTAGTGTAAGATAAGAATGAGGCTGACAGTTCTCTATGTCATAATTAGCTAGTGTAAGATAAGAATGAGGCTGACAACTCTGTATGGCAGAATTAGCTAGTCTAAGATTTGAATGAGGCTGACAGTTCTCTATGTCTGAATTAGTCAGTGTAAGATGTGAATGAGGCTGACAGTTCTCTAGATGGCAGAATTAACCAGTGTAAGATGAGAATGAGGCTGACAGTTCTCTATGTTAGAATTAGCCAGTGTAAGATGAGAATGAGACTGATAGTTCTTTAGAATGCAGAATTAACTAGTGTAAGATGAGAATGAGGCTGACAGTTCTCTATGGCAGAATTAGCCAGTGTACGACGTGAATGAGGCTGACAGTTCTCTATGTCAGAATGAGCGAGTGTAAGATGAGAATGAGGCTGACAGTTTTCTAGATGTCAGAATTAGCTAGTGTAAGATGTGAATGAGGCTGACAGTTCTCTATGTCAGAATTAGCCAGTGTAAGACGTGAATGAGGCTGACAGTTCTCTATGGCAGAGTTCTCTGTCAGAATCAGCTAGTGCAAGATAAGAATGAGGCTGACAGTTTTCTATTGCATAATTAGTCAGTGTAAGATGAGAATGAGGCTGACAGTTCTCTATGGCAGAATTAGTCAGTGTAAGATGAGAATGAGGCTGACAGTTCTCTATGGCAGAATTAGCTAGTGTAAGATAAGAATGAGGCTGACAGTTCTCTATGTCAGAATTAGCTAGTGTAAGATAAGAATGAGGCTGACAGCTCTCTATGGCAGAATTAGCTAGTCTAAGATTTGAATGAGGCTGACAGTTCTCTATGTCTGAATTAGTCAGTGTAAGATGTGAATGAGGCTGACAGTTCTTTAGATAGCAGAATTAACCAGTGTAAGATGAGAATGAGGCTGACAGTTCTCTATGGCAGAATTAGCCAGTGTAAGATGAGAATGAGGCTGACAGTTCTCTATGTCAGAAGCAACAGTGTAAGATGACAATGAGGCTGACAGTTCTCTAGATGGCAGAATTAGCTAGTGTAAGATGACAATGAGGCTGACAGTTCTCTAGATGGCAGAATTAGCTAGTGTAAGGAGAGAATGAGGCTGAAAGTTCTCTAGATGGCAGTAGTAGCTAGTCTAAGATGAGAATGAGGCTGACAGTTCGCTATGTCAGAATTAACCAGTGTAAGATGAGAATGAGGCTGACAGTTCTCTATGGCAGAATTAGCTAGTGTAAGATGTGAATGAGGTTGACAGTTCTCTATGTCAGAATTAGCCAGTGTAAGAGGACAATGAGGCTGACAGTTCTCTGTCAGAATTAACCAGTGTAAGATGGCAATGAGGCTGACAGTTCTCGATGTCAGAATGAGCCAGTGTAAGATGAGAATGAGGCTGACATTTCTCTATGTCAAAATTAGCTAGTGCAAGACAAGAATGAGGCTGACAGTTCTCTAGATGGCGGAATTAGCTCGTGTAAGATGAGAATGAGGCTGACAGTTCTCTAGATAGCAGAATTTGCTAGTGTAAGATGAGAATGCGGCTGACAGTTCTCTAGATGTCAGAATTAGCCAGTGTAAGATGAGAATGAGGCTGACAGTTCTCTATGTCAGAATTAGCCAGTGTAAGATGAGAATCAGGCTGACAGTTCTCTAGATGGCAGAATTAGCTAGTGTAAGGTGAGAATAAGGCTGACAGTTCTCTAGATGGCAGTAGTAGCTAGTCTAAGATGAGAATGAGGCTGACAGTTCTCTATGTCAGAATTAACCAGTGTAAGATGAGAATGAGGCTGACAGTTCTCTATGGCAGAATTAGCTAGTGTAAGATGTGAATGAGGTTGACAGTTCTCTATGTCAGAATTAGCCAGTGTAAGATGAGAATGAGGCTGACAGTTCTCGATGTCAGAATGAGCCAGTGTAAGATGAGAATGAGGCTGACATTTCTCTATGTCAAAATTAGCTACTGCAAGACAAGAATGAGGCTGACAGTTCTCTAGATGGCAGAATTAGCTCGTGTAAGATGAGAATGAGGCTGACAGTTCTCTAGATAGCAGAATTTGCTAGTGTAAGATGAGAATGAAGCTGACAGTTCTCTAGATGTCAGAATTAGCCAGTGTAAGATGAGAATGAGGCTGACAGTTCTCTATGTCAGAATTAGCCAGTGTAAGATGAGAATGAGGCTGACCATTCTCTATGTCAGAAGTAACAAGTGTAAGATGAGAATGACGCTGACAGTTCTCTAGATGGCATAATTAGCTAGTGTAAGATGAGAATGAGGCTGACAGTTCTCTATGTCAGAATGAGCCAGTGTAAGATGAGAATGAGGCTGCCAGTTTTCTAGATGTAAGAATTAGCTAGTGTAAGATGAGAATGAGGCTGACAGTTCTCTATGGCAGAATTAGTCAGTGTAAGATGAGAATGAGGCTGACAGTTCTCTATGGCAGAATTAGCTAGTGTAAGATAAGAATGAGGCTGACAGTTCTCTATGTCAGAATTAGCTAGTGTAAGATAAGAATGAGGCTGACAGCTCTCTATGGCAGAATTAGCTAGTCTAAGATTTGAATGAGGCTGACAGTTCTCTATGTCTGAATTAGTCAGTGTAAGATGTGAATGAGGCTGACAGTTCTTTAGATAGCAGAATTAACCAGTGTAAGATGAGAATGAGGCTGACAGTTCTCTATGGCAGAATTAGCCAGTGTAAGATGAGAATGAGGCTGACAGTTCTCTATGTCAGAAGCAACAGTGTAAGATGACAATGAGGCTGACAGTTCTCTAGATGGCAGAATTAGCTAGTGTAAGGTGACAATGAGGCTGACAGTTCTCTAGATGGCAGAATTAGCTAGTGTAAGGTGAGAATGAGGCTGACAGTTCTCTAGATGGCAGTAGTAGCTAGTCTAAGATGAGAATGAGGCTGACAGTTCGCTATGTCAGAATTAACCAGTGTAAGATGAGAATGAGGCTGACAGTTCTCTATGGCAGAATTAGCTAGTGTAAGATGTGAATGAGGTTGACAGTTCTCTATGTCAGAATTAGCCAGTGTAAGAGGACAATGAGGCTGACAGTTCTCTATGTCAGAATTAACCAGTGTAAGATGGCAATGAGGCTGACAGTTCTCGATGTCAGAATGAGCCAGTGTAAGATGAGAATGAGGCTGACATTTCTCTATGTCAAAATTAGCTAGTGCAAGACAAGAATGAGGCTGACAGTTCTCTAGATGGCAGAATTAGCTCGTGTAAGATGAGAATGAGGCTGACAGTTCTCTAGATAGCAGAATTTGCTAGTGTAAGATGAGAATGCGGCTGACAGTTCTCTAGATGTCAGAATTAGCCAGTGTAAGATGAGAATGAGGCTGACAGTTCTCTATGTCAGAATTAGCCAGTGTAAGATGAGAATCAGGCTGACAGTTCTCTAGATGGCAGAATTAGCTAGTGTAAGGTGAGAATAAGGCTGACAGTTCTCTAGATGGCAGTAGTAGCTAGTCTAAGATGAGAATGAGGCTGACAGTTCTCTATGTCAGAATTAACCAGTGTAAGATGAGAATGAGGCTGAGAGTTCTCTATGTCAGAATTAGCCAGTCTAAGATGAGAATGAGGCTGACAGTTCTCTATGGCAGAATTAGCTAGTGTAAGATGTGAATGAGGTTGACAGTTCTCTATGTCAGAATTAGCCAGTGTAAGATGCGAATGAGGCTGACAGTTCTCGATGTCAGAATGAGCCAGTGTAAGATGAGAATGAGGCTGACATTTCTCTATGTCAAAATTAGCTACTGCAAGACAAGAATGAGGCTGTCAGTTCTCTAGATGGCAGAATTAGCTCGTGTACGATGAGAATGAGGCTGACAGTTCTCTAGATAGCAGAATTTGCTAGTGTAAGATGAGAATGCGGCTGACAGTTCTCTAGATGTCAGAATTAGCCAGTGTAAGATGAGAATGAGGCTGACAGTTCTCTATGTCAGAATTAGCCAGTGTAAGATGAGAATGAGGCTGACCATTCTCTATGTCAGAAGTAACCAGTGTAAGATGAAAATGACGCTGACAGTTCTCTAGATGGCATAATTAGCTAGTGTAAGATGAGAATGAGGCTGACAGTTCTCTATGTCAGAATGAGCCAGTGTAAGATGAGAATGAGGCTGACAGTTTTCTAGATGTAAGAATTAGCTAGTGTAAGATGTGAATGAGGTTGACAGTTCTCTATGTCAGAATTAGTCAGTGTAAGAGGACAATGAGGCTGACAGTTCTCTATGTCAGAATTAACAAGTGTAAGATGGCAATGAGGCTGACAGTTCTCGATGTCAGAATGAGCCAGTGTAAGATGAGAATGAGGCTGACATTTCTCTATGTCAAAATTAGCTAGTGCAAGACAAGAATGAGGCTGACAGTTCTCTAGATGGCAGAATTAGCTCGTGTAAGATGAGAATGAGGCTGACAGTTCTCTATGTCAGAATTAGCCAGTGTAAGATGAGAATGACGCTGACAGTTCTCTAGATGGCATAATTAGCTAGTGTAAGATGAGAATGAGGCTGACAGTTCTCTATGTCAGAATGAGCCAGTGTAAGATGAGAATGAGGCTGACAGTTTTCTAGATGTAAGAATTAGCTAGTGTAAGATGAGAATGAGGCTGACAGTTCTCTATGGCAGAATTAGCTAGTGTAAGATAAGAATGAGGCTGACAGTTCTCTATGTCAGAATTAGCTAGTCTAAGATTTGAATGAGGCTGACAGTTCTCTATGTCTGAATTAGTCAGTGTAAGATGTGAATGAGGCTGACAGTTCTTTAGATAGCAGAATTAACCAGTGTAAGATGAGAATGAGGCTGACAGTTCTCTATGGCAGAATTAGCCAGTGTAAGATGAGAATGAGGCTGACAGTTCTCTATGTCAGAAGCAACAGTGTAAGATGACAATGAGGCTGACAGTTCTCTAGATGGCAGTAGTAGCTAGTCTAAGATGAGAATGAGGCTGACAGTTCGCTATGTCAGAATTAACCAGTGTAAGATGAGAATGAGGCTGACAGTTCTCTATGGCAGAATTAGCTAGTGTAAGATGTGAATGAGGTTGACAGTTCTCTATGTCAGAATTAGCCAGTGTAAGAGGACAATGAGGCTGACAGTTCTCTATGTCAGAATTAACCAGTGTAAGATGGCAATGAGGCTGACAGTTCTCGATGTCAGAATGAGCCAGTGTAAGATGAGAATGAGGCTGACATTTCTCTATGTCAAAATTAGCTAGTGCAAGACAAGAATGAGGCTGACAGTTCTCTAGATGGCAGAATTAGCTCGTGTAAGATGAGAATGAGGCTGACAGTTCTCTAGATAGCAGAATTTGCTAGTGTAAGATGAGAATGCGGCTGACAGTTCTCTAGATGTCAGAATTAGCCAGTGTAAGATGAGAATGAGGCTGACAGTTCTCTATGTCAGAATTAGCCAGTGTAAGATGAGAATCAGGCTGACAGTTCTCTAGATGGCAGAATTAGCTAGTGTAAGGTGAGAATAAGGCTGACAGTTCTCTAGATGGCAGTAGTAGCTAGTCTAAGATGAGAATGAGGCTGACAGTTCTCTATGTCAGAATTAACCAGTGTAAGATGAGAATGAGGCTGAGAGTTCTCTATGTCAGAATTAGCCAGTCTAAGATGAGAATGAGGCTGACAGTTCTCTATGGCAGAATTAGCTAGTGTAAGATGTGAATGAGGTTGACAGTTCTCTATGTCAGAATTAGCCAGTGTAAGATGAGAATGAGGCTGACAGTTCTCGATGTCAGAATGAGCCAGTGTAAGATGAGAATGAGGCTGACATTTCTCTATGTCAAAATTAGCTACTGCAAGACAAGAATGAGGCTGACAGTTCTCTAGATGGCAGAATTAGCTCGTGTAAGATGAGAATGAGGCTGACAGTTCTCTAGATAGCAGAATTTGCTAGTGTAAGATGAGAATGAAGCTGACAGTTCTCTAGATGTCAGAATTAGCCAGTGTAAGATGAGAATGAGGCTGACAGTTCCCTATGTCAGAATTAGCCAGTGTAAGATGAGAATGAGGCTGACCATTCTCTATGTCAGAAGTAACCAGTGTAAGATGAGAATGACGCTGACAGTTCTCTAGATGGCATAATTAGCTAGTGTAAGATGAGAATGAGGCTGACAGTTCTCTATGTCAGAATGAGCCAGTGTAAGATGAGAATGAGGCTGACAGTTTTCTAGATGTAAGAATTAGCTAGTGTAAGATGAGAATGAGGCTGACAGTTCTCTATGTCAGAATGAGCCAGTCTAAGATGAGTATGAGGTTGACAGTTTTCTAGATGTCAGAATTAGCTAGTGTAAAATGAGAATGAGGCTGACAGTTCTCTATGTCAGAATGAGCCAGTGTAAAATGAGAATGAGGCTGACAGTTCTCTCGTTACCTCCATGGTGATGTGATATACTGCCTCCGCTGGCCAAAATCTCATCTCGAGCTGCTCCCTGAGAAACCAACAAATGATAAATATAATTCACTAGAACGTGCAATTGATGACACGTTATTGTAAATGCCCACACTTTCAACAACTTAGAGACCACACAGCAGGGGGCAGGGTACAAGAGACTGCGCAACAGGGGCGGGGTACAAGAGACTGCACAACAGGGGCTGGGGTACAAGAGACCGCACAACAGGGGGCGGGGTACATGAGACCGCGTAACAGGGGGTGGGGTACAAGAGACCGCGTAACAGGGGGTGGGGTACAAGAGACTGCGCAACAGGGGGTGGGGTACAAGATATCATATGGCAATCAGCAGTCATATGGTTAATTCACGTGTTTAATGCCCTCTGCATGCTTTGGAGGAAATAAGGTGAAATCTTTATATTAGACTTTTTTACCCGACACCTCAAACCATTCTCAATCTTTTTAATGATATTTGAACTTTTGCTTCTGGCTCCCAAAGAATAAAGTCAAACATAGATCCTGTCTCACAATGCACAATCATAGAGGACACACGCACGCACACACACACAGAAAATTTACCAAATTTCTTTTTCACGAGTGAGATGACATACTTACCTCCCTAACACTCTTGATATACTAGTATATCGGCTCTAAGTTCAATAATATTCAAAATTATAAAAAGTTAGGTGCCCCTAACGGGCAGGTGGATGCACATGAAAGACCCCACTTACTGCGCATGCGCATACTGGTACTTCCGTTACTAAATATTGGCTGACAAAGAAGCAACTATTCAAATAACCAAAGGACCAAGCCTCCATGGGGTGGAGAGGCCGGGATCCTACAAGGGAGGTAAGTATGTCATCTTACTCGTGAAAAAGAAATTTGGTAAATGTTCTTATTTCACATCATGAGAGCTTACTTACCTCCCTAACACTCTTGATAAAAGCCAGAATTTGAAAGTAAATTTGGCAGGAGGGAGGCAAGGTCCTGAAAACCAGCACACCCTCGAAGAGACTAGCTCTTTGAATTTTCAAGAGATTTAAAACATCTGAAATTGTATGTGAAAACACAACTAGAAATAGAATTTTGCATCGGATAATCGACCGATGGAGATTGATAAAAAAGCGAATGCGCTCAACCCCTCCCCCCTCCCCCCCCCCCCTTTCTGAGGAAAGTTAGGAAAAAACACTGCTCTAAATGACTAGCACGTTCTCTAATACTTGATGAAAAGTATTACTAGAGATTGGAAAAAGAAGAATTGCTTCATTTTCAAAAGACTCTCTGAAGGAACCACAATTAAGAGACATTAACCATCACCATATTAAAATAAAATATATGACACCATCACCAAGACAAAAAACAAAATGGTCACATATACTGACCTCCTCTGATGTCTTGGGTGCGGAACTCATCTCTTCCCCCCACCAGATGAAGAGGAGAATGGTACCAGATTAAATAGCAGAGGATGAAAACTAATCACAAATATATATCTCTACATTTAATTATTTTCTGAGGACTGAGACGGCGAGCGGGTTAGAAGTGTCACGAAGGTAATGGTCAGTAAAACTTGATTCACTGTGCCACTGGGCTACTGACATAATGTCTTCAATAGAAAGACCATTAAATAATGACGTCGAAGCTACCAAACCCCGGACACTATGAGCCTTGGCTCTATCTACTTGAATTCCAGTGGCTGTCTTATGACAGAATTGAATGCATTCTACTATCCATCTGGAAATAGTGTCTCTTGACACCCTACCATGGGGTTCAATATATGACAACCATAGGGAGCATGGGGCCATCCGCCAAACCTGAGTTCTTCTCTTGTACTTATTTAAAGCATGGACAGGACACCATGCTTTAGCACCAGGATCATATCTGGTTACGGCAGGTAAAATAATAGGTTGACCTGGATATTTTAAAGATTAATTCCTAGCCAAGAAATTCAATCTTGGTAGAAGCTTAAGGCCTTCACCTGTAACTATATAACGGTCAGACTCAGCAGACAAGGCATGAATTTCACTTCTGCATCTGGCTGATGCTGCCGCAACTAAAAGCACAGCTTTAAGCATCAATAATTTAATAGAAATAGCACTAAGTGGTTCCAAAGGTTTATCACTCAAAACTTGAAGAACCAGAGAGACTCCATGATGGTGTCAGTGGAGGATTTCTCGGTCTGAGATTGCTCATACCATTAATAAGAGTATTTAAACCACATACTTCATCACTTCCCATCTTTGCCAAGCAAGGGATAACAGCCATTAATGCCGATTTATACCCAGCAATAGAATTAGGCTTAAGACTATAGGCATCATACAGATGACAGAGAAAATCAGCTACTACCTGAATAGATGCATCCATTGGATTGATACATCTCTTTGAGCACCATTCTGCAAATCTGTTGATTTTATAATTATATGCAATGGAGGTTGACCCCCTTCTGGCTCTGGCCCTAAAATTGGCTGCTTGCTCAGAAAAGCCCTCCTTAATCGTGGATTATTTGACAACATCCATGCAGTCAATTGAAACATTGACGGATTGTTGTGAAGGGTCTTGCCCTGGAAGATAATATTGTCCATCAGAGGCAGAGGAACCGGATTGCAGACCAGAAAGTCCAACAGATCCGTAAACTATGATCGGCTTAGCAAATTTGGGGCGATCATAAGTACTTGGCATTCCTACTGCTTGATCTTCTGAAGAATAGTTGGAATCAAGATTGTTGGAGGGTATGCGTATACATACATTCCCTTCCAACTGATAGCTAGTGCATCTATTGCGATAGCGCTTGGATCTGGAATCGGAGAAACGTATGTCGTCATCTTTGCATTCTTTTCCATTGCGAATAAATCTATGTTGGGTTTTCCCCAATGATTGAACAGACGATCCACCACACATTGATTTAGTTGCCATTCCATAGGCAGAATTCTCATCCTTTGGCTCAATGAGTCTGCTAACAGATTCAGCTTTCCCGGAATAAGAACTGCTTTCAAGGTGATCATATGATCCATGCACCAGCAAAGCAGTTTCCATGTCATCATACAGACTGGGCGACTTCGTTCCGCCCTGGCGGTTTATTTAACTCACTACTGTTGAGTTGACTGAATGTATCATCACAAATTTTCCCTCCACATCTTTTAAGAAGTGTTCCAGGCCTAGAATTACAGCCCGTAATTCTAGCATGTTGATATGTTCCTTTGACTGATCCAGATTCCAAAGCCCTGATATTGTGGCTTCTTCCAGGCAAGCTCCCCATCCCTCCATCGATGCATCCGTAAACATCGTTACTTGAAGGTGGGGAGGGGTCAGCATGACCCCAGCCAGGAGATTCCCTCTCTCCATCCATCAATGAAGGTGATGAATGAGAGGGTCCAACACTTGAATGAGCGAGTCCAGTGATCCTGAACTCTGCGTCCACTGAGTCATGAGAAACAACTGAATTGGCCAACTGCGCAAGGCCGCCTGAGGAATGACTGGTTCCATTGAAACCATCAGACCTAGCATACTCAGATAGACTTGTGCTAGAATATAACGACTGCTGTACACCAATGCACGAGAGGAGATTCTCCACTCTCTCCTGGGATGGATAAACATATCCTATCTCCAGATCGAAGAACATACCCAGGTAAACAAACTTCTGGGATGGAGTCAGCTCTGATTTCTGAAAGTTGATTATCCAGCCTAAATCTGTGAGAGTTTTCAAAACTATCTCCAGATTTGCTGTCAAACTTTCTGGGTTTTGTGCTTTTAGCAACCAGTTGTCTATGTCAGTGTGGACTGCTATAGTTCTCCTGTGGAGGTATGCTGTGGTAGTAAGCACCACTCGAGTGAAGACCCTTGGAGCCGTCGATATGACGAATGGGAGAACTTTGTATTCCCATTGGAAGTCCCTGAAAAACAAATCTCAGGAACCGACGAAAACTCCTCGCAATGGGAATGTGAAAATAAACATCTTTGAGATCTATTGATGCTGTCCACATCCCCTTCTCTAACCCCAACAACACCGATTTTATTGTTTATCTATAAACTTGTTTAGAGGTTTGAGGTTGAGAATTGGTCTCCACACACACACACACCCGGTGTTCTTTGTCACAAGAAACACGGTTGAATAGAATCCCGGGCAATCCTGCGCCGGTTGAATTGCTTCTTTTAGAATTAGAGATTCTATCTCCTCTTCTATGCACAACCGCTTGTCTGGATCTCTTGGAATTTGAGTCCAGACCGGTACCAGAGACAGATGCAATGGCAAACCTATTATCCACTCTGGACTGTATCCGCGCAAAAGCAATTGCAAGACTAAGCGGTCCTGAATTAACCGCTCCCACTCCTGAATGTGGAAAGTCAAACAACCTCCCACTGGTGCACCTAGGGTTAACGGGGTGCCCATGAATTTTAGAAGTGGGTGTGTCTGGTACGTGTGACAACACCCGAGTGGTACCTTTTAGCCCATCAGGCCTGGTTACCACACGCCGCTCCTCGCGTGCCTCGCCCAGCACCACATGCATTTCGGTGCACGGGCTGCTGCCTGGCTGGCTGCACTTGACTGACGTACAGCAGCACGCTGCTGCTGGTGCGGTCGATGCGGTCTCTGAACCTGGTTGGCCAGCTGGCCTCAGACAATGCCAGCACCGCCACAAGCATACTGCTGTCGAGCAGCCGACAGCTGAACATGCACATGTTCTCTGCGCAACACTTTAAATTGTGCGCGCAGCCGCAGCGCCCTCTGGTTATTCACCAAGTTAACTGTCTCTTGGAGGTGCCGACAACCCTCACCTCCAAAAAGACCAGGGCTCACCATCGGCGCTTGCAACAAGCACGACTTGAGCTCCTGGGACAGGTACAAATTGTCTAAAGCAAGTGCGCCTCGTCCTCAGCGACTTGGTGACTGACCTAGTCAAACAACCCAACGCCAGGTTGATCCCATCCTGGATGGCTCACTAGACTGTCACCGGACTATGCTGTTGGTGCACCAAGGCGGCATTAGGTGAGCGCATAGCGCCTGAGTACAGCGCTCCCGAGTCAGCACGAGAGCCCGGCCACATATCTTCTCCCAGAGCGGCGTGGTCATCCGCGCTCGGTCTGGGCGCTAGACCATATCGAGTGTACTGACTAGCAGTAACTCGACATCGCCTAGCAACCTCGCGGGGGTGGGGGGTGGGTGGGGGTGGGAGTCTGATCGACTCCTCTGCCACAGTGAACATATCTTCGCTCCCAAGTCAGCACGAGAGCCCGGCCACATATCTTCTCCCAGAGCGGCGTGGTCATCCGCGCTCGGTCTGGGCGCTAGACCATATCGAGTGTACTGACTAGCAGTAACTCGACATCGCCTAGCAACCTCGCGGGGGTGGGGGGGTGGGTGGGGGAGTCTGATCGACTCCTCTGCCGCAGTGAACATATCTAAGATATGTTCAGCATATGGCCGAGGGTGAGTCATGGTGGCCAATGGCTTTGCCTGTAACCATGCCCGTGGCTTACTGGCGACCGTTTCATCCACGGAGAGCTCTGGTCTGACTGCGAAGAGCCACGCGCATGCGTCAGACTAGTCTTCGTCCGTAGCTACCTGCAAATTGCCGACGAGCAGCGGGTCCTCATCATCTTCAATGGCATTTGCTGGTAGGGCCGTGGAGGAGGCTATAGACATACCCGGCTGCCCAGGGAATGCATACGGGCCCGCGAGGGCTGGCATGACATTTTCCGCAACCGAGACCGCGCTCGTGTGTAGGGCATAATGCACACTAGCGCAGCCCGGATCATCCGTATGAGATTCCACATCTAAGTGTGGTATCTTATATGGGCGGCCGTCCGTTCCAAATCGGCCGACAGGTTGAATCATGAAACCTGCTCCCCAGGGAACAGAGCCATTGGTGCAAGTGGCCGTGCTCCCGATGAGAGGAGTGTAGACGCTCGCATCCATGTCTTCATGATCATCCTGTGGGCCGAGCAGGTAGTCTTCATCATCTTCCTGGTCAGGAAAGTTAGACTCTGGGTTAGCAAGAAACACTAACCCAGACTAAACGAAATCTAGGATTTCTTTTTTCACGAGAGAGTTGATACTTACCTCCCTAATACTTTTGATATTGCTAAATATTGGCTTTCACTCAATAAACACTCAGATTTAAAACAGTTAGGTGCCCCTACTGGGCAGGGAGTCAGAGCGTAGTCTGGCGGATGCCAGCCCCACCACCGCGCATGCGCAGACTAGCACTTCCTCTGACTAGATTATTGGCTGACACACATGCAACTATTAAGAGCCTGAAGACCGAGCCTCTGTGGGGTGGAGAGGCCGGGTCCGTATCTAGGGAGGTAAGTATCAACTCTCTCGTGAAAAAAGAAATCCTAGATTTCGTTTATTTCACTTCAAGAGTATACTTACCTCCCTAATACTTTTGATATTGCCAGAATTCGAAAGTGAATCTGGCGGGAGGGAGGCGAGGTCAAAAGACCAGCTCATCCCAATACGCTTTTCTGCGTTTAAGGCACTTAAACTTCTGAAACTGTAAGAAAAAACAGTCAGGATTTGACTAACCATCGGATAACACGACCGATGTATGAGAGATGACCGAATGTCATATGCGCTCCCCACCCCTCCTTCCTGGGAGGAAGAGTCGACTGACCTCAATGTCCTATACGCTCTCTACGTACAAGTGCCATGTACTACAGGACAGAGACGAAAAAGCTCCATTTTCGTAACTCTCAACAATGAACCACACAAATACACAAACCATCACCATATTAATAACGGGTAATCGTGACAATACAATCAACAACGGACAACACATGAACAAGACTGACCTTGTTGAAAATGGCTGCTGACATCATCTTCCCATCGGTAAAGACTGATGCAGGCCCAAAAAAGTGGGTGTTTCCATAAATTAATTGTGATATATATAAGTAATGAGGAAATCACCTCAAAAAATATAAACCGATTTATTTTTTCAAAACCGACAAGGCGAGAGGATTAGAGGTGTCACGGAGATAATGGTCTGTAAAACTTGACTCACAGTGCCACTGAGCCACCGACATAATATCATCCACAGGGACCCCATTAAATAGGGCCGTGGATGTCACTACGCCGCGGACACTGTGAGCCTTGGCCACGTCAACCTGCTTCCCGGTGGCGGATTTATGGCAAAACTGAATGCATTCCACAATCCACCTGGAAATGGTGTCCTTAGAAGCCCTCCCATGGGGTTCAATATATGACAACCATAACGCTGACTGGTCGGTGCGCCATGCCGCCGTACGTTGTTTGTACCGGCGCAGCGCCCGGACGGGACACCATGCTTTAGAATTAGGATCATATCTAGTTAAAGCAGGCAAAATAATAGGTTGACCTGGATATTTCAACGACTGATTTTTAGCCAAGAAATTAATCCTAGGTAGCAGCTTAAGGCCTTCCCCTGAAACCACAAAACGGTCATCCTCGGCTGACAAGGCATGAATCTCACTCCTACGCCTAGCCGAGGCCGCAGCAATTAAAAACACAGTCTTCAGTGTTAATAGTTTCATAGAAATGGAACTAAGTGGTTCAAAAGGCTTATCACCTAGTACTTGAAGCACTAGCGATAAACTCCAAGACGGAATCACAGGAGGATTCCTTGGTCTTAGATTGCCCATGCCTTTAATTAATACATTCAATGTATTTACTTCATCACTTCCCCTCTTAGCCAAGCAAGGAATAACAGACATTAATGCTGACTTATAACCAGCAATAGAGTTAGGCTTGAGGCTATAGGCATCATAGAGGTGACAGAGGAAATCAGCTACTACTTGAATAGATGAATCCATTGGATCAATACATCTTTTTGAGCACCATTCTGCAAATCTGTTGATTTTATAATTATATGCTCTGGAGGTTGACCCCCTCCTGGCTTTGGCCATAAACATGGCTGCTTGCTCAGAAAAGCCCTCCTTAATTCTAGATTCCTTGACAACATCCACGCAGTCAATCTGAACATTGACGGATTGTTGTGAAGGGCCTTGCCCTGGAAGATAATATCGTCCATCAGAGGCAGAGGAACCGGATTGCAGACCAGAAGGTCCAGCAGATCCGTATACCATGATCGGCTTGGCCAATCCGGGGCGATCAGAAGCACTTGGCATTCCTCTTGTCTGATTTTCTGAAGAATTTTTGGAATCAGGATTGCTGGAGGGAATGCGTATGCATACATTCTCCCCCAGCTGATAGCTAACGCATCTGTTGCGAAAGCGCTTGGATCCGGAATCGGAGAGACGTACGTCGTCATCTTCGCATTCTTCTTCGTTGCGAACAAATCGATGTTGGGTTTCCCCCAATGGTCGAACAGACGATCCGCCACACATTGATTTAGTTGCCATTCCGTGGGTAAAACACTCATCCTTCGGCTCAATGAGTCTGCAAGCAGGTTTAACCTTCCCGGAATATGAACTGCTTTCAAGGTAATCTGGTGATCCAGACACCAACATAGCAGTTTCCATGTCATCATACAGAGACTGGGCGACTTCGTTCCGCCCTGGCGGTTTATGTAAGTCACAACTGTTGAGTTGTCTGAACGAATAAGAACAATCTTGCCCTGAACTTTCTGTAAGAAATGTTCCAGGCCCAGGACTACTGCTCTTAGCTCCAGTAGATTTATATGTTCCTGTGACTGTTCCAGATTCCAAAGCCCTGATATCGTGGATTCTTCCAGGCAAGCTCCCCAGCCCTCCATCGATGCATCTGTATACACAGTCACCTGAGGGTGGGGAGGGGTTAGCAAAACCCCCGGTAAGAGATTCTCTGTATTCAACCACCATTGCAGGTGGTGAATCAGAGGCGCCAACACTGACACATTCGAGTCCAGCGAACCTGTACTCTGGGTCCATTGTGTCATGAGAAACAACTGGATCGGCCGCCTGCGTAAGGCGGCCTGAGGAATGACTGGTTCCAACGAAACCATCAACCCCAGCATTCTCAAGTAAACCCGTGCCAGGACATGACGACTGTCGCACACTGACTGAATCAACGAGATGAGTATTTGAACCCTCTCCTGAGTAGGATAAACATATCCTGTCTCCAGATCGAAGAACATCCCCAGGTAAACAAACTTCTGGGATGGAGTCAGCTCTGACTTTGGGAAATTGATCATCCAGCCCAAGTCTGTGAGAATTTTCAAAACAATCTCCAGATTGGCGGACAAACTTTCCCGGGTGTGCGCTTTCAACAGCCAGTCGTCTATGTACGTGTGGACTGCTATGCTTCTCCTGCGGAGGTATGCTGTGATCGCAAGAACCACACGGGTGAAAACCCGAGGAGCCGTGGAAATTCCGAAGGGCAACACCCTGAATTCCCACTGTCTGCCCTGGAATGCAAATCTCAGGAAGCGACAGAAACTCCTGTGGATGGGGACGTGGAAATAAGCGTCCTTCAAATCTATCGACGCCGTCCACATCCCCCTCTCCAACCCCGCCAACACCGAGCGCACCGTTTCCATCTTGAAACTGGGCGTCTCGATGAACTTGTTCAATGGCTTGAGGTTGAGAATCGGTCTCCACCCACCGGTGCGTTTTGTTACCAAGAACAGGGTTGAATAGAAGCCCGGACACCTTTGTGCCGGCTGAATAGCTCCTTTTTGTACGAGGGAATTTATCTCCTCCTCGATACACAACCTTTGATCTGGATCTCTCGGAACGGGAGTCCAGATTGGCACCAGAGACAGTCGCGACGGCGGGCCTGTCATCCACTCTGGATGATACCCCACGGAAAGCCATCGCAAGACTAAACGGTCCTGAGTTAACCGTTCCCACTCTTGCATGTGGTCGGCTAGCCGGCCTCCCACCGGTCCACCTAGGGACCGCGGTGGACACAAGGCATGCAAGAGCGGCACTGTCTCCGTCGCCATACACACCGGCGTGGTCCTTACCGCGGTAAGCGCCCTGTCAGGAACGATAACCACGCCCAGATCCTCGCGCGACCCGCCCCGCCCCGCGCGCACCTCGGTGCACGGGCGGCTGCCTGGCTGACGGCGGCTGAGGAGCCTGCGCCCCCCTCACTGCTGGCCGAATCGCACGCGGCCGAGGCCGGCGCTGCGACGGCGGCTGGCCTCTGACTTGGCCAGCACCACCTCGAGCCTGCAGGGGACGATACGCAGGGGCCGCGGCGCGAACGTTAGCACGACGCAGTACCTCAAACTGTTCGCGCAGCGCCCTCTGGTTATTCACCAGGGTGACCGTCTCCTGGAGGTGGCGACATCCCTCACCTCCAAAAAGACCAGGACCCGTCATAGGCGTACGGAGTAGCCTATTATACAGGTCCTGAGACGGGCACAGATTGTCCAGGGCAAATGTGCGTCTTGCCCTGACACTCCTGGTCACCGCCCGCGTCATACAGTCCAGCGCCAGGTTAATACCATCCTGGATGGTTCGCTGGACCGCGAGCGGGCCTGGCTGGCGCGATGCGGATGCCGTTACTACCCCCTGTAACAGCTGGGAGACGTGGGACAGAGCGGCAATCGAAGCCCTCCCACTCTCCTCCGCATCACGCAACGCGGTATTCGCCGAACGCAACGCGTTCGCGCACAAGACCCCCGCGTCAGAACGGGATCCTGGCCGCGTATCCTCACCCAAAGCCGCGCGGTCATCCACGCTGGGCTTGGGTACCACACCGTACCGCTGGTAGTCCAGGGGCACGATGCGACAACGCTTGGCCACCTCGCGAGGGGCCTTCGCGAGACGTCCACTCGTGTTAATGGACGCCTCCGCCGCCTTGAACATGTCAACGACATGCTCCGCCAGCGGCAGAGAAGGCATAGCGTTAGCAGTTGGTTTCCCAGCTAACCACGGCGTGTGAACACGGTGGCTAGCCGACTGCTCCACGGGCAGATCAGGCCTAACGCTCACCAACCACTGGCAAGCGTCATACCAATCCTCCTCCGTGGCTAACTGCGAGCGCTCTACAAGACGGGGTCCTTCGTCTTCCTCCTGAGCGCAAGCAGTACTTGACGGCGGGTACGCTGATACACCTGGCAAGCCAGGGAAAACATGCGGGCCTGACAGCACCGGCATGAGAATATCACTGGTTTGACCAGGAGCAGGCACCGCGGTAGAGCGCGGGGTATATATAGCCCTACCACGGGCCCGGCCAGCACCAGCTACACTCTCGGCAAGCCGAGGTATGCGGTACCGCTGGCCATCAGCAGCGCCCTGGGCCACCACCTGAACCGCGGACCTTACTCCAGGGTGAGTAATACCGTGGAAAAAAGCGCCTGTATTCCCCGCGAGGGGTGCACAAACGTCTTCATCCATGTCCGCGTCGTCAGACGGCGACCCCAGCAGGTAATCCTCATCACCCTGGTCAGAAAGATTAGACCCCGGGTCAGCAAAGAGAGCTAACCCGGGCTGACCAGGAACGGTGCCATAGGAGGTACTGGCCACCGCGGCGTGCGGATACCCCTGGACTGATAAGCAGCCAGCGGGTTCCAGCGACAACCGTCCACGGTCCCCTATCGGCGCGGCAATAAGCCTGCTGCCAGGGCCGTGGAACGCCCCCTCTAATGGGGCCACCTCTGAATCGTCGGACAACGGAAGCGGACTAAGGAAAATCGATCCAGAGGCGGGGATTACCTGCTCCGAAGCCGATGATGAGGACAATAAAGGATCTGGTCCAGGAAGCATGCCACGAAGCAACCCTGGAACCAAATCTTTTATTGTCCTCCTCATCTCTCCCAACATCTCGGTCCGAAAGGTCTCCATATCCACCGCGGACGAGACCTTCCCCTTACCCTTCTCACTTACAACCTCTCGTTTCCGCTTCATCTTCTTCTCCTCCACTACCACCTTGTCCGTCGCCTGTAAGCAGCACAAGAATTCGGACATTAACTCGCCCCCCCAGTGCTTACATATGTCACAATTAATCAATGGACCACAAGGGCTACATCGAAAACACAGATGCGGCCAGAACTTCACATGCATAAAACGTCCACAGGACGCGCAACCCGGTCCCTGAAACAGGGCAAAGGACAAGGAGTATGAGCAACTAGTTAAGCTTAGAAACTCAATCCAACTCAAGGAGAAGGAAAACGATCATAAAGATCAATATACATCAAAAACCAGCCTAGCGCTTGAATTGCTAATAAATACATAGCCAGCTGATTATGACGTCATTAATCCCGTGACAGGAAAAATTCGATCCCAACAAAACATCCAAGTGCAAAGACGAATTGTATGCTGAATGGATAAGTTGACTACACAACCATCAGATACATATAGATAACTCTTTACTGGCAAAAATGTTAATTATCTCCCTTTGATTGTTTACAATAATTAACATCACCACATTATCAATAACTAGATACCTGACACTTTGTATAGACAAACCATCCAACGTGACGAACCGGAAACTCCACCATCTGCACGCCTCTTAACTCTCTCCACCTCATGGGGAAGGAATTGGAACAAGAGGGCAAAGTGAGAAGACCTTTATACCAGGCCTCCAACTCACTGGGCATAATTTTTCATTTGGTTAGATAACCTAACAGTGTTAGTAGGAAATGGAACCATGGTGGAGAGAATACTAATTCTCTGGTACTGAGACGTCACAACCTAGCGTCATACAGACCTGTGGACAGAAACAGAAAGAGAAATTAGTCCTAGGTAGCACCGAGTTGACCTAAACCAACTAACTAAGGCGCTTATCACGGTAAACGCGAGTCCCGGAAACACAATACACCGGGAAGAAAACTCGCTAATTTTACTAGAAGTCACCTGATTTAAAGGTCCTCCGTCCTCCTGTGGCGACGTATTCCTATCCGCCATCCAAAAAAGTGACTAACACTCCAAACAAACACCACTTAAACAGTTTAAGAGAGCGAAAAAGCTATTGAACAAAAAAAACATGTGTGATCTCTTTGCCAATAATCTAGCAAAGAGGAAGTGCTAGTCTGCGCATGCGCGGTGGTGGGGCTGGCATCCGCCAGACTACGCTCTGACTCCCTGCCCAGTAGGGGCACCTAACTGTTTTAAATCTGAGTGTTTATTGAGTGAAAGCCAATATTTAGCAATATCAAAAGTATTAGGGAGGTAAGTATACTCTTGAAGTGAAATGACCAGGAGAATGCCCGATGGCAGATGAGGGTACTCCGCGAAGGATCGTGGTCAGGCCCGCTGGTCGGGTCCCGCCTGATGCTGCTCACGCCGCTGGATCACCAGGCGATGTGAACATCAAGCCTGGGTCCAAAACAGCCACCCCTGGATCACTGAAAGCTTTGTCCGAACTAGTAGGGTATGATCCAGGGTTGGGGCTACCTGCACTGAGGTCGATGCGCAGGAAGTTGAAACACCTGTGCCCGGAAACATGCTGCGAAGCATGTCAGGCATCAGGTCTTTCATGGTCCTGCACATCTCACTCACTAATTCTACCTTGAAGCCCTCGAGCTCACCCTTCTCAGAGGCCTTCTTCTTACCCTCCTTCTTCGCCTTCTTTCCATCCTCGACCATCAATCTTGCCTGCAAAGCTAAGAATTCAGAGGTTAGATCCAACCACCCACCCCTACCCCCACTCTTTACAAACAGCCTACGAACTGTACAAGATGGGCAAGGGTGGGGAAGAATCTAGCCTTCAGGTACCTGAGACAAGTTGGACATGATGACTTCTGAAAGGTATGCATACGAAGACAATGAGTATTATAGTTTGTAAACTTTGTTATTTCTTTTTAGTAAATACAAGAACAAACTCGAGAGAGAAGACACCCACCTTTATTACTGACAACCCTGAATGGACAGATGTCTTCTCTTGTTAAACAATAACAAAAACAAACAGGAAAACCGTATTAAGAATGCTAGAAGGACGAGAGAGAAAGATTATGACTATCTAGATATCTTTCCACACCCATAATAAAGGATGATAATAACATCAATTAGATTTCTCTAAACTAAGATTATGACATCAAGGGAAAGAGAAAGAAACTCTGGTTGATTATGACATCAAAACCTCAATGCAACAGCTCCTTCAAGGAGAGGGGGACATCAGAAAATGAATGCAAGAAATACCTAGTGACTAAATACATTCATTACTCAAGAATAATATAATATTAAATTATATATTCGAGAGCACATACGCATACAAGAGAGAATACAGTGCAATAAGGATGGCAGCAGAAATTGTAAATATTTTCAAATAATTAGGTGCCATAACTAATAAACTCCCTTATCCTGAGCACAGACAAACCATCCTCTTGTGCAGAAGAACACGTCTATCCATCCGCCGAGTCTCTTCTTTCTGTAGAGTCTGATGAAGGGGATGGGACAAAAAGAGGGAGATGTTTATTCGTCCTATATGTCCGACCCGTAGACATATCATAATGATAAGTCAGAAAAAGAAACGTGGACAACCTCCGAGAGAAGAACAGGAACCCTTACCATCCATAAGTTGAACCTGTGGACACAAAGCACAAGGGCTTAATAGCCCTAGGCGCTGGGAGAATTTAACAAGGATTCCCAGCGCCTGAAATCGCATTAACGCCAAATCAGCCGCAAACGAAAACCGGTAATATATAAAAGTTACAAGTCTTAATTAATATATGGAACAATATCACCGTAACGGAAGTGAAGATGACTCCCCTGGTGATTTTGACTCAGCCATAGATGAAGATGGATGATAAAATTGATTGAAAATCTCAAAAAGAGCTTAGAAAAGTGTTCACAATGTTGCTTAAACAGCCAATATATTAGAAAATGGAAGTACCAGTATGCGCATGCGCAGTAGGTGGGGTCTGTCATGTGCATGACTGTGTACATCCACCTGCCCATTAGGGGCACCCAACTTTTTATAGTTCTGAATATTATTGAACTTAGAACCGATATCCTAGTATATCAAGAGTGTTAGGGAGGTAAGTATGTTCCCATGATGTGAAAACACACACACACACACACACACACACACACACACACACACACACACACACACACACACACACACACACACACACACACACACACACACACACACACACACACACCACATCCACCCATCCATGCACGCACGCACGCACACACGCACACACACAGGCGTGCGCGATTATTGCGTTGAGTGATCGCGATCGATTATTTAAAAATAATTGTGTATATTCGATTAATCGGCTTGGGTACAAATTACCAAGACAAACGAATATCAATAACGAAAGCTACAATGGTGTTGAGAAAAGTTCATTTGCAGGGCAAGAGAAGACTATTTTTGAAAATGTTTGACTGGAATGGCTGGCTCGATTCCAGTCATACATTTCAAAAAATAGGCTTCTGTTGCCCTGCAAATGGACATACATTCACTAAAAAAAAAATTTCATTTTTCATGAATCGATCGCATTAAAAAGTAATTAAAAGTTAGGTTTTGAAATATTTTATGCAATAGAAGATATTCATGACTATTCGATTATTTAATTTTTAATCATATAAATTCACTATTTAAAACACACGCACAATATTTTGTGAAAACATGTGGGGATAATAACACATTCAGGGAAATGGAGGGAGGAAGGGAGAAAGTATGTACTTGAGAGAAAGCGAGGGAGAAGGCTAGTGGCAGAGGGTGTGGGAAAGAGGACGTGAGAGAGAGACAGACAGAAAGAGGAAAGGGTATGTGTGAGAGAAAAAGATTGATGGGAGCCATAAGATGGTGTGATGCATGGAGGAGAAGGAGGGAGATAGGTCTTTCCATATCAAATGAACAAGTGATCCCTGCCTGAACATCTCAGAAATCGCTCATATTTTGACTGGCAAACATAGACACGACATACACATGGGGAGGAGGAGTCATTCCAGTGATAAGTTTACAAAGACAATCTTTTAAAAGTTGAAATTTTCTTGAATAAATTTGTCCATAAAAGGGTTATTTGAAGCACGTAGATAGCAGTTTTATACCTCGATTTCTTCATAGACATGTACAGGGTCTGATAAGCCTCGATAGTTGAATCCAAAGTAAAAGTAGATACAAGCTCCGGCATCATACGTCTGTGTCACTCTGGAAGTGAAAATGATAGAATGACTATAGTAGATTATACATTATATAACACTACAGGCCAAGACGCAAGGAAGTGGTCATGTTTAAGAGACTAGATTATACAGCAAATAAGTGGTCAGTCATAATAATAAGATAATCATGTGGCAAATTTCAGCCAGATTCATTCAGTGGTTCTGGAGAAGTCATTTTCACGAAAACTAGGTCATCCAAGATGGCCACCAAACCATTTGGCAAATCAAAGAACCTGCTCTCGCAATAACCCCTTTAATGGACAAGATTGGTCAAGAAAATTGAAGTTTGTGCTTAGGAAATATTTATTTGCAGGAGACTATTTTTGAACAAGAGGCCTTCCATCGCTCACCTGGAATTATTGGCCACTGCCATGATGGAACAAAACGAGATGACCACTCGATAAATTTACCAATCTAATTTCTGTGAAGGTTTAGTCAAGTTATATTAAAATTGGCTCAGTTGTTAATAAGTAGTCTATGATTTTCCAGAAAATCCAAGATGCTCGCTGGCCAAATTGGCCGATAGGCTTTGTTTGAACAAACCTGTATCTCTATGTCCTAAGGATTCATTCTGCCAAATATACTTGAAATCAGCCCATTTTAAATGTCCCATTCCCTTAGTATGGAAGCTTTTGGTGGGAAAACGGATCCAGATGGCTGCCAAACAGTTTATTCGAGTTTCATAAATTTGAAATAAAAAAACCTAAAAATCTATATAAAACAAATTTCGGCTTTAAATCCCTCAAATAAACAAGAGGCCCAAGAGGCCTGTATCATTCGCCTGCAATTACTGGCCACTGGCACAAGAGAACAAAATGAGATGACCACTGAAAAATTTACCAATCAAATTTCTGTGAAGACGGTTTAGCCAAGTTTGACTAAAATTGGCCATGTGGTTAATAAGTTGTCTTTTTATGATTTTCTCAGAAATTTGCAGACAATACCAGATATCAAACAAAAGAAGCAAAATTTTGATTGATTCACGATGGACATGTTGTTTTGACATATCTCTATGGAACAAACTCTAATGGCCTTTAGTCCCTAATATCTCTCAAATTTTGTCCTGACCCATCCAGCGGTTCTGGAGGTTGTTTTCGCGAAAACTAGGTTATCCAAAATGGCCACCGAACGATTTGGCCAATCAACTTCCCTTGAACAAACTTGGTTCAGGTCTTACCCGAACTGATATTTCATGAGTTCAAAATCAATCCCCCAAACAGTTTCGGAGATCTTTATACATTTATAACAAGAGGCCCAAGGTCCTGTATTGCTCACCTGGAACATAGGCATTTCAAAATCAAAAGGTCATCACGTTGAAGTAGAATCCTAAGGTTTTGGCCAGAATTGGCCAGAACAAGAACTAGGTTATCCAAGATGGCTGCCAAACAAATAGACTCATCAGGTTCTCATAAACACTTGGTTCAGCGTTCGAAGTCTTCCAAGTTTCACAGTAATCCACCAAGCGGTTTTGCTTCTCGAAGATGTTTCTAAAAATCAGCCAAAAATCCAAGATGGCTGCTGGTTACATTGGCCGATCGGCTTTGTTTGAACAAACCTGGATCTCTATAGTCTAAGGATGCATCCTGCCAAATATACTTGAAATCGACAAAGTGCTTCTACAGAAGAAATTTTAAATTTCCCTTTACTTTAGTATGGGAGTTTTTGTTTGGAAAAAGATACAAGATGGCCACGAAATCGTTTATCCAACAGTTTTGAAAGTGGAAATTTGAAATCTGCATATGCAAAAAAATATAAAAAAACAATTTTGGCTTGAAAATCCATCGAAATGGCAGACAAAGCCGCTACATTTTGATTGGTCCCGGTCACCATATTTTTCACCCATCAATTTCCCTTGAACAAACTTTAATGGTCCCTAGGCCCTAATGAAATCTCCCAAATTTGGGCCCAACTCCTTCAGCGGTTCTGGGAAATAAGTCGTTTTCGTGAAAACTAGGTCATCCAAGATGGCCACGGAACGACTTGATCAATCAAGTTCCCTTGAATAAACTTGGTTCAGCTCTTGCGCTAGATCATAATTCATGACTTTTGAATCTATCGATGAAATGGTTTCGAAAAAAGATTTTTAAAGACGTTTCTAAAAATAGGCCAAAATCAAAGCTACCCACTGGCCAATTTGGTCGATCGGTTTCTTTTGAACAAACTTGGACCCCTATGCCTTAAGGATGGTTCCTGCCACATATACTTGAAATCGGTCCAGTGGTTCTCGAGAAGGCATTTTAAATTTCCCATTGCTTTAGTGTGGGAGCTTTTAGCAGGAAAATGATCCAAGATGGCCGCGAAACCATTTATCTGACAGTTTCAAACATGGCAAATTTGAAATCGGAATACCCCAAAACACATATAAAACTAATTTCAACCTCAAAATACATCAAATAAAAAAATACAATATCGACGCCAAACACACTACATTTTGATTGGCCAATGGCTGCCATGTTTTTTGACGGATCAACTTCCCGTGACCAAACTTTAATGGCTCTTGGTCCCTAAGCATATCTCCCAAAATTTGGCCTGATCCCTTTAGCAGTTCTGGAGAAGTCGATTTCGCGAAAACTTGGTCATTAAAGATGACCGCCAAATTATTTGGATAATCAAATTCCCTTGAACAAACTTGGTTCAACTCTTGCCCTAGATAATATTTCATGAGTTTTGAATTGATCCTCCAAGCGGCTTCGGAAAAGATTTTTAAGACATTTTTTAAAATGTGTCAAAATCCAAGATGGCCGTTGGCCAAATTGGCTGATCGGCCTAGCTTGAACAAACTTGAATCTCTATACCCTAAGGATGCTCCCTGCCAAATATAATTGAAATTGGCCAGTGGTTCTTGAGAAGTCGTTTAAAGGAAAAGCTGATGGATGACGGATGGACACACGATGGATGGTCGCCATGGCACAAGCTCACTTGGCCTTTCAGGCCAGGTGAGCTAAAAAACCAATGTGGCTGCCAAACACACTACATTTTGATTGGCCACACAGAGGCCATGTTTTTCTAGTCCTGGAGTTGTTTTCGCGAAAACCAGGTCATCCAAAATAGCCGCCAAACCATTTGGCCAATCAAGTTCCCATGAATAACGTTTGTTCAGCCATTTCCTGAGTCTTGATTCAATCCCTGAAGTAATTTCAGAGATTTTTAGACGTTTCTAAAAATCAAACAAAATCGAAGATGGCCGCCGGCCACATTGACCGATCAGCTTTGTTTGAACAAACTTGGATCCCTATGCCCGAAGGATGCTTCATGCCAAATATAATTGAAATCGGCCCAGTGGTTCTTGAGAAGACATTTTAAATTTCCTATGGCTTTAGTATGGGATCTTATGGCGAGAAAAATATTCAAGATGGCCGCCATTTAGAAAATGGCAAATTTGAAATCATGGAATATGGAAAAACATATATAAAAACAATTTTGGCTTCACAATCCATCAAATAAAAAAAAAATTGATTGGCCCACAGCAGCCCTCTTTTTTACGCATCAACTTCCCTTGAACAAACCTTAACGGCACTTAGTCCATAATCATATCTCCCAAATTTTGCCCCACTCCATTCACCGGTTCTGGAGTTGTTTCTGTGAAAACAAGGTCATCCAAGATGGCCACCGAACCATTTGGCCAATCAACTTCCCTTGAACAAAGTTTCTTCAACTCTTGCCCTAGATGATATTTCATGAGTTTTGAATCGCGATTTCAGAGATTTTTTAAGACGTTTCTAAAAATCGACCAAAATCGAAGATGGCCGGCCACCAGCCAAATTGGTTGATCAACTTCCTTTGAACAAACTTGGATCTCCATACCCTAAGGATGCTTCCTGCCAAATATAATTGAAATCGACCCAGTGGTTCTTGAGATGTCTTTTAAAGAAAAAGTTGATGGACTGACAGACGATGGATGGACGGTCGTCACGGCATAAGCTCACAGCATAGGTACAGTGACGGGTGGTGGGGGCATCTCGTAGTAGCTGTTCTTCCAGTTGTGACATGAAGATGATGGCATAGGTGGGTGCTACTCGACGCTTAAAGACCATCTGGTCAGAGGTCAGAGCATAGTTCACGTTCACATATCCAAACTCAATGGGATACTAGGGTAGTGTCATCCCAAACAAAATTGAAAAATGTCAGAAACATAACTGCATTTTTTTGCAATAATCAACAAAAACGGAAAACTTTCCAAAGTACACACACACACACACACACACACACACACACACACACACACACACACACACACACACACACACACACACACACACACACACATCTGAAACACAACAATCGTATGAAAGCATACTGCTCCACGAGGAACATCAAATATCTCTTAACCCGCTCCTTATGCAAAAAACAATACGTCGGAGAAACTAAACGTGAGTTCCAAATACGTATTAAGGAACAGTTTAGAGATACTAAGATGAACGGAGACACACCAGTTGCTCAACACTTCAATCTCCCTGATCACAATGCAAACTGCATACTATACAGAGCCATAGGAGTTCTTCGCCACGATCCTGAAGCCTGGAGGGCCCCTCGCAAGGATCGTGAATCTTACTGGATCCATCAACTACACACTATGGATCCAGTGGGTATTAATCATGCCGATTGGTAATCCCCAAACCTCATGGGTTAGCATCCATATTTATCACCCCGGGTTACTTAAACTCCCACTCGGGCTAATCACATATGATGTCAGACACGACAAACGTCATAACAACCAACGTCACACTCACTTATGATATCACGCTACATTGACGTCACAAACTCAACAGCCATCCACACTTTGATGTTTAGTTATCAATGGCGCGATAAACTTGTCCCACCTGTGGTCATAATTTTAGTCAGAAATCTAGCCTTTCGAGACACAAGTCAAAAAACATAGCCAGAAATCAAGAGTTAATAGCGAGCTTTGCATGGCAAGTTTTACAAGAAAAGAGGACCTAACACACCACAATAAGAAGTCACACAAAACCATCCATATGGTAAGCACCAGCATCACAACTATCACAGAAAGTGAGCTGCCACTAGATCTCAGCACAACACTACATGTTCATCACATGATGCTCAGAAAACAACACCAACACTGTGGTGAGTTCTCAACAAATCTCTCACTCTACCTACCCCCATACAACAGCACCTGCAACAGTTAATACACAGTTTGATCAGCCAGGGTTTCTTGACTTGAGCATCAAGAGGTTTCACTCACTAGACCCACCCATCCTGAATCTAAACTACGAGGAAGTCGACTGAGATACAAGCATTTCTCCACAACAACATTGCAGTCTTAGACGCCTACAGCGCTGAGGACGAAGCAGTGTTTGACTAAGGAACGGAGCTCAATTTTGGTCTTCTAGACAGATTGTCAACACTTTCCTCACCGGACACCGGGGATGATGGGCAGGAGAATCTATCTGTTCCAAATAGTTGACTCAACACACCTATATGCCAAACCAAACACGGTCCAAATCCAACTATAAATATTGGATCATAATACTTTTCCCCGATGTCACCAACGTCATAGAACAAGCTGTTCCTCTCACTACTGCTGTGCTCAACTTTTTGTAAACATAGGATAACCTTAATACCTCTGATGAGTAACCCTAAACCAAGGGAAGAAATGCCATGAGTCTGGATCACTGGGAAAGGGGAAAATATCTCCATTAATGTCATATTAATTTGGTGAATATAACAAACTATATAGCCAATGGTCCTGGGAACTTTTTAAGATACCACGCAATCCTCTTACATTTTACTGCATCCACGAACTTTGGATTTTATAGCTAATTACGCCTAACCACCCCAAAACTTTGCGGGTAAGCAGCTTCGCTGAGCAGCTAAGCTGCGGCTAAAACGGGAACACCTCAAAATGCGGGAGAATAAACGAAATCTAGGATTTCTTTTTTCACGAGAGAGTTGATACTTACCTCCCTAATACTTTTGATATTGCTAAATATTGGCTTTCACTCAATAAACACTCAGATTTAAAACAGTTAGGTGCCCCTACTGGGCAGGGAGTCAGAGCGTAGTCTGGCGGATGCCAGCCCCACCACCGCGCATGCGCAGACTAGCACTTCCTCTGACTAGATTATTGGCTGACACACATGCAACTATTAAGAGCCTGAAGACCGAGCCTCTGTGGGGTGGAGAGGCCGGGTCCGTATCTAGGGAGGTAAGTATCAACTCTCTCGTGAAAAAAGAAATCCTAGATTTCGTTTATTTCACTTCAAGAGTATACTTACCTCCCTAATACTTTTGATATTGCCAGAATTCGAAAGTGAATCTGGCGGGAGGGAGGCGAGGTCAAAAGACCAGCTCATCCCTATACGCTTTTCTGCGTTTAAGGCACTTAAACTTCTGAAACTGTAAGAAAAAACAGTCAGGATTTGACTAACCATCGGATAACACTACCGATGTATGAGAGATGACCGATGTCATATGCGCTCCCCCCCCTCCTTCCTGGGAGGAAGAGTCGCCTGACCTCAATGTCCTATACGCTCTCTACGTACAAGTGCCATGTACTACAGGACAGAGACGAAAAAGCTCCATTTTCGTAACTCTCAACAATGAACCACACAAATACACAAACCATCACCATATTAATAACGGGTAATCGTGACAATACAATCAACAACGGACAACACATGAACAAGACTGACCTTGTTGAAAATGGCTGCTGACATCATCTTCCCATTGGCAAAGACTGATGCAGGCCCAAAAAAGTGGGTGTTTCCATAAATTAATTGTGAAATATATAAGTAATGAGGAAAAACCTCCTCAAAAAATATAAACCGATTTATTTTTTCAAAACCGACAAGGCGAGAGGATTAGAGGTGTCACGGAGATAATGGTCTGTAAAACTTGACTCACAGTGCCACTGAGCCACCGACATAATATCATCCACAGGGACCCCATTAAATAGGGCCGTGGATGTCACTACGCCGCGGACACTGTGAGCCTTGGCCACGTCAACCTGCTTCCCGGTAGCGGATTTATGGCAAAACTGAATGCATTCCACAATCCACCTGGAAATGGTGTCCTTAGAAGCCCTCCCATGGGGTTCAATATATGACAACCATAACGCTGACTGGTCGGTGCGCCATGCCGCCGTACGTTGTTTGTACCGGCGCAGCGCCCGGACGGGACACCATGCTTTAGAATTAGGATCATATCTAGTTAAAGCAGGCAAAATAATAGGTTGACCTGGATATTTCAACAACTGATTTTTAGCCAAGAAATTAATCCTAGGTAGCAGCTTAAGGCCTTCCCCTGAAACCACAAAACGGTCATCCTCGGCTGATAAGGCATGAATTTCACTCCTACGCCTAGCCGAGGCCGCAGCAATTAAAAACACAGTCTTCAGTGTTAATAGTTTCATAGAAATGGAACTAAGTGGTTCAAAAGGCTTATCACCTAGTACTTGAAGCACTAGCGATAAACTCCAAGACGGAATCACAGGTGGATTCCTTGGTCTTAGATTGCCCATGCCTTTAATTAATACATTCAATGTATTTACTTCATCACTTCCCCTCTTAGCCAAGCAAGGAATAACTGACATTAATGCTGACTTATAACCAGCAATAGAGTTAGGCTTGAGGCTATAGGCATCATAGAGGTGACAGAGGAAATCAGCTACTACTTGAATAGATGAATCCATTGGATCAATACATCTTTTTGAGCACCATTCTGCAAATCTGTTGATTTTATAATTATATGCTCTGGAGGTTGACCCCCTCCTGGCTTTGGCCATAAACATGGCTGCTTGCTCAGAAAAGCCCTCCTTAATTCTAGATTCCTTGACAACATCCACGCAGTCAATCTGAACATTGACGGATTGTTGTGAAGGGCCTTGCCCTGGAAGATAATATCGTCCATCAGAGGCAGAGGAACCGGATTGCAGACCAGAAGGTCCAGCAGATCCGTATACCATGATCGGCTTGGCCAATCCGGGGCGATCAGAAGCACTTGGCATTCCTCTTGTCTGATTTTCTGAAGAATTTTTGGAATCAGGATTGCTGGAGGGAATGCGTATGCATACATTCTCCCCCAGCTGATAGCTAACGCATCTGTTGCGAAAGCGCTTGGATCCGGAATCGGAGAGACGTACGTCGTCATCTTCGCATTCACCTTCGTTGCGAACAAATCGATGTTGGGTTTCCCCCAATGGTCGAACAGACGATCCGCCACACATTGATTTAGTTGCCATTCCGTGGGTAAAACACTCATCCTTCGGCTCAATGAGTCTGCTAGCAGGTTTAACCTTCCCGGAATATGAACTGCTTTCAAGGTAATCTGGTGATCCAGACACCAACAAAGCAGTTTCCATGTCATCATACAGAGACTGGGCGACTTCGTTCCGCCCTGGCGGTTTATGTAAGTCACAACTGTTGAGTTGTCTGAACGAATAAGAACAATCTTGCCCTGAACTTTCTGTAAGAAATGTTCCAGGGCCAGGACTACTGCTCTTAGCTCCAGTAGATTTATATGTTCCTTTGACTGTTCCAGATTCCAAAGCCCTGATATCGTGTACTCTTCCAGGCAAGCTCCCCAGCCCTCCATCGATGCATCTGTATACACAGTCACCTGAGGGTGGGGAGGGGTTAGCAAAACCCCCGGCAAGAGATTCTCTGTATTCAACCACCATTGCAGGTGGTGAATCAGAGGCGCCAACACTGACACATTCGAGTCCAACGAACCTGTACTCTGGGTCCATTGTGTCATGAGAAACAACTGGATCGGCCGCCTGCGTAAGGCGGCCTGAGGAATGACTGGTTCCAACGAAACCATCAACCCCAGCATTCTCAAGTAAACCCGTGCCAGGACATGACGACTGTCGCACACTGACTGAATCAACGAGATGAGTTTTTGAACTCTCTCCTGAGTAGGATAAACATATCCCGTCTCGAGATCGAAGAACATCCCCAGGTAAACAAACTTCTGGGATGGAGTCAGCTCTGATTTTGGGAAATTGATTATCCAGCCCAAGTCTGTGAGAATTTTCAAAACAATCTCCAGATTGGCGGACAAACTTTCCCGGGTGTGCGCTTTCAACAGCCAGTCGTCTATGTACGTGTGGACTGCTATGCTTCTCCTGCGGAGGTATGCTGTGATCGCAAGAACCACACGGGTGAAAACCCGAGGAGCCGTGGAAATTCCGAAGGGCAACACCCTGAATTCCCACTGTCTGCCCTGGAATGCAAATCTCAGGAAGCGACAGAAACTCCCGTGGATGGGGATGTGGAAATAAGCGTCCTTCAAATCTATCGACGCCGTCCACATCCCCCTCTCCAACCCCGCCAACACCGAGCGCACCGTTTCCATCTTGAAACTGGGCGTCTCGATGAACTTGTTCAGTGGCTTGAGGTTGAGAATCGGTCTCCACCCTCCGGTGCGTTTTGTTACTAAGAACAGGGTTGAATAGAAGCCCGGACACTTTTGTGCCGGCTGAATAGCTCCTTTTTGTACGAGGGAATTTATCTCCTCCTCGATACACAACCTTTGCTCTGGATCTCTCGGAACGGGAGTCCAGACTGGCACCAGAGACAGTCGCGACGGCGGGCCTGTCACCCACTCTGGATGATACCCGACGGAAAGCCATCGCAAGACTAAACGGTCCTGAGTTAACCGTTCCCACTCTTGCATGTGGCCGGCTAGCCGGCCTCCCACCGGCCCACCTAGGGACCGCGGTGGACACGAGGCATGCAAGAGCGGCACTGTCTCCGTCGCCATACACACCGGAGTGGTTCTTACCGCGGTAAGCGTCCTGTCAGGACCGATAACCACGCCCAGATCCTCGCGCGCCCCGCCCCGCCCCGCGCGCACCTCGGTGCGCGGGCGGCTGCCTGGCTGACGGCGCCTGAGGAACCTGCGCCCCCCTCGCTGCTGGCCGAATCGCACGCGGCCGAGGCCGACGCTGCGACGGTGGCTGGCCACTGACCTGGCCAGCACCACCTCGAGCCTGCAGGGGACGACACGCCGGGGCCGCGGCGCGAGCGTTAGCACGACGCAGCACATCAAACTGGTCGCGCAGCGCCCTCTGGTTATTCACCAGGGTGACCGTCTCTTGGAGGTGGCGACATCCCTCACCTCCAAAAAGACCAGGGCCCGTCATAGGCGTACGCAGTAGCCTATTGTACAGGTCCTGAGACGGGCACAGATTGTCCAGGGCAAACGTGCGTCTTGCCCTGACACTCCTGGTCACCGCCCGAGTCATACAGTCCAGCGCCAGGTTAATACCATCCTGGATGGTTCGCTGGACAGTGACCGGACTTGGCTGGCGCGATGCGGATGCCGTTACTACCCCCTGTAACAGCTGGGAGACGTGGGACAGAGCGGCAATCGAAGCCCTCCCACTCTCCTCCGCATCACGCAACGCGGTATTCGCCGAACGCAACGCGTTCGCGCACAGGACACCCGTGTCAGAACGGGAGCCTGGCCGCGCATCCTCACCCAAAGCCGCGCGGTCATCCACGCCGGGCTTGGGCACCACACCGTACCGCTGGTAATCCAGGGGCACGATGCGACAACGCCTGGCCACCTCGCGAGGGGCCTTCGCGAGACGTCCACTCGACTTAATGGACGACTCCGCCGCCTTGAACATGTCAACGACATGCTCCGCCAGCGGCAGAGAAGGCATAGCGTTAGCAGTCGGTTTCCCAGCTAACCACGGCGTGTGAACACGCTGGCTAGCCGACTGCTCCACGGGCAGATCAGGCCTAACGCTCACCAACCACTGGCAAGCGTCATACCAATCCTCCTCCGTGGCTAACTGCGAGCGCTCTACAAGACGGGGTCCTTCGTCTTCCTCCTGAGCGCAAGCAGTAGAGCTTGACGGCGGGTATGCTGATACACCTGGCAAGCCAGGGAAAACACGCGGGCCTGACAGCACCGGCATGAGAATATCACTGGTTTGACCAGGAGCAGGCACCGTGGCAGAGCGCGGGGTATATATAGTCTCACCACGGGCCCGGCCAGCACCAGCAACCCCCTCGGCAAGCCGAGGTATGCGGTACCGCTGGCCATCAGCAGCGCCCTGGGCCACCACCTGAGCCACGGACTTTACTCCAGGGTGAGTAAAACCGTGGAATAAGGCGCCTGTATTCCCCGCGAGGGGTGCACAAACGTCTTCATCCATGTCCACGTCGTCAGACGGCGACCCTAGCAGGTAATCCTCATTACCCTGGTCAGAAAGATTAGACCCCGGGTCAGCAAAGAGAGCTAACCCGGGCTGACCAGGAACGGTGCCATAGGAGGTACTGGCCACCGCGGCGTGCGGATACCCCTGGACTGATAAGCAGCCCGCGGGTTCCAGCGACAACCGTCCACGGTCCCCTATCGGCGCGGCAATAAGCCTGCTGCCAGGGCCGTGGAACGCCCCCTCTAATGGGGCCACCTCTGAATCGTCGAACAACGGAAGCGGACTAAGGAAAATCGATCCAGAGGCGGGGATTACCTGCTCCGAAGCCGATGATGAGGACAGTAAAGGATTTGGTCCAGGAAGCATGCCACGAAGCAACCCTGGAACCAAATCCTTTACTGCCCTCTTCATCTCTCCCAACATCTCGGTCCGGAAGGCCTCCATATCCACCGCGGACGAGACCTTCCCCTTACCCTTCCTACTTACAACCTCTCGTTTCCGCTTCTTCTTCTTCTCCTCCTCTACCACCTTGTCCGTCGCCTGTAAGCAGCACAAGAATTCGGACATTAACTCGCCCCCCCAGTGCTTACATATGTCACAATTAACCAATGGACCACAAGGGCTACATTGATAGCACAGATGCGGCCAGAACTTTTCAAGAATAAAACGACCACAGGACGCGCAACTCGGTCCCTGAAACAGGGCAAAGGACAAGGAGTATGAGCAACTAGTTAAGCTTAGAAACTCAATCCAACTCAAAGAGAAGGAAATGATCATAAAGATCAATATACATCAGAAACCAGCATAGCGCTTAAATCGCTGATAAATACATAGCCAGGCTGATTATGACGTCATTAATCCCGTGACAGGGAAAAAATTCGATCCCAACAAAACATCCAAGTGCAAGGACGAATTGTATGCTGAATGGATAAGTCGACTACACAACCATCAGATACATATAGATAACTCTTTTCTGGCAAAAATGTTAATTATCTCCCTTTGTTTGTTTACAATAATTAACATCACCACATTATCAATAACTAGATACCTGACACTTTGTATAGACAAACCATCCAACGTGACGAACCGGAGAACTCCACCATCTGCACGCCTCTTAACTCTCTCCACCTCATGGGGAAGGAATTGGATCAAGAGGGCAAAGTGAGAAGACCTTTATACTAGGCCTCCAACTCACTGGACATATTTTTCATTTGGTTAGATAACCTAACAGTGTTAGTAGGAAATGGAACCATGGTGGAGAGAAAAACTAACTCTCTGCTGCTGTGAAGTCACCACCTAGCGTCATACAGACCTGTGGACATAAACAGAAAGAGAAATTAGTCCTAGGTAGCACCGAGTTGACATAACCAACTAACCAAGGCGCTTATCACGGTAAACGCGAGTCCCGGAAACACAATACACCGGGAAGAAAACTCGCTAATTTTACTAGAAGTCACCTGATTTAAAGGTCCTAAGTCCTTCCGTGGCGAAGTGTATCCTCCCGCCATCTAAATCAGACACTAACACTCCAAAATAACACTAATAAAACAGTTTAAGAGTAGAAAAGCTTATGACAGAAAAAGACATGTGTGTTCTCTTTGCCAATAATCTAGCAAAGAGGAAGTGCTAGTCTGCGCATGCGCGGTGGTGGGGCTGGCATCCGCCAGACTACGCTCTGACTCCCTGCCCAGTAGGGGCACCTAACTGTTTTAAATCTGAGTGTTTATTGAGTGAAAGCCAATATTTAGCAATATCAAAAGTATTAGGGAGGTAAGTATACTCTTGAAGTGAAATGCGGATAATACCCACACACCGCATTTGCTGCCTTCTTGACCAATCTAGCATCGGGAACATATAAAAGCTGGTCACAACTAACCACTAGCATCCAGACTCGTCTCACACTAAAGAAAGCGTCAGACATATAGACATAGCACTGAGTCGCTTATCTTATCATATAACGACAACCTCAAAGTTCTCATCTATTGATAAAAGATACATATCCTAGCTAAATTTAGGACAGTTTGTTACTTGGACACTAGAGCTGTAGCTGCCATTCTAGATAGATATTTGCTGGCGACATTATTTCAGATTCTATTGTCTTCCCCAGTGAAGTAAAGTTGCTTAAACAAATGCAACACTGAATGCCCTGTTGATTATTTTGAGAACAATTTGATTGAAAATTGTTGCGTCAACGATTTTCAACCAAATTGTTATCAAATCATTACCTAGTGACAATTGTATTATTAACTGATTATTTTGACAACAACTTAATAATAATAATAATAGTACATTTTTAGAGCGCTTAATCCATGCAACTGCATGCTCTAAGCGCTAACGCGCGTAAGTATTCTATGGATATGCTATTTGAAATAAATAGAATTTAAGATTGGATTTAAAGATTTCTAAAGTTGATGAGTTTCTAATTTCATTTGGTAAGTTATTCCATTCGGTAGCTGCAGTGAAAGAGAAAGTTTTATGGCCATATGTTTTAGAGTTGACCTTAGGTACTTTTAGTAGATTTAGATTTGCAGATCTGAGAGAGCGACCAGGAATGTAAGGTTGTACAAGGTCAGAGAGATAGGCTGGTGCTGTGCCAGATACACATTGGTATGTCAGACATAGTGTCTTAAAAGTTATTCTTTGCACAATGGGGAGCCAGTGCAAATCATGTAGGACCGGAGTAATGTGTTCTCGCTTGGCACACAGGGATATGATTCTCGCTGCAGTGTTCTGGACCACCTGAAGTCGCTGAATAAGTTCTTTTGAGGCGCCAATCAGGAGGCTATTACAATAATCCAGGCGCGACGTTATCAATGCTCGTACTAGCATGATCGCGGCCTCTTTTGTGATATAGCGCCTGATGCTGCCGATATTGCGCAATTGAAAATAGCAGACTTTGCAGATGTAACTAACATGTTTATCCATAGTCAGTTCATTGTCTAAGTATACACCAAGATCCTTTACGACAGTTGACAGCTTTATTTGACTATTTCCAGCTGTGATGTCACATAGGTCAGTCTTAGCACGTCGGTTTGCTGGCCCGACTAACAGAGCTTCAGTCTTTTCATCGTTAAGTTTCAGCATGTTTGTAGTCATCCACTCTTTAATGTCTATATAACACATATTGAGCTGACTTGTTGCTAAGCGTGCAGTACATGTTGAAGGTTCAAAACTAATGACAAGCTGTGTGTCATCAGCATAGAAGTGACGCATAATGTTGTGCTGATGGAACTTGATGGAAAGCTGCTGCTGCCAATAGTAGCAGCAGTTTTCTGTAAATTTGTTATCACTTGCACGATAGCAAACATACAACTGGTATTGAACTATGCTAGGCACTTACTATGTGCTCACCGAGGAAGCTGGCAGAAGAATGACTAGCATTTGCATAGAGCACGAGCATAGTCGGAAATAATGGCACCAGCAAATATCTATCTAAAATGGCGACTAGATCTCTAGTTAATTAGTGTCCATAAAGTAACAAATAGTCCTAAATTTAGCTAGGATTTGAATGATTTATTAATAAATGGGATCATAGGTTGTATAGTCATAGGCCACTAGATTCTTTCATTTACTTATAAACATGTGTCGAGTTAGGGTGCACTATAAGTTACAAAATGCATAGTGGAGGGGCCCACAATACAGGTAATAGGTGGAGGGGCCCACAATACAGGTAACAGGTGGAAGGACCTATAATACATGTAACAGGTGGAAGGACCTATAATACATGTAACAGGTGGAGGGGCCCACAATACAGGTGACAGGTGGATGGGTCCACAATACAGGTAACAGGTGGATGGGTCCAAAATACAGGTAACAGGTGGATGGGTCCACAATACAGGTAACAGGTGGAAGGACCTATAATACATGTAACAGGTGGAGGGGGCCACAATACAGGTAACAGGTGGATGGGTCCACAATACAGCTAACAGGTGGATGGGTCCACAATACAGGGAACAGGTGGATGGGCCCACAATACAGGTAACAAGTGGATGGGGCCACAGATTCAGGTTAACAGGTGGGACCTACAACACAGGTAAAAGGTGGAGGGGCCCACAATACAGGTACACGGTTCTTGGTTCTCATCACTAATCATCGCTATTCCTCATTTGACAAATTGAGAACAACAGTACTCCAATCAGAAAAAGTTATCAGGAGCACTGATTAGTGTATGCGAAAAAACTGGAAACTACAACCCAAATATTTTATTGGTTCAAATGGAAAAATCAACTGTTGACCTATATTATCAATAAAGTAGGTCAGACTGACCTAGTTCTAATACGGGTGGTAGCTTATGCCTATAGGTATCCACCCACCAAGCTATAAGCCAATAGCTCCATTATTATTATTATTATTATTATTATTATTATTATTATTATTATTATTATTATTATTATTATGAAAGGTGCTACTGAAGTAATATCTTTCCCCATTGGGTCCAAGGCAGAAAATTTGCAAGGGGGATAACTCTACTTTTTGTCATCGAATCAGGCTCATTTTCATAATGGATCATAATTTATATAAGTATAGGAACATCTTGGACAAGTATGATCTAAATCTGTCAAGAAAATAATGAAACGTGCAACCATTGTTGATGACACACAGACAAATAGACATTGTGCTAGCATTAGAACTTTATCTGCTGTAAGGAGGGAGGGTTATCATTGTGCTAGCATCAGAACTTTACCTGCTGTAAGGAGGGAGGGGCTGTAAGGAGGGAGAATTATCATCGTGCTAGCATCACGACTTTACCTGCTATAAGGAAGGAGAATTATCATCGCACTAGCATCATGGCTTTGCGTACTGTAAGGAGGGAGGGTTATCCTCATGGTAGCATCATCGCTTTACCTGCTCTGAGGGAGGGGCTGTAAGGAGGGAGGGTTATCCTCGTGCTAGCATCATGCCTTTACCTGCTCTAAGGAGGGAGGGTTATCATCGTGCTAGCATCATGCCTTTACCTGCTGAAAGGCGGGAGGGTTATCCTTGTGGTAGCATCATGCCTTTACCTGCTGTAAGGCGAGAGGGGCTTCAAGGAGGGAGGGTTATCCTTGTGGTAGCATCATGCCTTTACCTGCTGTAAGGAGGGAGGGTTATCCCCGTGGTAGCTTCATGCCTTTACTTGCTGAAAGGCGGGAGGGGCTATACGGAGGGAGGGTTATCTTTGTGGTAGCATCATATCTTTACATGCTGTAAGGAGCTTCTGAAAGGCGGGAGGGGCTGTAAGGAGGGAGGGTTATCCTTATGGTAGCATCATGCCTTTACCTGCTGTAAGGAGGGAGGGTTATCCTCGTGCTAGCTTCATGCCTTTACCTGCTGAAAGGTGGAAGGGGCTGCAAGTAGGGAGGGTTAGCCTCGTGCTAGCATCATGCCTTTACCTGCTGTAAGGAGAGAGGGTTATCCTCGTGCTAGCATCATGCCTTTACCTGCTGAAAGGCGAGAGGGGCTGTAAGTAGGGAGAGTTATCCTTGTGGTAGCATCATGCCTTTACCTGCTGTAAGGAGGGAGGGTTATCCTTGTGGTAGCATCATGCCTTTACCTGCTGTAAGGCGGGAGGGTTATGCTCATGCTAGCAGCATGCCTTTAGCTGCTGAAAGGCGGAAGGGCTGCAAGGAGGGATGGTTATCCTTGTGGTAGCATCATGCCGTTACCTGCTGTAAGGAGGGAGGGTTATCCTTGTGGTAGCATCATGCCTTTACCTGCTGTAAGGAGGGAGGGTTATCCTTGTTCTAGCATTATGCCTTTACCTGCTGAAAGGCGAGAGGGGCTGTAAGGAGGGAGGGTTATCCTTGTGGTAGCATCATGCCTTTACCTGCTGTAGGAGGGATGGTTATGCTCGTGCTAACAGCATGCCTTTAGCTGCTGAAAGGTGGAAGGGGCTGCAAGGCGGGAGAGTTATCCTCGTGCTAGCATCATGCCTTTACGTGCTGTAAGGAGGGAGGGTTATCCTTGTGCTAGCATCATGCCTTTACCTGCTGAAAGGCGAGAGGGGCTGTAAGGAGGGAGGGTTATCCTTGTGGCAGCATCATGCCGTTACCTGCTGTAGGAGGGAGGGTTATGCTCATGCTAGCAGCATGCCTTTAGCTGCTGAAAGGCGGAAGGGGCTGCAAGGCGGGAGAGTTATCCTCATGCTAGCATCATGCCTTTACCTGCTGTAAGGAGGGAGGGTTATCCTTGTGGTAGCATCATGCCTTTACCTGCTGTAAGGAGGGAGGGTTATCCTTGTGGTAGCATCATGCCTTTACCTGTTGTAAGGAGGGAGGGTTATCCTTGTGGTAGCATCATGCCTTTAGCTGCTGTGAGGAGGGAGAGTTATCCTCGTGCTAGCATCATGCCTTTACCTGCTGTAAGGAGGGAGGGTTATCCTCGTGCTAGCATCATGCCTTTACCTGCTGTAAGGAGGGAGGGTTATCCTTGTGGTAGCATCATGCCTTTACCTGCTGTAAGGAGGGAGGGTTATCCTTGTGGTAGCATCATGCCTTTACCTGCTGTGAGGAGGGAATTATCCTCGTGCTAGCATCATGCCTTTACCTGCTGTAAGGAGGGAGGGTTATCCTTGTGGTAGCATCATGCCTTTACCTGCAGTAAGGAGGGAGGGTTATCCTTGTGCTAGCATCATGCCTTTACCTGTTGTAAGGAGGGAGGGTTATGCTCATGCTAGCAGCATGCCTTTAGCTGCTGAAAGGCGGAAGGCTGCAAGGATGGATGGTTATCCTCATGCTAGCATGATGCCTTTACCTGCTGTAAGAAGGGAGGGTTATGCTCATGCTAGCATGATGCCTTTACCTGCTGCAAGGAGGGAGGGTTATCATCGTGATAGCATCATGCCTTCACCTGCTGTAAGGAGGGAGGGTTATCATCGTGATAGCATCATGGCTTTACCTGCTGTAAGGAGGGAGGGTTATCATCGTGATAGCATATGTACTTTACCTGCATGTGATGTACGGTGGGAATTGTACACCATGCTCTTTGCACTCGCGGATAACACGGTCTTTAACATTACGGCACAGGTCTAAGACACTGCAATGTAAATAACAGCATGAATAAGTATCGTGAAAATTCAGCGTCTCACCAGCCTATCTATTCCATGAGTTGATCTTTGACCCTCGACTTTCTTAGCCCAAAATCCAGGCTTCTTCAAGACCACAGGAGCAATGTGTCACACCTTTGTTGATGGTTCCTTCAGTAGAACTGAGTCATCATCTAGAAATGTCCTGGTCACATATCGGGTCACCATGAATGGCTTATGACAAATTACAGACTTGAATCTATGCATACTTATCTTGATTATGTGTCCTGGATAGCATCACTTACCGGTCCCAAGGTGCGGACGTCTCAAATGATTCAGCCACGACATAATACTCAAACGCTAGATCCTGTAAACATAGAGGTATTAGTAAGTCAGAATGTATGCGCATGCATGCACATACACGCACGCACAAATATGTGTCACTCCAAGTCACTCACTGTCACTGTAAGTTAAATATTGTCATGCAGCAACAGCAGTATTTATCAACTGTTGAATATTTTAAAACTAATTCGACTAGAAGCAGCAACAGCTTCCATTGAAATTAGTTTGAAAATATTCAACATAACCTTGTCTTAATGGTTTAACCAGGCTAATCTAGTGGCTAATTATTCGTGAAAGCCAGGTCTGTTTTTTTCTCTGCAAAGCTTTCATGCAGAAAACTATTTGTAATTCTTTGGTGAGAGTTTTGAGAGGTGCTAACTGCAGCTTATATCACCATATGCTTATGATGTTATGCTAAGCTTGGAGCTACAGATGCAGTTGCTCTAGGATTGTGGTATTAAACTAGTTTTATTTCACTTCTAGGTTTTTGCACATCTGCCATCCAAATTTCACACACCTGCTATATATATTATACTATCACACACTAGGCCTGTTTGGTTAATCGATATTTCATTGATAGTCGATTAATTTTCCTGGCGATTATATAATCTAGTGTAAAGTAAAATAATCGAAAAATCGAAAAAATTGATTTAATCGAGCAAAATCAATTCTTTTTTTTAATCAGGCATAATTTAGTGGCTAGTCTTGTAAATACAGCTAATGCATCAGTGGTTTGATTGTTCTAGCAAGGTAGTTGTATAAACACCTATCCCTGACATTCAAGCCTGCACCTGGCGAGTTATAATCCATGCACACAAATGTTTATATAAGTAATTGCTTGATATGCCATTGATAGGAAGCCTTTGTTTGCTACTGTTTAATATACCCCTCTGAAGCCTATAGGCTGAAGTGTTGGTGGCCATTTTGCGAAAAAAAAACCTGTTTTTCATAGTAAATTCACAAACTTTCCATGCAAATTTTCACAAATTCTGATGATTTTCAACATATTCCACTTTTGTAATGCTGCGAAATAGGGAAATGTCATAGATAGGCCACACGGGCGAAATCTATATCATAATAAAAACAAGAGCTCCGCAAACGGTGCATAATGCCCCGCCATGATGACAAACCCATGAATGAGAACGATCAGAAAATATTTATTTCTTCTTCGGCCCCATCAGACCAGTCATCCTTATGAAGTGTCAAAGCGATCAATTAAATGGTCAAGAAGGTATCGTCTGGAAACCAATTTTCAAGATGGCTGCCGCTGACTGGCAGCCATATTAGATTTTGGATTATCGTAAATTTTGATGATAAGTTTCTACACCAGACATATTCCAATGACCGTAGGAAGTGATCCAATACATGAAATCCAGAAACCAACTTTCAGCTGGCGGCCATCTTGGAGTTCGGATCATCGTCAATTTCGATAGGTTTCTTCTCCACACCTAGTCCAACCACCCTATGAAATTTCAAAGGGATCCAATAAACGGTAACAGAGTTATCATTTGGAAACCAATTTTCAAGATGGCCACCGGTGGCTGGTGGCCATCTTGGATTTCGGATCATTGTCAATTTCGATAGGTTTCTTCTCCACACCTAGTCCAACCACCCTATGAAGGTTCAAAGCGATTCGATAAAAGGTAATGGAGTTATCATCTGGAAACCAATTTTCAAGATGGCCATCGGTGGCTGGCGGCCATCTTGGATTTTGGATCATTGTCAATCTCGACAGGTTTCTTCCCCAGAGGGAGTCCAACCACCCTATGAAGTTTCAATGCGATCCAACAAACGGTAACGGAATTATCATCCGGAAACCACTCTGCCACCCGCATGCCTGAACGACCGACCGCACGGCGCCATTATATAACCTGACAAATTTTTTGCCGGGGTATAATAATACGGGCGTTTCGCGAAAAAATGCACAAAAGTGACTTCGTAGTAAATTGACAAATTTTCATAAATTCCGCCAATACTTTTGTAAATAATTTGACTCAAAGCTGTTGCTCCACCCGCACCCAAATGATTTTCAAAATATTAAGCTTTTCCAATGCTGGAAAGTAGGGAAATGTTGTAGATAGGCGCTACGGGCGACCTCTATATAATTAAATGTTGTAAATAGGCGCTACGGGCGAGCTCTATATAATTAAATGTTGTAGATAGGCGCTACGGGCGAGCTCTATATAATTAAATGTTGTAGATAGGCGCTACGGGCGAGCTCTATATAATTAAATGTTGTAGATTAAGAAAATTTATCAAATTTCTTGTTCACGAGGAAGCTGACATAGTTACCTCCCTAACACTCTTGATATACTACTATATTGGCTCTAAATTCAATAATATTCAGAATTATAAAAAGTTAGGTGCCCTTAATGGGCAGGTGGATGTACACAGTCATGCACATGACAGACCCAACCCACTGCGCATGCGCATACTGGTACTTCCTTTACTAAATATTGGCTGACATAGAAGCAACCATTCAAATAACCAAAAGACCAGGCCTCCGTGGGTGGAGAGGGCGGGATCCTGTTAGGGAGGTAAGTATGTCATCTCACTCGTGAAAAAGAAATTTGATAAATTTTCTTATTTCACATCATGAGAACATACTTACCTCCCTAACACTCTTGAATTTGGTGGGAGGGAGGCAAGGTCCTGAAAATCAGCACAGCCTCGAAGAGACTAGGCTCTGAATTTTCAAGAGATTTAAAACATCTGAAATTGTGACTGAAACACAACCAGGAATAGAATTTTGCATCGGATAACTGACCGATGAAGAGAGATTGATCAAAAGGCAAATGAGCTCCACCCACCCCACCCACCCCCCCCCCCCCCCCTCGGTCTGAGGAAGGTTAGGAAAAAAACGCTGCTCTAAATGACTAGCACGTTGATGAAAATATTACTAGACATTGGAAAAAAGAAGAATTGCTTCAATTTCAAAACTCTCTGAAAGAACCACAATTAAGAGACATTAACCATCACCATATTAAATTAAAAATGACACCATCACCAAGACAAAAAACAAAAATGGTCATATATACTGACCTCTGATGTCTTGGATGCGGCACTCATCTCTTCCCCCACCGGATGAAGAGAATTGTACCAGCTAATAGTAGGAATACCCTACCAACAAATGTGATATTTGTAAATAGCAGAGGAGGAAACTAATTACAAACATAAACCTCTACATTATTTTATTTTCTGAGGACTGAGATGGCGAGCGGGTTAGAAGTGTCACGAAGGTAATGGTCGGTAAAACTTGATTCACAGTGCCACTGGGCTACTGACATAATGTCTTCACTAGAAACACCATTAAATAATGCTGTGGAAGTTACCACACCACGGACACTATGAGCCTTGGCTCTATCTACTTGAATTCCAGTGGCTGTCCTATGACAGAATTGAATACATTCTACTATCCATCTGGAAAGAGTGTCTCTTGACGGCCTACCATGGGGTTCAATATAGGACAACCATAGGGAACATGGGTCTGTCCGCCAGACCTGAGCTCTTCTCTTGTACTTATTTAAAGCACGGACAGGACACCATACTTTAGCACAAGGATCATATCTGGTTAAGGCAGGTAGAACAATAGGTTGACCTGGATACTTTAAAGATTGATTCTTAGCCAAGAAATTCAATCTCGGTAGAAACTTAAGGCCTTCACCTGTAACTATATAACCATCAGGTTCAGCAGACAAGGCGTGAATTTCACTCCTGCGTCTGGCTGAAGCTGCCGCAAACAAAAATACAGTTTTAAGTGTCAATAATTTTACAGATATAGCACTAAGTGGTTCAAAAGGTTTATCACTCAAAACTTGAAGAACCAGACAAAGACTCCATGACGGTGTCATTGGAGGATTTCTCGGGCTAAGATTGTCCATACCTTTAATAAGAGTATTTAAAACACATATTTCATCACTTCCCCTCTTTGCCAAGCAAGGGATAACAGTCATTAATGCTGATTTGTATCCAGCAATAGAATTAGGCTTAAGACTATAGGCATCATACAGGTGACAGAAAATCAGCTACTACCTGAATAGATGCTTCCATCGGATTGATACATCTCTTTGAGCACCATTCTACAAATCTGTTGATTTTATAATTATAAGCTCTGGAGGTTGACCCCCTTCTGGCTCTGGCCATGAAATTGGCTGCTTGCTCAGAAAAGCCCTCCTTAATCGCGGATTTTTTGACAACATCCATGCAGTCAATTGAAACATTGATGGATTGTTGTGAAGGGTCTTTCCCTGGAAGATAATATTGTCAATCAGAGGCAGAGGAACCGGATTGCAAACCAGAAGGTCCAGCAGATCTGTAAACCATGATCGGCTTGGCCAATTCGGGGCAAACCAGAAGCACTTGGCATTCCTCCTGTTTGATCTTCTGAAGAATCCTTGGAATCAGGATTGTTGGAGGGTATGCGTATGCCTACATTCCCTTCCAAGTGAGAGCTAGCACATCTATTGCGATAGCGCTTGGATCTGGAATCAGAGAAATGTACGTCGTCATCTTCGCATTCTTCTTCATTGCGAACAAATCTATGTTGGGCTTTCCCCAATGATTGAACAGGTGATCCGCTACATTGATTTAGTTGCCATTCCGTAGGCAGAATACTCATCCTTCGGCTCAATGAGTCTGCTAACAGATTCAGCCTTCCCGGAATATGAACTGCTTTCAAGGTGATCATATGATCCGTGCACCAGCAAAGCAGCTTCCATGTCATCATACAGAGACTGGGCGACTTCGTTCCGCCCTGGCGGTTTATGTAACTCACTACTGTAGAGTTGTCTGAACGTATCATCACAAATTTTCCCTCCACTTCTTTTAAGAAGTGTTCCAAGCCTAGAATTACAGCCCGCAATTCTAGCATGTTGATATGTTCCTTTGACTGTTCCAGATTCCAAAGCCCTGATATAGTGGCTTCTTCCAGGCAAGCTCCCCAACCCTCCATCGATGCATCCGTAAACATCGTTTACTTGAGGGTGGGGAGGGGTCAGCATGACCCCCGCCAGGAGATTTCCTCTCTCCATCCACCAATGAAAGTGATGAATGAGAGGGTCCAACACTTGAATGCGCGAGTCCAGTGATCCTGAACTCTGCGTCCACTGAGTCATGAGAAACAATTGAATCGGCTGCCTGCGTAAGGCCGCCTGAGGAATGACTGGTTACATTGAAACCATCATACCTAACATTCTCAGATAGACTCGTGCTAGAATATAACGACTGTTGCAAACCAACTGGATGCACGAGAGGAGATTTTCCACTCTCTCCTGGGATGGATAAACATATCCTATCTCAAAATCGAAGAACACACCCAGGTAAACAAACTTCTGGGATGGAGTCAGCTCTGATTTCTGAAAGTTGATTATCCAGCCTAAATCTGTGAGAGTTTTCAAAACCATCTCCAGATTTGCTGTCAAACTCTCTGTGTTGTGTGCTTTCAGCAACCAGTTATCTATGTAAGTGTGAACAGCTATATTTCTCCTGCGGAGGTATGCCGTGATAGCAAGTACAACTCGAGTGAAGACCCTTGGAGCCGTCGAGATGCCGAATGGAAGAACCTTGAATTCCCATTGGCGTCCCTGAAAAGCAAATCTCAGGAACCGACAAAAACTCCTTGCAATTGGAATGTGGAAATAAGTATCCTTGAGATCTATTGATGCTGTCCAAATCCCCTTCTCTAACCCGAACAACACCGATCTTATTGTTTCCATTTTGAAACTCGGTGTATCTATAAACTTGTTTAGAGGTTTGAGGTTGAGAATTGGTCTCCACACACCCCACACCCCGGTGTTCTTTGTCACAAGAAACATGGTTGAATAGAAGCCAGGACAATCTTGCGCCTGTTGAATTGCTTCTTTTAGAATTAGAGATTCTATCTCCTCTTCTATGCACAACTGCTTGTCTGGATCTCTTGGAATTTGTGTCCAGACCGGTACCAGAGACAGATGCAATGGCGGACATTTTATCCATTCTGGACTGCATCCGTGCGAAAGCCATTGCAAGACTAAGCGGTCCTGAATTAACCGCTCCCACTCCAGAATGTGGCAAGTCAAATGACCTCCCACTGGTGCACCTAGGGTTGACAGGGTGCCCAGAAATTTTAGAAGTGGTAGTATCTCTGGTACAAGTGACAACACCCGAGTGGTACCTGCGGTAACCGGAAAAACTTTTAGCCCATCTGGCCCGGTTACCACGCGCCGTTCCTCGCGTGCCTCGCCCAGCGCCACATGCACTTTGGTGCGCCGGCTGCTGTCTGGCTGGCTGCGCTTGAGGCGCTGGCTGACGTACAACAGCACGCTGCTGCTGGTGCGGTCTCTGAACCCGGCCGGCTTGCTGGCCTCTGCCACCACGAGCGTACTGCTGTCGAGCAGCCGAGGGCTGAACACGCACGTGTTCACTGCGCAGCACTTCAAAATGTGCGCGCAGCGCCCTCTGGTTGTTCACTAAAGTCACTGTCTCTTGGAGGTGCCGACAACCTTCACCTCCACAAAGACCAGGGCCCGCCATCGGCGCTTGCAACAAGAGCGACTTGAGCTCCTGAGACGGGCACAAATTGTCCAAAGCAAAAGTGCGCCTCATTCTCAGTGACTTTGTGACTGACCTAGTCAGACAGTCCAATACCAGGTTGATGTCGCTGGACTGTCACAGAGCTAGGTTGTTGCTGCACCGAGGCTGCTACTACCCCAGATAGCAGCTGAGAGACATGAGACAGCGCACTAATCGCCGCTCGTGAGCTCTCCTCGGTGTCGCACAAAGCGGCATTAGCTGAGCGCATAGCGCCCGTGCACAACGCTCCAGTGTCAGCATGGGAACCCGGCCGCGTATCTTCCCCCAGAGCGGCGCGGTCGTCCGTGCTCGGTCTGGGCACTAGGCCATATCGAGCATACTGACTATCAGTAACCCGACATCGCCTAGCAACCTCGCGGGGGGCCTTCGCGAGGCGACCTTTCGGTCTGATCGACTCCTTTGCCGCCGAGAACATATCCAAGATATGTTCAACATACGGCAGAGACAGAGTCGTGCTGGCCAACAGCTTTGCCTGTAACCATGCCCGAGGGTTACTGGTGGCCGTCTCGTCCACGGAGAGCTCTGGTCTGACAGTGAGGAGACATGCACAGGCTTCTGACCAGTCTTCATCCGTGGCTACCTGCGAATTTCCGACGAGCAGCTGGCCCTCATCATCTTCAATGGCATTCGCAGGTAAGGCCGAGGAGGAGGCTATAGATGAACCTTGCTGCCCAGGGAATGTATACGGGCCCGTGAGGGCTGGCATAACATTCTCCATAGGCTGACCAGGCACCACGGTCGCGCCTGTGTGTGGGGAATCATGCACACCAGTACGGCCCGGAACGTCCGTATGAGATTCCACGCTTAAGAATCTTATACGGGCGGCCGTCCGCTCCAAACCGGCCCACAGGCTGAATCATGAAAAACCTGCTCCCAAGGGAACAGTGCCATAGGTACGAGCAACCGCGCTCCCCATGAGAGGAGTGTAGACACTCACATCCATGTCTTCATGCTCATCCTGTGGACCAAACAGGTAGTCTTCATCATCTTCCTGGTCAGGAAAGTTAGACTCTGGATTAGTAAGGAAAACTAACCCAGACTGACCAGGAGAATGCTCGAAAGCAGATGATGTTACTCTGCGAGTGATCGTGGTCAGGCCCGCTGGTCGGGTCCCGCCTGATGCTGCTCGCGCCACTGGAACACCAGGGGATGCGAACATCAAGCCTGGGTCCAAACTGGTCGCCCCAGGATCACTAAACACTTTGTCCGAGCTAGTAGGGCATGATCCAGGGATGGGGGCTACCTGCACTGAGGTCAATGCGCAGGAAGTTGAAACACCTGTGCCCGGAAACATGCCGCGAAGCATGTCAGGCATCAGATCTTTCAAAGTCCTGCGCATCTCACTCACTAACTCAACCTTGAAGGCCTCAAGCTGACCCTTCTCAGAGGCCTTCTTCTTACCCTCCTTCTTTGCCTTCTTGCCCTCCTCAGCCATCAGCTTAGCCTGGGAACAGAAGAATTCAGAGGTTAGATCCCCCCCCACTCTTTACAAATGACACATTTGTTGGACAGCCTACAAACTGAGCAAAGATGGCAAGGGTGGGGGAAGAATCTAGCCTTCATAGGCTTACGGCAGGATGGACATGACTTCTGAAAGGGAATGGATAAACAACCCTGACGGGACAGATGACTTCTCTAGTTAATAATAACCAATCACAACCAGGATCCCAAATTAAGAGAGAGAGAGAAAGGTGTAATAACTAACTAGATATCTCTCCACCTTCATAATAAATGGTGATAAAACAACAAGGACTTTCTCTAAACTAAGATTATGACATCAAGAAGAGAAAAAACTCTGGCTGATTATGACATCAAGCCTCAATGCAACAGCTCCTTCAAGGAGAGGGGACATCAGAAATGAATGCAAGAAAACATCTAGAGACTAAAGACATTCATTACTCCCGAATAATATAATATTAAATATATATATTCGAGAACCCATGCACATACAAGAGAGAATACAGTGCAATAACAAATGGCAGCAGAAATTTGTGAATATTTTCAAATAATTAAGTGCCATAACTAATAAACTCCCTTAGCCTGAGCACAGGCAAACCATCCTCTTGTGCAGGAGAACACGTCCATCCATCCACCCAGATTCCTCTTCCAGAAGAACTGATGAGGGGGATGGGACAAAAGGAAGGAGATATTTCTTTTATTAATTTAATATATCTCCAACCCGTAGACATATCATGATGATAAGTAAAAAAAGAGACGTGAACAACCTTCGAGAGAAGAACAGGAACCCTTACTCATACATAAGTCGAACCTGTGAACACAAAGCACAAGAGATTAATAGCCCTAGGCGTTGGAAAAAATTTAACAAGGATTCCCAGTGCCTGAAAACGCGGTACCGCCGAAACGGCCGCGACGAAAACCGGTAACAAATAAAAGTTACAAGTCTTAGATAAATATATGGAACAATATCACCTTAGTAGATGTAGAGGAGGACTCCTCTAACACTTTTGCATCAGCCATGATGGAACAAGATGATAAATTATAGTGAAAATTCTCAACAGAGAGCCTGTAAAGCTTTCCACAAGTTGATTTCACGCAATATATTAGAAAACGGAAGTACCAGTATGCACATGCGCAGTTGGTGGGGTCTGTCATGTGCACGACTGTGTACATCCACCTAACTTCTTATAATTATGAATATTATTGAATTTAGAGCCGATATACTAGTATATCAAGAGTGCTAGGGAGATAAGCATGTTCTCATGATATGAAAAGGCGCTACAGGCGAGCTCTCTATAATTAAATGTTGTAGATAGACGCTACGGTCGAGCTCTATATAATTAAATGTTGTCGATAGGCGCTACGGGCGAGCTCTATATAATTAAATGTTGTCGATAGGTGTTACGGGTGAGCTCTATATAATTAAATGTTGTAGATAGGCGCTACGGTGAGCTCTATATAATTAAATGTTGTAGCTATGCGCTACGGGTGAGGTCTATATAATTAAAGTTCATCTCTAATTATGGGTGCCTTTTTCCTGGCGTGAAAATCTAAAGCATAGGCACCAGTTTCTTAAAACCATTATCCAATGGGAACGAGTGAACAATGGATTCCAAATTGACTGGGCGGGGTTGTTCCTTGTGTTCAGCCAATCAGAGGACTTGTTGATATAGTCTGTCCTATTGAGCGTTTTGAGGTCTTTTTAGTGGCATGCTTAGTTGAGGTAATCTAAACCTAACCAGGAAACAATTTACGAAATTGCGTATTCTGTTATTTTCATAGAAAATTTGGCATTTTTATTTATTTATTTTTATTATTATTATTTAAAAACATTCACCAATTCTCATCGAGGACATCGGTGCCAGTGTGCCTGCCATTTTTTTCCAATATTGCAATGCTAATGCACAATGGGCATACATTGTCAAGTATCATCAACAATGGACCTTTCCGGTTTTAGCTACGCCCCGCCCATCTCTAGCTAAGCTCCACCCACACCTCTCTCGTGTTGGGATCGATCGATCTCGGGGTGACTATCAATTTCCAAAAAACTACACAGGTAACCTGTTGAATATTTTGAAACTAATTTGACCGGGTGCTGTTGCTGCAGCAACAGCGCCCAGTCAAATTACTTTCAAAATATTCAAAATGCATGTTTATTAAATAGAAAAGAATTACAAAGACATACAATTCATACATGTCGGCCTCTTTGAGATTTGATGACAGTCTATAAGGAACCATTTGTGACGTAATGATTGTGATGTCATCATACATACGCTGAACTGATTATGACATTAATTACCAACGGGGTAAGCATAGCTGATACCACTCACAAACAAGAGCATGAGTTCCTGACATTATTGACCAATGAGGAAAGTGCTACAGACATAATTAACCAATGGATGAAGCACTCTTGGTCAATATGACAAGCATAATTGATGATATGGAAAGATGTGGCAAGGGTCCTTGGCATTATTGACGAATGAGAGTCTCCCCTGACACTAATGACCAGCAAATCAGTGTTAGTTACCAATGCAGCTATTGTCAATGAGGAATATGCAACTCATGCCAATGAGCAATGGGTTACGGGTCCCTACAAAACAAATGGGCCAGAAATATGAACATTTGTGTGGGAAAAACAACAGCTGTATATGCCTGAAACAATAGATCAACAGCGAAAGCTTCATTGGCTCATTGGGCACGCATAATAGATGCCTTTTACAAATGGGCCAATGGTCACAGGCAAAGGAAAAAGCAAGAATATTGGGGTCAGTGACATTATTGACCAACAGAAAAAGTACCATTGATCAATGGGGAAGCCATCCCCGACATGATTGTCAAATTGTTAAAGTGTATGAACAGATGCTATTTATCAATGGCACACTGGTTATAGTAATTTGCATCCTTGATATTATTTACCAAACAGAAAATACAATTGATCAATGGGGCTGCCATCACGGAGACTCCTACCCAATGGTTCAAGTATCCAAACATTGACATTTACGAATGGGGCAATGGTCACAATCAACCATTTGGATGAGGAGATGCAAGAATATTGAGGTCCTTGACATTATTGACCAACGGAAAATGTACCATTGATCAGTGAGGCAGCTATCACTGACACTATTGTTAAATGGTTAAACTGTACTAAAGGAACATTTCTGCCAAATCTTGTTTTAATTCATTAACAAATTACGAAACGTGCCAGATGTATTTTCCCAAAAGGGTTTAATACTTAACCAGAAATGTGCTTGCCGAGCAACCATGAACCTCAACTTTACGACTTTGCAATGAACTCTGAAGCTTGACTTCAAACATAGAATAAATATAGAAGGCTTACCAATACACTTATCGATGACCATGACGTCAGGTGTGGAACCATACCTTCGTACCATTCACAAATGTTTTTTCTGCCCCATACCTTCGCACAGAAGGTTAGGGGCAGAAAAAAATGTGTTCACTGATCTCAGAGATCCTAACTTTATCACCCACCTACCTCACCCCACGTGAATGTGTGTCATCTCACGAAGACTACTTTTATCCACAGCTGGCACCATAATGAAGGTATAGTACACATTCATTTTTTAAATATGCACCTTGACTTGTATTAGTGGTTTTGATTTGATTTTACAGCAATCATGTGCATTTATATCGGAGCATAACGCTTAAACTCACTGAGAAAGTTCATTTGGGCCTTGGGTCTTCGAGTACACAATATGATGAAGTATTATGTAACATGGAAGTGAATACGCTCATAGTAAGATGTGATGAAACCTAACACACTAAGCTCATTCCACACAAGTTTGGTTAAAATTGGACTATTGGACCAACGAGCAGCATTTTAAATGATTTCCAAGATCAGGAAAATTGAACAATAAAAATTGTCCTGTAGCCTACCGCTATATGATACTTCCAAATTTGATGAAAATCTGCCTGGCTGTTTATGTTTTACGGCATTTCTGGAAAATTTCCAGTTAATACAAGATGGCAGCTGAAAAAGATTGACCAATTAAAATTCTCACCAGATCTGTTTAAGCCGACTACCCAGTACCATACGGTCATTCCGCCCAAGTTTTGTTGAAATTGGGCAATTGATTATCGGCAAGGAGTAGTTTTCTAAAGGATTCCAGAGACTGTCAAAAGGAAATTAACTAATCAGAATTCCGAATAGAAATTCTGTGGCTCACCACCATAGGCTCCTTCCAGACAATTTTGTTTAAAATCAGACAAGCCAGTTAGGATGAGATAGGATGAGATACATTTAAAAACAAGAGACCCAATGGGCCCGTATCACTCACATGGAACATTGGCATTTCAACTAATCTTACTTAAGTTTTACATCCATCGGTGTCACTTCCAATGACTTTCAGTCAAATGGTTTAGTTTTCGAGATATTGACAAAAATCTCTAGACTGTTTTTTTGCATTAGTGATTTTGAACAATGTTTGAGAGAAAATAGATGAGATCAGTGCTAACAACAGCTGGTTTCTTAACTGTCTCACTGCTGCAAGCCAGTGCAGCCAATAATTTCAATTTTCAAAAGCTCTTGACTTGTTGAATATTTTGAAAACAATTCAGCTGAAAGTTGTTGGCGGCTTAGCCACCAACACCTTTCAGTCCAATTGTTTTCAAAATATTTATCAGGTTCAGAGATATAACCTTTGGAATATGTCATCTGCAAAATCTCAGCAGTCAGACGGTTACTAGCGGTTTAAATACAATTGAAGAAAATGGTCTCTAAAGGCAGGTAGGTGGTCTTTATAGCAGGTTACTCCCCAACACCACACAATCCATTTAACACATGCGCATCTGGCTGAATCATCAAGTTAGCAGCAGGGTAGAATGAGCTGGAGTTGATTTAGAAAATAATTTGACTGAAAGTCATTGCAGCCTTAGGCAGCAACAACTTTCATTGCTGCCTAAGGCAGCAACAACTTTCAATCAAATACATTTCAAAATATTTTTAAGAGCATAGATGTCAGAGCACATAATACATATCTTAAATATTTAGGCAGTGATGGAAAGGTTAATCTGTTAATTGGAGTTTAATCTACTTTGGAAATAAAATCTGACATGGTGATAAATCAGTGGACGGTGGGAACAAACCTGTATTTCCCCTATGATAGTGAGACTGCAAATATTTAAGGGGTGATAACTCTGGCATTTGACGTCCTATTAGTTTCATTTTCACAACACAGATATTAGACGCCGACATTGTGACCAAGATTGGTGTTAATCCGTCAAGAAATAACAAAATGAGCCGCTATTGTTGGTGACGGACAGACAGATGGATAGACAGACATATAGAAGACAGACATGGTCATCGCTATATGACAGCTGACTGGCAAGTAAGCTGAGTTAAGAAAACCAATTTCGGCTTCAAAATCCATCAAATACAAAAATTGAATATGGCAGCCAAACACGCTAAAATTTGATTGGCCCATGGCGGACATGTTTTTTACCTATCAACTTCCCATGAACAAACTTTAATGGCCCTTAGTCCATAATCATATCTCCAAAATTTCAGCCCGATCCGTTCAGCGGTTCTGCAGAGGTTGTTTTTACGAAAACTAGGTCATCGAAGATGGCCGCAGAACCATTTGACCAATCAAGTTCCTTCGAACAAACTTGGTTCAGCTCTTGCCATATAAGATAATTCATGAGTTTTGATTCGATCCACCAAGCCGTTTCGGAGATTTTTAAAGCGGTTTCTAAAAATCGGCCAAAATCCAAGATGGCCACCGGCAAAATTGGCCGATAGACTTCCATTGAACAAACTTAGATCTGTATGCCCTAAGGATGCTTCCTGCCAAATATGATTGAAATCGGCCCAGCAGTTCTTGAGAAGTCGTTTAAAGAAAAAGTTGACGGACGGACGGATGGATGCTGGACAGATGACGGATGGTCGACACAGCATAAGCTCACTTGGCCATTCTGGCCAGGTGAGCTAACAGTTGACAGATGACGGATGGAGTGACAGGAAGATGGATGGATGACAGACTGGGTTAAAACCATAAACTCATGTCAGAATCCGATTTCACACTACCATAATATGGAAATAACTTGATGCCTTGAAATCAGAAATTCTTCAGTCAACATTTATATGAGTCGGCTTTGTTGAATCAGCTGTGTGCATAAGTGGCAACATTGTGTGACAATTAAAGTAGTTGTTAACAACTCAAAAAGTCGTTTCTCAGAAAATGTAATCTTAAAAATTTTCTGGGGGAGAACACCCAGAGCACTCTTTTGGTGAGAAAAGCTATATGTACTACAGCGATATGTACTACAACGATATGTACTATAGCGATATGTACTACAGCGCTATGTACTACAGCAATATGTACTACAGCTATGTGTACTACAGCGGTGTGTACTACAGCGATATGTACTACAGTGATATGTACTACAACGATATGTACTACAGCGATGTGTACTACAGCGATATGTACTACAGTGATATGCACTATAGCGATATGTACTACAGTGATATATACTACAGCGATATGTACTACAGCGATATGTACCACAGCGATATATACTACAGCGGTATGTACTACAGCGATATGTACTACAGCGATATGTACTACAGCGATATGTACTACAGCGATATGTACTACAGCGATATGTACTAGTGATATGTACTACAGTGATATGTACTACAGTGATATGTACTACAGTGATATGTACTACAGCGATATGTACTACAGCGATATGTACTACAGCGATATGTACTACAGCGATATGTACTACAGTGATATGTACTACATCCATGTGTACTACAGCGATACAGCCATGTGTACTACAGTTATGTGTACTACAGTGACATGTACTACAGCGATATGTACTACAGTGCTATATACTACAGTCATATGTACTACAGTGATATGTACTACAGCGATATGTACTACAGCGATATGTACTACAGCGATGTGTACTCAAGCGATATGTACTACAGCGATATGTACTACAGCGATATATACTACAGCGATATGTACTACAGCGATATGTACTACAGCGATGTGTACTACAGCGATGTGTACTACAGCGATATGTACTACAGCGATATGTACTACAGCGATGTGTACCACAGCGATATGTACTACAGCCATGTGTCCTACAGCCATGTGATATGTTACAGCGATATGTACTACAGCGATAGGTACTACAGCGATATGTACTACAGTGCTATGTACTACAGTCATATGTACTACAGCGATATGTACTACAGCGATATGTAATATAGTGGTATGTACTACAGTGATATATACTATAGTGATATGTACTACAGTGATATGTGCTACAGTGATATGTACTACAGTGATATGTACTACAGCGATATGTACAACAGTGATATGTACTACAGTGATATATACTACAGCGATATACATTGACATGTACTAGAGTGATATGTACTACAGCCATGTGTACTACAGCGATACAGCCATGTGTAATACAGCCATGTGTACTACAGTGACATGTACTACAGCGATATGTACTACAGTGCTATGTACTACAGTCATATGTACTACAGCGATATGTACTACAGCGATATGTACTACAGTGATATGTACCACAGCGATGTGTACTACAGCGATGTGTACTACAGCGATATGTACTATAGTGATATGTACTAGAGTGATATGTACTACAGCGATATGTACTACAGTGATGTGTACTACAGCAATATGTACTACAGTGATATGCATTACAGTGATATGTACTACAGTCATATGTACTACAGCGATATGTACTACAGCGATATGTACTACAGTGATATGTACCACAGCGATGTGTACTACAGCGATATGTACTACAGCGATATGTACTATAGTGATATGTACTAGAGTGATATGTACTACAGCGATATGTACTACAGTGATGTGTACTACAGCAATATGTACTACAGTGATATGCATTACAGTGATATGTACTACAGCGATATATACTACAGCGATATGTACTACAGCGATATGTACTACAACGATATGTACTACAACGATATGTACTACAGCGATATGTACTACAGCGATATGTACTACAGCGATATATACTACAGCGATATGTACTACAGCCATGTGATATGTACTACAGCGATGTGTACCACAGTGATATGTACTACAGCAATATGTACTACAGCGCTATGTACTACAGCGCTATGTACTACAGCGCTATGTACTACAGCGGTATGTACTACAGCGATATGTACTACCGCGATATGTACTACAGCGATGTGTACTACAGCGATATGTACTACAGCGATATGTACTACAGCGATGTGTACTAAAGCGATATGTACTACAGCGATATGTACTAAAGCGATATGTACTACAGCGATATGTACTACAGCGATATGTACTACAGCGATATATACTACAGGGATATATACTACAGCGATATGTACTACAGCGATATGTACTACAGCGATGATATGTACTACAGCGATATGCACTACCGCAATATGTACTACAGCGATATATACTACAGCGATATATACTACAGCGATATGTACTACAGCGATATGTACTACAGCGATATGTACTACAGCGATATGTACTACAGCCATGTGTACTACAGTGATATGTACTATAGTGGTATGTACTACAGTGATATGTAATATAGTGGTATGTACTACAGTTATATATACTATAGTGATATGTGCTACAGTGATATGTGCTACAGTGATATGTACTACAGTGACATGTACTAGAGTGATATGTACTACAGTGATATGTACTACAGCGATATGTGCTACAGTGACGCATACTTCACTGATATGTACTACAGTGATATGTACTATAGTGGTATGTACTACAGTGGTATGTACTACAGTGATATGTACTACAGTGATATGTACTATAGTGGTATGTACTACAGTGATATGTACTACACTGATATGTACTACACTGATGTGCGATAGTGATATGTACTACAGTGATATGCACTACACTGATATGTACTACACTGATATGTACTACAGTGATATGTACTACAGTGAAATGTACTACAGTGATATGCACTACACTGATATGTACTACAGCGATATGTACTACAGTGATATGTACTACAGTGGTATGTACTACAGTGATATGTACCACAGTGATATGTACTACAGTGATATGTACTACAGTGATATGCACCACAGTGATATGTACTAGTGATATGTACTACAGTGATATGAGAAGTGATGACCTTATTTTACAACATGTGATAAATACCCTAATGTACGCAATAACGAATGTCAGCATATAGCCTTTTTCACCATTCTCCTCTCCAGCAGCCAGCCCTCTGTAACACAATATACACATGCAAAAATAAACAACAAATTATACCCAATTAGCTTCGCACAACGCAGGAATCCAGATTTAGCTATGGCCTGCCCATCTCTATCTAAGCTCCACCCATGCTATTCCCGTGTTGGGATCAATCATACAATCAATGCATTTCAATTTCCAGAAAACTATACAGCTAAACGGTGTGTGTGTGTGTGTGTGTGTGTGTGTGTGTGTGTGTGTGTGTGTGCATGTGTGCGTGCGTGTGTGTGGTGTCTGTGTGGTGTGTAACAGGTGCTTCAAATTACCTAAATTGTCATATTTAGATAAGTGTAAATAAAATTTATGTCAGATAGCCGAAGTGTCGAAGACTGTTTGTTTCATTGACGTCCGCATGAACTGAGAGACGATCGATAACTGATGTCAGTCTTCCTATGAATTCGTTTATCTGCTACTATTTTTTTTGTTTGCCACAAATCAATTATGTGCTTTCATCACACAGAACGCTTTTTAGTGGGGCAGCTTTGCTCTAAAATAAATGTTGAATTGTGTACTTTGTAATAAAAGCACTAAAGTTGGTGTCAAGTTAGAATATCACTAGACAATCATTTTAAGATCGAGAGGCATCCGAAATACGTGCCCCTATGGTGGCCATCTTGGATTTCAAAATGGCCGCCATTCAAGATACAGTTTTCTCCATATCTCCAAAAGTATACAAGCTAGGAACAAAATTCCATCGGCTATACCTACATTTTTGGGGTCTAGGAATCTGATGATATCAATTTCAAAATACTGCATTGGTCGCCATATTGGATTTCAAGATGGCCGCTGCTCAAAATGTATATTACCCCATATCTTCTAAACCAAACACGCTAGCAACCCAGTTCCGATGGTTAGACCCACATTTTTGGGGGCTAGGGGTATCATAGTGTAAAGATAAAAGAGCTGCGCTGGGTGCCATTTTGGATTTCAAGATGGCTGCATTTCGAGATGTTTGCTATTGGCAAAGAAATTAAATGGAAGTGGCCAGAAACATATGGGGAGGATCGATTTGGTGGTCTACACATTGAGATGGCAGCTCTAAAAACTGTTGGCGAATGGCCCCAGGGAAGTGGATGAACTGAAGCATTGGTCCAAGCAAAGATAGCTTTACCTGGAACAGCCGACAGCTTTCTTCGAGCAGCACATGTTGCATGGACAATCCATGCCCACCAGATTACAGTAGCAGCACTGTATATCCTGCAGCACCGTACCTACGATCATTATCCTGCAGATGCTACGAATAGAGATCAGCTCTTCCTACCATTTGGCGCGTGGTGTAAGAGTTGTGACATGCTTTTTTGCTCTCGACCATACACACTACTAAGATGGATCCCTGTCCACTTGAGAGAAATGGCAGGGCTTCAGGACAATCACCCAGCGGTAGCAAAGCAGTTAAAGGAAGGCAATTTCACTGTGCGGAAGAGCAAACATGCATTCTCATCCATCCCGATTGACCAGGCGCACGAACAGAACAATGCTTGCATTAAACGGAGTGGGGCGGGGGGGGGGGGGGGGCGGTAGGCCTTCCAGACAGCCCATCTGCTTTAAGACGATGGATGGTTGCAGGGCTAGAGGTTGCGCAGTTGGTAGGGGAATTCGAGAATTCAATAAAGTCCATAGAAGCACGAGAAAACACAGGACATCATGACCAAATACCTAGTGTTCAAAAAAGGTTCTCTTGTGGCAGTCATCGAAGACCTTGGCAATCCTTTTGAGGATGAGACTACAGACATGTTTGTCCTTGACACAAAGGAAATTGCAGCCTTGTCAGTAGTACAGACAGTTTACAACATGAGAAAATTGGGAAAAGATCAGTTCGATGCCTAAGGAAAGGTTGATTGACTGAACGAAGCCACTAGATGACGTCATCCAGCGCAATAAGTTACCTCTCTTTGGCAACTCATCCACAACTGATGGCATCAGAGGCAACCACCAGGTTACATCCCTAAAGAATGATGTTCAGCATTTTTCATGGCTATACATTGGCTGCCAGACATGAGACGGAAATATCGAGTAATTCTATCTATATCAAAATCAGCCTCACCCATCACCCACCATCACTTTCCAAGGATAGTAAGCTCTGCCTTGGTACAAATTCTGATCTACTCCGGTGTTTGGACGAAACCTCTGAGCCTAAAACTGAGGCTGAAAAAGTTATAAATGTCATTCTTGATAGTGCAGCAGTTGTCCAAATGCTGAAACCAGGTGCCGTGAAGACATTCGAAGAGTATCCGAAATAAGTCTTTATGCCCTATGTATCATCCCAACATAGTAATGTCACACGTCTGGATCTTGTGTGGGATCGCTATTTTATCAACACCTTGAAAGGGACTGCTAGAGCTAAGCGTTGAAAGGGAATTTGACGACGTGTCTGCAGTTCTGTGGCAATTCTAGGAAACTGGCAGAACTCTCTACGAGTGGATGTCAACAAGCAGCTTGTTGGTGCCTTCAAAGTGGAAAGGAAGGAGCTAGTTGTAATGCTAGATCAGGAGGTTCTCACAGCTCCTCTGCATCAGGATGTGTCATCCATTTCACCATGCATCCACGAAGAGGCAGACTCATAGATTCTCCTCCATGCAGCAGCTGCGGCCACAATGAGATACTAATCCATACCGTTGATAGTGATGTGGTCGTGATTGCTGTAATGGTTGCTCAAATGCTCCAAGTGAATGAAATGGGGATAGCTTTCGGAATTGGGAAGAGCTTCCGTTACATTGCAGCACATGAGATCGCTACCTCTCTCGGTCCTGAATGATCCAGTGCACTACGGATGCTCCACACATTACCTGGGTGTGATACTGTCTCATTATTTGCAGGGCATGGCAAGAGAACAGCCTGGGATGTTTGGGACTCATTCCCAGAACTAACCAGTGAACTTCTTAGCCAAGTGAGATTGGTCTACAATGCATGGAAACTTTCTTGAGATGTTTGTAATCCTGCTCTACAACAGAACTAGCACATGTACCAACATCGACAAGGCGTGGAAGCAGCTGTTTGCCAAGAAGGGCAGCCCCCTGGAGGCAATACCTCCAACACATGCTGCTCTTGTGCAGCATATAAGGAGAGCAATCTACCAAGGCGGGTCTTGCTGGGCCAATCATTGGTTGCGCAAAGTGCTCACATCCCCGACAGATTAGGACTGGGCAACAACAGCCGACGGAATGTTTGAACCACATTGGACAACACTTCCCAAGGCTGCCAAGAGCTGCTATGAGCTTATTCACTGTGGCTGCAAAGAAGGATGCAGAGGAAATTGCAAATGCAGAAAAGCGGCACTGAAATGCACATCTCTGTGCATGTGTGAAGGAGGGTGTGGCTGGAATGAGATCCAATCATGAATGTACCTCAAGAGACATCGTTACATGCATGTCAGATACTGAATGATCAAACTTGACAGGCATCATGTTGATGCCAGTGAACCATTACTGTGTACCTAAAATGTTGTACTGCTTGCTAATAGAATTTTCATTGTCACTGAAACAGTTCATTGTAATTGGAACATATAGCTCCATATATGGAGGTAATTTTGAAAGTCAATATCGCTGTAAGTAAGCAAACTTACAACATGGGTATTCTGATCATATATAAGAAATACGATATGTTTGAATGTGGTCCCTATCATCCAGATGAATGTGTCCAGATCCTGACAATATTAGGTTGATTCAGGTGGGTCTAGCCAAAAGAACTGTGTTCATGACCTGTAGTTTTTTAGATATGAGAGCCGTTAATTATTGAATGGTGGCTATCTTGAAATCCAATATGGTGCCCAATGCAGCGTTTTTGAATTGGTATTAACATATTTCTTGACTCCCAAAATGTGGGTCTAGCCGCTGAAATTTTGTTCCTAGCGTGTTTAGTTTGGGAGATATGAAGGAAATTAGATCTTGAGCAGCGCCCATCTTGAAATCCAATATGGCGGCCATAAACAAGACCCAAGAAATGTATATATAGCCGATGAAATTTTGTTCCTAACTTGTATACTTTGAGAAATATAGAGGAAACTGTGTCTTGAACGGCGGCCATTTTGAAATCCAAGATGGCCGTCCTACGCATACATATTTTAGATGCCTCCCGATCTTAAAATGATCGCACTACTCATTCTTCCGTTCATCTATCCATCCGTGCACTCACGGAGACATTCATTCATAAAATAACACATAACACGCCTAGCAATAAATTCACTCATCCAGTCATCCATACGTAAATCAATCGTTCATCCGTTCCTCCATCCATTCATTCACTCACTCACCCATCCATCTATTCATCCACCCGACCATACATTCATCCACCCGTCCATACATTCATCCATTCATAACATTATTCATTCATTCATAACATTATTCATTCATTCATACATTCATTTGATCCAGAATGCCTATTATATACCACTTGTTTCAATATATAAATACACCATACATACTTAAAAAATAATTAAATTATAACCTGTTGATACTCTTGATTAAACGAAATCTAGGATTTCTTTTTTCACGAGAGAGTTGATACTTACCTCCCTAATACTTTTGATATTGCTAAATATCGGCTTTCACTCAATAAAACACTCAGATTAAAAACAGTTAGGTGCCCCTACTGGGCAGGGAGTCAGAGGTAGTCCGGCGGATGCTCGCCCCACCACCGCGCATGCGCCGACTACTACTTCCTCTGGCTCATTTATTGGCTAACACATGCAACTACCAAGAGCCTGAAGACCGAGCCTCTGTGGGGCGGAGAGGCCGGGTCAGTATCTAGGGAGGTAAGTATCAACTCTCTCGTGAAAAAAGAAATCCTAGATTTCGTTTATTTCACATCAAGAGTATACTTACCTCCCTAATACTTTTGATATTGCCAGAATTCGAAAGTGAATCTGGCGGGAGGGAGGCGAGGTCAAAAGACCAGCTCTTCCCTATACGCTTTCAAGCGTTCAAGGCACTTATGACGTCTGAAACTGTGTGAAAACACAGTCAGGATTTGATAAACCATTGGATAACACAACCGATGCCTGAGAGATGACCGATTTGTCATATGCGCTCCCCCCCTCCCTTGGGAGGAAGATTAAATGACCTCAATGTCCTACACGCTCTCTTCGTACTAGTGCTAAGTACTATAGGACAGAGACGAAAAGGCTCCATTTTCGTATACTCTCTCTAAAGAACCACAACCCACATAAACCATCACCATATTAATAACACTGGGTAACGTGACAATACAAAACAATGAACAACACATGAACAAGACTGACCTTGTTGTACTAGGAAGCTGTCATCATGAATCCAGTAGAGAAGGATGATACAGTCCCGACAAGTGGTTGTCACCGTCGCTGAATGGCGAAGTATATAAGCAATGCGGAGGCACTCTTCACAACATAAAGCGGTTATTGTTTCAAAATCGACAAGGCGAGAGGGTTAGAGGTGTCACGGAGGTAATGGTCTGTAAAACTTGACTCACAGTGCCACTGAGCCACTGACATAATATCATCCACAGGGACCCCATTAAAAAGGGCAGTGGATGTCACGACACCGCGGACACTGTGAGCCTTGGCCACGTCAACCTGTCGCCCGGTGGCGGATTTGTGACAAAATTGAATACATTCCACAATCCACCTAGAAATGGTGTCCTTAGACGCCCTACCATGGGGTTCAATATATGACAACCATAACGCTGACTGGTCGGTACGCCACTCCGAAGTACGCTGTTTGTACCGGAGCAGCGCCCGTACGGGGCACCATACTTTAGAATTAGGATCATATCTAGTTAAAGATGGCAAAAAAATAGGCTGACCTGGATATTTCAATGACTGATTTTTAGACAAGAAATTAATCCTAGGTAGAAGCTTAAGGCCTTCCCCTGTAACCACAAAACGGTAAACCTCGGCTGATAAGGCGTGAATTTCACTCCTACGCCTCGCCGAGGCCGCAGCAATTAAAAATACAGTTTTAAGAGTTAACATTTTCATAGAAATGGAACTAAGTGGTTCAAAAGGCTTATCACCTAGTACCTGGAGCACCAGTGATAAACTCCAAGACGGAATCAGTGGAGGATTCCTTGGTCTTAGATTGCCCATGCCTTTAATTAATACATTTAATGTACTTACTTCATCACTCCCCCTATTAGCCAAGCAAGGAATAACAGTCATTAAAGCTGACTTATAACCAGCAATAGAGTTAGGCTTGAGGCTATAGGCATCATATAGGTGACAGAGGAAATCAGCCACTACCTGAATAGATGATTCCATTGGATCAATACATCTTTTTGAGCACCATTCTGCAAATCTGTTGATTTTATAATTATATGCTCTGGAGGTTGACCCCCTCCTGGCTTTGGCCATAAACATGGCCGCTTGCTCAGAAAAGCCCTCCTTAATTCTAGATTCCTTGACAACATCCACGCAGTCAATCGGAACATTGACGGATTGTCGTGAAGGGCCTTGCCCTGGAAGATAAGGTTGTCCATCAGAGGCAGCGGAACCGGATTGCAGACCAGAAGGTCCAGCAGATCCGTATACCACGATCGGCTTGGCCAATCCGGGGCGATCAGAAGCACTTGGCACTCCTGCTGCCTGATTTTCTGAAGCACCTTTGGAATCAGGATTGCTGGGGGGAATGCGTATGCATACATTCCCTCCCAGCTGATAGCTAACGCATCTGTTGCGAAAGCGCTTGGGTCTGGAATCGGAGAGACGTACGTCGTCATCTTCGCATTCTTCTTCATAGCGAACAAATCTATGTTGGGTTTCCCCCAATGGTCGAACAGACGATCCGCCACACATTGATTTAGTTGCCATTCCGTGGGTAAAACACTCATCCTTCGGCTCAATGAGTCTGCTAGCAGATTTAACCTCCCCGGAATATGAACTGCTTTCAAGGTGATCCCATGATCCAGGCACCAACAAAGCAATTTCCATGTCATCATACAGAGACTGGGCGACTTCGTTCCGCCCTGGCGGTTTATGTAAGTCACTACTGTCGAGTTGTCTGAACGAATCAGAACAATCTTGCCCTGAACATTCTTTAAGAAATGTTCCAGGCCCAGGACTACTGCTCTTAGCTCTAGTAGATTGATATGTTCCTTGGACTGATCCAGATACTGTGGACTCTTCCAGACAAGCTCCCCACCCCTCCATCGATGCATCTGTATACACAGTCACCTGAGGGTGGGGAGGGGTTAGCAAAACCCCCGGCAAGAGATTCTCTGTATTCAACCACCATTGCAGGTGGTGAACCAGAGGCGCCAACACTGACACATTCGAGTCCAGCGAACCTGAACTCTGGGTCCACTGTGTCATGAGAAACAACTGGATCGGGCGCCTGCGCAAGGCGGCCTGCGGAATGACTGGTTCCAAAGAAACCATCAAGCCCAGCATTCTCAAGTAAACCCGTGCCAGGACATGACGACTGTCGCACACCGACTGTATTACCGAGATGAGTATTTGAACCCTCTCCTGAGTGGGGTACACATACCCCGTCTCCAGATCGAAGAACATGCCCAGGTAAACAAACTTCTGGGATGGAGTTAGCTCTGATTTCGGGAAATTGATCATCCAGCCCAATTCCGAGAGAGTTTTCAAAACAATCTCCAGATTGGCTGACAACGATTCCCGGGTGTGTGCTTTCAACAGCCAGTCGTCTATGTACGTGTGGACTGCTATGCTTCTCCTGCGGAGGTATGCAGTGATCGCGAGAACCACACGGGTGAAGACCCGAGGAGCCGTGGAAATCCCGAAGGGTAACACCCTGAATTCCCACCGCCGGCCCTGAAATGCAAATCTCAGGAATCGACGGAAACTCCTCTCTATGGGAATGTGGAAATAAGCATCCTTCAAATCTATTGACGCTGTCCACATTCCTCGCTCTAACCCCGCCAACACCGAGCGCACAGTCTCCATCTTGAAACTGGGCGTCTCTATGAACTTGTTCAATGGCTTGAGGTTGAGAATCGGCCTCCACCCTCCGGTGTTTTTTGTTACTAAGAACAGGGTTGAATAGAAGCCCGGGCACCTCTGTGCCGGCTGAATGGCTTCTTTTAGTATGAGGGAATTTATTTCCTCCTCTATACACAACCTCTGATCCGGATCCCGTGGAATAGGAGTCCAGATCGGCGCGAGAGACAGTCGCGATGGCGGGCCTGTCACCCAGTCGGGACGATACCCGACTGAAAGCCATCGCAAGACTAAACGGTCCTGAGTCAACCGCTTCCACTCTGGCAAGTGGGCGGCCAAACGTCCGCCCACTGGTCCACCTAGGGATAGAGGTGGACATAAGGAGGGCCAGAGTGGCACTGTTCTCTCGGCGTGAAACACCGGAGTGGTTCCCACCGCGGTAACCAGGCCATCAGGCCCGATTACCGCGACCAGATCCCCGCGCGCCCCGCCCAGCGCCACGCGCACAACAGTGCGCGGGCGGCTGTCTGGCTGGGTGCGGCTGGGGAGCCTGCGCCCCCCTCGCTGCTGGCCGAATCGCCCGTGGCCTAGGCCTACGTTGCGACGGTGGCTGGCCCCTGACCTGGCCAGCACCACCTCGAGCCTGCAGAGGACGATACGCAGGGGGCGCCGCGCGAACACGCTCCCGCCGGAGCACCTCAAATTGTTCACGCAGCGCCCTCTGGTTGTTAACCAGAGTGACCGTCTCCTGGAGGTGCCTGCATCCCTCACCTCCAAAGAGACCAGGACCTGTCATAGGCGTCCGCAGCAGCCTATTATACAGGTCCTGGGACGGGCACAGATTGTCAAGTGCAAACGTGCGCCGCGCCCGGACACTTCTGGTCACCGCCCGCGTCAAACAGTCCAAAGCCAGGTTCATACCATCCTGGATGGCTCTCTGGACTGTTACCGGGCTTGGTTGGCGTGATGCGGAGGCCGCTACCACCCCCTGTAGCAGCTGGGAGACGTGGGACAGAGCGGCAATCGACGCCCTCCCACTCTCCTCCGCATCACGCAGCGCGGCATTCGCCGAACGCAACGCGTTCGAGCACAAGACTCCCGTGTCAGAACGGGAGCCCGGCCGCGCATCCTCGCCTAAAGCCGCGCGATCATCAACGCTTGGCTTCAGCACCACACCGTACCGCTGGTAATCCAGGGGCACGATGCGGCACCGCTTCGCCACCTCGCGAGGGGCCTTCGCGAGACGTCCATTAACCTTAATGGACGCCTCCGCCGCTTCGAACATGTCCACGACATGCTCAGCCAGCGGCAGAGATGGCATAGCGGTAGCCGCCGGCCTACCAGCTAACCACGGCCTATGGTCACGCTGGCTAGCCGGCAGCTCCACGGGTAGATCGGGCCGAACACTTACCAGCCACTGGCAAGCGTCCGACCAATCCTCCTCCGTGGCTAACTGCGAGCGCTCTACTAGACGAGGGCCTTCGTCTTCCTCCAGAGCACTCGCAGTTGACGTCGACGGCGGATAAGCTGATACCCCTGGCAAGCCTGGAAAAGCATGCGGGCCCGAGAGAGCAGGCATGCTAAACTCCGCGGCTTGACCAGGAGCAGGCGCCGTGGCAGAGCGTGGGGTAAACACCGCTCTACCACGGGTCTGACCAGAACCAGCACCACCATCGGCAAGCCGAGGTATGCGGTATCCGTGGTCAACAGCACCGCCCGGGGACACCCTCTGGACCGTGAAATCTACTCCTGCGTGAGTAGAACCATGGAACACGTCGCCTGCATTCCCCGCGAGGGGTGCACAGACGTCGTATTCCATGGCCACGTCCTCAGAAGGCGACCCTAGCAGGAGATCCTCTTCCTCCTGGCCAGAAAGATTAGACTCCGGGTCAGCAAAGAGAGCTAACCCGGACTGGCCAGGAAAGGTGCCATAGGAGGCTTTGACACCTTCGGCGCGCGGATACCCGGGGTCTGATGAGCAGACCGCGGGTCCCAGCAACAACCGTTGTCCACGGCCCCTCGGCGCGGCGCCATGCCTGCTGCCAGGGCCTTGGACTGCCCCCAACAAAGGGGCCACCTCTGAATCCACACACGGACCGGACCTAAAGAGACCGGATTCAGAGGCGGGGATCACCTGCTCGCAAGCAGATGCCGAGGACAACAAAGGAGCTGGCCCAGGGAGCATGCCGCGAAGCAACTCTGGGACCAGATCCTTTATTGTCCTCTGCATCTCTTGCAACATTTCGGACCTGAAGGCCTCCATATCCACCGCGGATGAGGCCTTCTTCTTACCCTTCTTACAACCTTTCTCCTTCTTCTTCCTCTCTTCCTCCATCACCTTCTCCCTTGCCTGCAATGAGAGAAAATCAGACATTAGATCTCCCCCCCACTGCTTACATACGTCGCACTTCAGCAACGGTCCACAGGGACTGCAGCTGAAGCACAAGTGCGGAACGAAGCGGTTTTTCAGAAACCTCCCGCAGGACGGGCAACCAGGTCTCTGAAACAGGACAAAGGACAGGGACAATGAGCAAGATAGTTAAGGTTAGCGAACTCAAAACCAACTAAAAAGAGAGGGGCAGGATCCTCCAGATCGCAAATCAAGAAGAACCAGCCTTGGACAAAACGTTAACTGTTAATAAAGGCCAAGGCCGATTATGACGTCATCACACCCGTGACCAAATTAATCGATCCGCAACAAGCACCAAGTGCCAGAACGAATTGTATAAGTAACCGGGACATTCCCGTTGAATAGGCATATCGAGTACACAACAATCAGATATACAGAGATAACTCCTTCCAATTCTAGCATTGGCAAAAAGGGAAATTATCTCCCCTTTTGTTTATCCATAATTAGATACCTGACACTTGTACAGACAAACCATCCAACGTGATGTACCGGAGAACTCCACCATAGTACGCCTCTACATTCTCTCCACCTGAGGGGAAGGAATTGGATCAAGAGGGCAAAGTGAGAAGACCTTTATAACAGGCCTCCAACTCACTGAACATAGATTTTTTGGTTAGATAACCTAACAGTATTAGTAGGAAATGGAACCGTGGTGGAGAGAAAACATATCCTCTTGTGCCGAGAAGTCCATCAAAGCTTCTATTTGATACCTGTGGACAAAAACACAAAGAGAAATGAGACTTATGAAGCACCATGTTGTAAAAAACCAACATAAACAGGCGCTAATCACGGTAAGCGCGAGTCCCGGAAATACATTAAACCGGGACAAAACACGCTAGCATATCAAGGAAATCACCTGATAAAGAGATCCCGCTCCTTCCAAAGGCGAATCCTCCCTTTCCGACATGCTTCCAACGTACAAGAATCGTCAAATGTGAGTAAAAAACAAGGTAACGCGCAGAAAAGTATAGATAACACAAAACCGCATGTAACCCTTTGCCAATAAATGAGCAAAGAGGAAGTAGTAGTCGGCGCATGCGCGGTGGTGGGGCGAGCATCCGCCGGACTACCTCTGACTCCCTGCCCAGTAGGGGCACCTAACTGTTTTTAATCCGAGTGTTTTATTGAGTGAAAGCCGATATTTAGCAATATCAAAAGTATTAGGGAGGTAAGTATACTCTTGATGTGAAATATAAAATCCGTTCGAATTGCACTGTACAAATAACTATACAAGTTGTGTAAAAATGACAACAGTAATGTAGCGGTCTAGTTGACTTGAAAACTATTCCCAAGCCCAGTGAGCATTTTGGACAATGGTCAAGCAGGAAGGACACAAAGGGATAAGCTGGGATATAAGCTGGAAATAAGTCAGAATCATTAAAGTCATCATGACTCAATTTATTCACAAAACCATAATACAGGAATATACAATAAATCACTCCTAATTTATTGTCAGCTACACACTTCCATATGTGGTTCTGCAATCTTGTAGAAATCCACATAGGATGTTCGTACCTAACAAAACTGGATTTGGAGTTCGGCACAGACAGAAGCATTTAATGAACTGAAAGAACAATTGTCCACACCACCAATTCTAGGATATGCTGATTACTCCAAACCTTTTGAATTGCACACTGATGCTAGTACACATGGGCTAGGTGCTGTGTTGTACCAGGAGCATGATGGCCACTTACAAGCTATAGCTTTTTATGTTTGCGATGGGCAGTATCAGAGAAGTTCCATGATTATCTGTATGGACATGAGTTCATAATTGTTACAGATAACAATCTACTTATGTACATCTTGACAAGTGCTCATCTTGATGCTACAGGACACAGATGGTTGGCTAGATTAGCGAATGATAACTTCAGCATTAGGTACCGGCCGGGAAAAGCAAATGTGGATGCAGATGTGCTCTCCCGTTTGCCAGAGTGGAGTCCTGATGAGGTGGAGCAGATTTCTCCGGATTCTGTCAGAGCAATCTGTAATAGCATCCATGTGCCAAATATTGTAGAGAGCTTATGCTGTTCAGCTGATACAGTTGAAGATGAGACAGAAGTAACAGGCGATATTTGTGACATGAATGCCAGAGAGTGGTGAAGTGCACAGTCTAAAGATCCAGCTCTATTACACATTATCAAGAATCTGAGAAGTGGAACGAAACCTGACAGAACTCAGTTCATTGGTGATCAGCAGGTATCCAGCTTACTAAGATGTTTTAACCAGTGCAAGTTATGCAGAGGAGTGCTCTACAAGGTCACCGATGTAGATGAAGTAGAGAGGAAGCAGTTGGTGTTACCATCCAGCTATCGTACATCTGCTATGCACGGACTTCATGATAATGTTGGGCATCCCGGTAGGGAGAGAACACTGGCTATTGCAGGAAAGGTTCTACTGGCCGGGTATGAACAAGGATGTTGAGGAACACATTCAGACTTGTGGTCGATGCCTAAGACTAAACGAAATCTAGGATTTCTTTTTTCACGAGAGAGTTGATACTTACCTCCCTAATACTTTTGATATTGCTAAATATCGGCTTTCACTCAATAAAACACTCAGATTAAAAACAGTTAGGTGCCCCTAGTGGGCAGGGAGTCAGAGGTAGTCCGGCGGATGCTCGCCCCACCACCGCGCATGCGCCGACTACTACTTCCTCTGGCTCATTTATTGGCTAACACATGCAACTACCAAGAGCCTGAAGACCGAGCCTCTGTGGGGCGGAGAGGCCGGGTCCGTATCTAGGGAGGTAAGTATCAACTCTCTCGTGAAAAAAGAAATCCTAGATTTCGTTTATTTCACATCAAGAGTATACTTACCTCCCTAATACTTTTGATATTGCCAGAATTCGAAAGTGAATCTGGCGGGAGGGAGGCGAGGTCAAAAGACCAGCTCTTCCCTATACGCTTTCAAGCGTTTAAGGCACTTATGACGTCTGAAACTGTGTGAAAACACAGTCAGGATTTGATAAACCATCGGATAACACAACCGATGTCTGAGAGATGACCGATTTGTCATATGCGCTCCCCCTCCCCCCCTTGGGAGGAAGATTAAATGACCTCAATGTCCTACACGCTCTCTTCGTACTAGTGCCAAGTACTATAGGACAGAGACGAAAAGGCTCCATTTTCGTATACTCTCTCTAAAGAACCACAACCCACATAAACCATCACCATATTAATAACACTGGGTAACGTGACAATACAACAGAATGAACAACACATGAACAAGACTGACCTTGTTGTACTAGGAAACTGTCATCACGATTCCAGTAGAGAAGGATGATACAGTCCCGACAAGTGGTTGTCACCGTCGCTGAATGGCGAAGTATATAAGCAATGCGGAAGCACTCTTCACAACATAAAGCGGTTATTGTTTCAAAATCGACAAGGCGAGAGGGTTAGAGGTGTCACGGAGGTAATGGTCTGTAAAACTTGACTCACAGTGCCACTGAGCCACTGACATAATATCATCCACAGGGACCCCATTAAACAGGGCAGTGGATGTCACGACACCGCGGACACTGTGAGCCTTGGCCACGTCAACCTGTCGCCCGGTGGCGGATTTGTGACAAAATTGAATACATTCCACAATCCACCTAGAAATGGTGTCCTTAGACGCCCTACCATGGGGTTCAATATATGACAACCATAACGCTGACTGGTCGGTACGCCACTCCGAAGTACGCTGTTTGTACCGGAGCAGCGCCCGTACGGGGCACCATACTTTAGAATTAGGATCATATCTAGTTAAAGATGGCAAAAAAATAGGCTGACCTGGATATTTCAATGACTGATTCTTAGGCAAGAAATTAATCCTAGGTAGAAGCTTAAGGCCTTCCCCTGTAACCACAAAACGGTCAACCTCGGCTGATAAGGCGTGAATTTCACTCCTACGCCTTGCCGAGGCCGCAGCAATTAAAAATACAGTTTTAAGAGTTAACATTTTCATAGAAATGGAACTAAGTGGTTCAAAAGGCTTATCACCTAGCACCTGTAGCACCAGTGATAAACTCCAAGACGGAATCAGTGGAGGATTCCTTGGTCTTAGATTGCCCATGCCTTTAATTAATACATTTAATGTACTTACTTCATCACTCCCCCTATTAGCCAAGCAAGGGATAACAGTCATTAAAGCTGATTTATAACCAGCAATAGAGTTAGGCTTGAGGCTATAGGCATCATATAGGTGACAGAGGAAATCAGCCACTACCTGAATAGATGATTCCATTGGATCAATACATCTTTTTGAGCACCACTCTGCAAATCTGTTGATTTTATAATTATATGCTCTGGAGGTTGACCCCCTCCTGGCTTTGGCCATAAACATGGCCGCTTGCTCAGAAAAGCCCTCCTTAATTCTAGATTCCTTGACAACATCCACGCAGTCAATCGGAACATTGACGGATTGTCGTGAAGGGCCTTGCCCTGGAAGATAAGGTTGTCCATCAGAGGCAGCGGAACCGGATTGCAGACCAGAAGGTCCAGCAGATCCGTATACCACGATCGGCTTGGCCAATCCGGGGCGATCAGAAGCACTTGGCACTCCTGCTGCCTGATTTTCTGAAGCACCTTTGGAATCAGGATTGCTGGGGGGAATGCGTATGCATACATTCCCTCCCAGCTGATAGCTAACGCATCTGTTGCGAAAGCGCTTGGGTCTGGAATCGGAGAGACGTACGTCGTCATCTTCGCATTCTTCTTCATCGCGAACAAATCTATGTTGGGTTTTCCCCAATGGTCGAACAGACGATCCGCCACACATTGATTTAGTTGCAATTCCGTGGGTAAAACACTCATCCTTCGGCTCAATGAGTCTGCTAGCAGATTTAACCTCCCCGGAATATGAACTGCTTTCAAGGTGATCCCATGATCCAGGCACCAACAAAGCAGTTTCCATGTCATCATACAGAGACTGGGCGACTTCGTTCCGCCCTGGCGGTTTATGTAAGTCACTACTGTTGAGTTGTCTGAACGAATTAGAACAATCTTGCCCTGAACTTTCTGTAAGAAATGTTCCAGGCCCAGGACTACTGCTCTTAGCTCTAGTAGATTGATATGTTCCTTGGACTGATCCAGATCCCAAAGCCCTGATACTGTGGACTCTTCCAGACAAGCTCCCCACCCCTCCATCGATGCATCTGTATACACAGTCACCTGAGGGTGGGGAGGGGTTAGCAAAACCCCCGGCAAGAGATTCTCTGTATTCAACCACCATTGCAGGTGGTGAATCAGAGGCGCCAATACTGACACGTTCGAGTCCAGCGAACCTGAACTCTGGGTCCACTGTGTCATGAGAAACAACTGGATCGGGCGCCTGCGCAAGGCGGCCTGCGGAATGACTGGTTCCAAAGAAACCATCAAGCCCAGCATTCTCAAGTAAACCCGTGCCAGGACATGACGACTGTCGCACACCGACTGTATTACCGAGATGAGTATTTGAACCCTCTCCTGAGTGGGGTACACATACCCCGTCTCCAGATCGAAGAACATGCCCAGGTAAACAAACTTCTGGGATGGAGTTAGCTCTGATTTCGGGAAATTGATCATCCAGCCCAAGTCCGAGAGAGTTTTCAAAACAATCTCCAGATTGGCTGACAACGATTCCCGGGTGTGTGCTTTCAACAGCCAGTCGTCTATGTACGTGTGGACTGCTATGCTTCTCCTGCGGAGGTATGCAGTGATCGCGAGAACCACACGGGTGAAGACCCGAGGAGCCGTGGAAATTCCGAAGGGTAACACCCTGAATTCCCACCGCCGGCCCTGAAATGCAAATCTCAGGAAGCGACGGAAACCCCTCTCTATGGGAATGTGGAAATAAGCATCCTTCAAATCTATTGACGCTGTCCACATTCCTCGCTCTAACCCCGCCAACACCGAGCGCACAGTCTCCATCTTGAAACTGGGCGTCTCTATGAACTTGTTCAATGGCTTGAGGTTGAGAATCGGCCTCCACCCTCCGGTGTTTTTCGGTACTAAGAACAGGGTTGAATAGAAGCCCGGGCACCTCTGTGCCGGCTGAATGGCTTCTTTTAGTATGAGGGAATTTATTTCCTCCTCTATACACAACCTCTGATCCGGATCCCGTGGAATAGGAGTCCAGATCGGCGCGAGAGACAGTCGCGATGGCGGGCCTGTCACCCAGTCGGGACGATACCCGACTGAAAGCCATCGCAAGACTAAACGGTCCTGAGTCAACCGCTTCCACTCTGGCAAGTGGCCGGCCAAACGGCCGCCCACCGGTCCACCTAGGGATAGAGGTGGACATAAGGAGTGCCAGAGTGGCACTGTTCTCTCGGCGTGAAACACCGGAGTGGTTCCCACCGCGGTAACCAGGCCATCAGGCCCGATTGCCGCGACCAGATCCCCGCGCACCCCGCCCAGCGCCGCGCGCACCACGGTGCGCGGGCGGCTGTCTGGCTGGGTGCGGCTGGGGAGCCTGCGCCCCCCTCGCTGCTGGCCGAATCGCCCGTGGCCTAGGCCTACGTTGCGACGGTGGCTGGCCTCTGACCTGGCCAGCACCACCTCGAGCCTGCAGAGGACGATACGCAGGGGGTGCCGCGCGAACACGCTCCCGCCGGAGCACCTCAAATTGTTCACGCAGCGCCCTCTGGTTGTTAACCAGAGTGACCGTCTCCTGGAGGTGCCTGCATCCCTCACCTCCAAAGAGACCAGGACCTGTCATAGGCGTCCGCAGCAGCCTATTATACAGGTCCTGGGACGGGCACAGATTGTCAAGAGCAAACGTGCGCCTCGCCCGGACACTTCTGGTTACCGCCCGCGTCAAACAGTCCAAAGCCAGGTTGATACCATCCTGGATGGCTCTCTGGACTGTTACCGGGCTTGGCTGGCGTGATGCGGAGGCCGCTACCACCCCCTGTAGCAGCTGGGAGACGTGGGACAGAGCGGCAATCGACGCCCTCCCACTCTCCTCCGCATCCCGCAGCGCGGCATTCGCCGAACGCAACGCGTTCGAGCACAAGACTCCCGTGTCAGAACGGGAGCCCGGCCGCGCATCTTCGCCTAAAGCCGCGCGATCATCAACGCTTGGCTTCGGCACCACACCGTACCACTGGTAATCCAGGGGCACGATGCGGCAACGCTTTGCCACCTCGCGAGGGGCCTTCGCGAGACGTCCATTAACCTTAATGGACGCCTCCGCCGCTTCGAACATGTCCACGACATGCTCAGCCAGCGGCAGAGATGGCATAGCGGTAGCCGCCGGCCTACCAGCTAACCACGGCCTATGGTCACGCTGGCTAGCCGGCAGCTCCACGGGTAGATCGGGCCGAACACTTACCAGCCACTGGCAAGCGTCCGACCAATCCTCCTCCGTGGCTAACTGCGAGCGCTCTACTAGACGAGGGCCTTCGTCTTCCTCCAGAGCACTCGCAGTTGACGTCGACGGCGGATAAGCTGATACCCCTGGCAAGCCTGGAAAAGCATGCGGGCCCGAGAGAGCAGGCATGCTAAACTCCGCGGCTTGACCAGGAGCAGGCGCCGTGGCAGAGCGTGGGGTAAACACCGCCCTACCGCGGGCCTGACCAGCACCAGCGATACCATCGGCAAGCCGAGGTATGCGGTATCCGTGGTCAACAGCACCGCCCGGGGACACCTTCTGGACCGTGAAATCTACTCCTGCGAGAGTAGAACCACGGAACACGTCGCCTGTATTCCCCGCGAGGGGTGCACAGACGTCGTATTCCATGGCCACGTCCTCAGAAGGCGACCCTAGCAGGAGATCCTCTTCCTCCTGGCCAGAAAGATTAGACTCCGGGTCAGCAAAGAGAGCTAACCCGGACTGGCCAGGAAAGGTGCCATAGGAGGCTTTGACACCTTCGGCGCGCGGATACCCGGGGTCTGATGAGCAGACCGCGGGTCCCAGCAACAACCGTTGTCCACGGCCCCTCGGCGCGGCGCCATGCCTGCTGCCAGGGTCTTGGACTGCCCCCAACAAAGGGGCCACCTCTGAATCCACAAACGGACCGGACCTAAAGAGACCGGATTCAGAGGCGGGGATCACCTGCTCGCAAGCAGATGCCGAGGACAACAAAGGAGCTGGCCCAGGGAGCATGCCGCGAAGCAACTCTGGGACCAAATCCTTTATTGTCCTCTGCATCTCTTGCAACATTTCGGACCTGAAGGCCTCCATATCCACCGCGGATGAGGCCTTCCTCTTACCCTTCTTACAACCCTCCTTCTTCTTCTTCCTCTCTTCCTCCATCACCTTCTCCCTTGCCTGCAATGAGAGAAAATCAGACATTAGATCTCCCCCCCACTGCTTACATACGTCGCACTTCAGCAACGGTCCACAGGGACTGCAGCTGAAGCACAAGTGCGGAACGAAACGGTTCTTCAGAAACCTCCCGCAGGACGGGCAACCAGGTCTCTGAAACAGGACAAAGGACAGGGACAATGAGCAAGATAGTTAAGGTTAGCGAACTCAAAACCAACTAAAAAGAGAGGGACAGGATCCTCAAGATCGCAAATCAAGAAGAACCAGCCTTGGACAAAACGTTAATTGTTAATAAAGGCCAAGGCCGATTATGACGTCATCACTCCCGTGACCAAATTAATCGATCCGCAACAAGCACCAAGTGCAAGAACGAATTGTATAAGTAACCGGAACATTCCCGTTGAATTGGCATTTCTAGTACACAACAATCAGATATACAGAGATAACTCCTTCCAATTCTAGCATTGGCAAAAAAGGAAATTATCTCCCCTTTTGTTTATCAATAATTAGATACCTGACACTTGTACAGACAAACCATCCAACGTGATGTACCGGAGAACTCCACCATCGTACGCCTCTACATTCTCTCCACCGAAGGGGAAGGAATTGGATCAAGAGGGCAAAGTGAGAAGACCTTTATAACAGGCCTCCAACTCACTGAACATAGCTCTTTTGGTTAGATAACCTAACAGTATTAGTAGGAAATGGAACCGTGGTGGAGAGAAAACATATCCTCTTGTGCCGAGAAGTCCATCAAAGCTTCTACGTGATACCTGTGGACAAAAGCACAAAGAGAAATGAGACTTATGAAGCACCATGTCGTAAAAAACCAACACAAACAGGCGCTAACCACGGTAAGCGCGAGTCCCGGAAACACATTAAACCGGGACAAAACACGCTAGCATATCAAAGAAATCACCTGATAAAGAGATCCCGCTCCTTCCAAAGGTGAGTCCTCTCTTTCCGACATGCTTCCAACGTACAAGAATCGTCAAATTTGAGTAAAAAACAAGGTAACGCGCAGAAAATGTATAGGTAACACAAAACCGCATGTAACCCTTTGCCAATAAATGAGCAAAGAGGAAGTAGTAGTCGGCGCATGCGCGGTGGTGGTGCGAGCATCCGCCGGACTACCTCTGACTCCCTGCCCACTAGGGGCACCTAACTGTTTTTAATCTGAGTGTTTTATTGAGTGAAAGCCGATATTTAGCAATATCAAAAGTATTAGGGAGGTAAGTATACTCTTGATGTGAAAGTAAGTCATCAACCAACACTCGAGCATCTCTTGTCAGTATCAGCACGTCAGAGCCATTAGAACTTGTATGTATGGATTTCTTGATGTTAGAGCCATCGCGTGGAGGGCAGGAGCATGTCTTGGTAATTACCGACCATTTTACAAGATATGCTCAAGCCTACTCTACGAGAAATATGACTGCTAAGACTACAGCTGAAGTTTTCTTCAACAATTTTGTAGTTCACTATGGTTTGCCAAAAAGAATTCATTCCAATCAGGGTTCCAATTTTGTAGGCAAGGTGATGCAGGAATTATGTAATCTGCTACATATTGAGCAATTACGTATTACACCGTATCATCCAATGGGCAATGGAATGTGCGAACGCTTTAATCGCACACTGTGTGATATGTTAGGTACTCTAGATCCAGACAGAAAGAAGAATTGGAAAGTTCATATCAGACCACTAGTGCATGCATATAACTGCACCCGCCATGATACCACATGAGTCTCACCATTTTTCTTGATGTTCGGGAGATATCCTCGCTTGCCAGTAGATTTGGCGTTTGGACTTGATATCGAGCCAAACAAGTCAACGTCTATCCTGAAGTATACTGCATGCATGAAGGCACGCCTTAGGACAGCGTACAACCTGGCATCAAGAAAAACCAGTAGTTCTCAAGCAAAACAGAAATCTCATTATGATCAGCGAGCGAGAGCAGCCACATTGCAGAAAGGTGATAGAGTGCTTGTGAAGATTTTAGCCTTCGAAGGTAGGCACAAATTGTCTGATAAATGGGAAGAAGACGTTTACCTAGTCCTAGATCAACCCAATTCCTCCATACCAGTTTTTACTGTGGTTAAGGAAAATGGTGAGGGTAGGCAACGAACATTGCACAGGAACATCCTACTTCCAATAGACTCGCTACCTCGCCAAGCAGTATCAGCTACTCTACCAGACACATTAAATGTTGATTCTGCCTCACCTATGCCGAGGCCAAGACCATCAAAAACAGTAGTTTCGTTAGCATCACGGCCAACACCGAAAGTAAGATCATCCTTGTATGTTGGCGAATCCTGCCAAGAGGAGGACGACGATGATGAAGTAGAAACTAGTTCTGTAGTTGGCTACACTGTAGCATCCAGACCATCATTATCAACTGTGAACCCAGGTGATATTCCGGAAATTGATACCAATGAAGAACCTGTTCAGAGTGATCACGAAGCACAGAGTACTGGAGAAGATGAAGATTTTCAGCCTACCAGTGAAGAGACTAGTCGATCCATAACTGTTGATGTTGGATTAGCAGCTGACAGCAGCAATTAAATTCCAACCCCACAACCATGGAGGTCAGCAAGGACTCGTCATCCACCAAAATGGATGACCGGAGGTGAATTTGTTTTCTCAGCTATGCCTCAAACGGACCAGGATTGGAAGTCACGAGTAAATTACCTGCGGTCACTGATAGCTGAGGGGGCATTCACAGATGGACCTAACCGTGCTACAGATGCCATCGTTGATTTAATCACTGGCAAGATCAAATGACGAGGGCGCCATTTCGAGTGAGGGGGGAAGTGTGTAGCCAACAGTAAATTAGGAGTGATTTATTGTATATTCCTGTATTATGGTTTTGTGAATAAATTGAGTCATGATGACTTTAATGATTCTGACTTATTTCCAGCTTATATCCCAGCTTATCCCTTTGTGTCCTTCCCGCTTGACCATTGTCCAAAAAGCTCACTGGGCTTGGGAATAGTTTCCAAGTCAACTAGACCGCTACATTACTGTTGTCATTTTTACACAACTTGTATAGTTATTTGTACAGTGCAATTCGAACAGATTTTATAATCAAGAGTATCAACAGGTTAGAAATTAATTCTTTTGTAGTTGGCTAATTGGCTAGGCATATAACTTAATGTAATTTGTTCATTTAGGTTTTTTTTGGTGCCTACTAGCTGATTGTCTTGACCCATTGTCCCGTACGCCTCAGTGCCACACACAGGGTACGAGTACCAATTGCATATTTGTGAATATATTGTCTATGGAAGATTTCTATAAGCTCATCCATGTTAACCCTTCATATATAAGCTCTTGTTCATTCAGAATATAGCGATATTGCTGAAAGTTGCTTCTATCTTAGATAGCGACAACATGCAGTAACATTGTGTTCAGAATGGACACGGTTTGATCACATTTGATTGCATTAGGAACTGAGTTTGGCAGTAACATGGTTAATTCTAAATTAATGTCCTAAACCTGAAGGAGTTATGTCCTCTGATACTTTTATGATTTTCACACTTACATGATAGAGAATTGATTGGTAATTGACCATCACAAAATGGTTGGTCTGCGGTAATATTGTACCACACACGCACATGTATGCATACACGCACGCACACACATATTATAAGTTATGCCCCGATGAATGTTATGTATTTAAACTTGAGTAACGACCTGCAATATAAGATAGGCCACAATGCTTTACTTGTACTTATGTTATGTATTTATTATGTAAGTATATGTTTACTAATGTTTTATATGTATGCTTGTTTTAGGGTTATCTTCGTGACAATATGTCTTGTTGAAATGATGATCAATACAACAGGACTCTGACCCGTAACTTGTGTTGGGGTTACCTCATAGCGCCCCCAACCACCCGGTTACACTAACACTATTGATGGCAGAGTTTGACTAACGCTATTGATGGTAGAGTTTGACTATGGCTATTGATGGTAGAGTTTGACTAACACTATTGATGTTAGAGTTTGACTAACACTATGGATGGTAGAGTTTGACTAACGCTATTGATGGCAGAGTTTGACTAACACTATTGATGGTAGAGTTTGACCAACACTATTGATGATAGAGTTTGACTAACACTATTGATGGCAGAGTTTGACTAACGCTATTGATGATAGAGTTTGACTAACACTATTTATGGTCGAGTTTGACTAACACTATTGATGGTAGAGTTTGACTAATGCTATCGATGATAGAGTTTGACTAACGCTATTGATGATAGAGTTTGACTAACGCTATTGATGATAGAGTTTGACTAACATGACTAACACTATTGATGATAGTTTGACTAACAATATTGATTATAGAGTTTGACTAACGCCATTGATGGCAGAGTTTGACTAACACTATTGATGGTAGAGTTTGACTAACGCTATTGATGATAGAGTTTGACTAACGCTATTGATGATAGAGTTTGACTAACGCTATTGATGGCAGAGTTTGACTAACGCTATTGATGGCAGAGTTTGACTAACGCTATTGATGGTAGAGGTTGACTAACACTATTGATGGTGGAGTTTGACTAACGCTATTGATGGCAGAGTTTGACTAACAACATTGATGGCAGAGTTTGACTAACGCTATTGATGGTAGAGTTTGACTAACACTATTGATGGCAGAGTTTGACTAACGCTATTGATGATAGAGTTTGACTAACACTATTGATGGCAGAGTTTGACTAACGCTATTGATGATAGAGTTTGACTAACACTATTGATGGCAGAGTTTGACTAACGCTATTGATGATAGAGTTTGACTAACACTATTGATGGCAGAGTTTGACTAACGCTATTGATGGTAGAGGTTGACTAACACTATTGATGGTGGAGTTTGACTAACACTATTGATGGCAGAGTTTGACTAACAACATTGATGGCAGAGTTTGACTAACGCTATTGATGGTAGAGTTTGACTAACGCTATTGATGATGGAGTTTGACTAACACTATTGATGATAGAGTTTGACTAACACTATTGATGGCAGAGTTTGACTAATGCTATTGATGGTAGAGTTTGACTAAGACTATTGATGGTAGTTTGACTAACACTATTGATGGCAGAGTTTGACTAACGCTATTGATGGTAGAGTTTGACTAACACTATTGATGGTAGAGTTTGACTAATGCTATTGATGGTAGAGTTTGACTAACACTATTGATGTCAGAGTTTGACTAACACAATGGATGGTAGAGTTTGACTAACGCTATTGCTGGCAGAGTTTGACTAACACTATTGATGGTAGAGTTTGACTAACACTATTGATGATAGAGTTTGACTAACACTATTGATGGCAGAGTTTGACTAACGCTATTGATGATAGAGTTTGACTAACACTATTTATGGTCGAGTTTGACTAACACTATTGATGGTAGAGTTTGACTAATGCTATCGATGATAGAGTTTGACTAACGCTATTGATGATAGAGTTTGACTAACGCTATTGATGATAGAGTTTGACTAACATGACTAACACTATTGATGATAGTTTGACTAACACTATTGATGATAGATTTTGACTAACACTATTGATGATAGAGTTTGACTAACGCCATTGATGGCAGAGTTTGACTAACACTATTGATGGTAGAGTTTGACTAACGCTATTGATGATAGAGTTTGACTAACGCTATTGATGTGAGAGTTTGACTAACGCTATTGATGGCAGAGTTTGACTAACGCTATTGATGGTAGGGTTTGACTAACACTATTGATGGTAGAGTTTGACTAACGCTATTGATGGTAGAGTTTGACTAACACTATTGATGATAGAGTTTGACTAACATGACTAACACTATTGATGATAGAGTTTGACTAACACTATTGATGGCAGAGTTTGACTAACGCTATTGATGATAGAGTTTGACTAACACTATTTATGGTCAAGTTTGACTAACACTATTGATGGTAGAGTTTGACTAATACTATCGATGATAGAGTTTGACTAACGCTATTGATGATAGAGTTTGACTAATGCTATTGATGATAGAGTTTGACTAACACTATTGATGATAGAGTTTGACTAACGCCATTGATGGCAGAGTTTGACTAACACTATTGATGGTAGAGTTTGACTACCGCTATTGATGATAGAGTTTGAGTTTGACTAACACTATTGATGATAGATTTTGACTAACGCTATTGATGATTGAGTTTGACTAACACTATTGATGGCAGTTTGACTAACGCTATTGATGGTAGAGTTTGACTAACGCTATTGATGGTAGAGTTTGACTAACACTATTGCTGATAGAGTTTGACTAACACTATTGATGGCAGAGTTTGACTAATGCTATTGATGGTAGAGTTTGACTAACACTATTGATGGTAGTTTGACTAACACTATTGATGGCAGAGTTTGACTAACACTATTGATGATAGAGTTTGACTAACACTATTGATGGCAGAGTTTGACTAACACTATTGATGGTAGAGTTTGACTAACGCTATTGATGGTAGAGTTTGACTAACATGACTAACACTATTGATGATAGAGTTTGACTAACACTATTGATGATAGAGTTTGACTAACGCTATTGATGGCAGAGTTTGACTAACACTATTGATGGTAGAGTTTGACTAACATGACTAACACTATTGATGACAGAGTTTGACTAACGCTATTGATGATAGAGTTTGACTAACGCTATTGATGGCAGAGTTTGACTAACACTATTGATGGTAGAGTTTGACTAACACTATTGATACTAGAGTTTGACTAACACTATTGATGATAAAGTTTGACTAACGCTATTGATGATAGAGTTTGACTAATGCTATTGATGGTAGAGTTTGACTAACACTATTGATGGCAGAGTTTGACTAACGCGATTGATGATAGAGTTTGACTAACGCTATTGATGGCAGTTTGACTAACGCTATTGATGGTAGAGTTTGACTAACGCTATTGATGGTAGAGTTTGACTAATGCTATTGATGATGGAGTTTGACTAACACTACTGATGATAGAGTTTGACTAACACTATTGATGGCAGAGTTTGACTAACACTATTGATGGTAGAGTTTGACTAACGCTATTGATGGTAGTTTGACTAACGCTATTGATGATAGAGTTTGACTAACGCTATTGATGATAGTTTGACTAACACTATTGATGATAGAGTTTGACTAACGCTATTGATGGCAGAGTTTGACTAACGCTATTGATGGTAAAGTTTGACTAACACTATTGATGATAGAGTTTGACTAACGCTATTGATGAGAGTTTGACTAACGCTATTGATGGTAGAGTTTGACTAACACTATTGATGATAGAGTTTGACTAACACTATTGATGGCAGAGTTTGACTAACGCTATTGATGATAGAGTTTGACTAACGCTATTGATGATAGAGTTTGACTAACACTATTGATGGTAGAGTTTGACTAACGCTATTGATGATAGAGTTTGACTAACGCTATAGATAATAGAGTTTGACTAACACTATTGATGGTAGCGTTCGACTAACGCTATTGATGACAGTTTGACTAACGCTATTGATGGTAGAGTTCGACGAACGCTATTGATGATAGAGTTTGACTAACGCTATTGATGGCAAAGTTTGACTAACACTATTGATGGTAGAGTTTGACTAACATGACTAACACTATTGATGACAGAGTTTGACTAACGCTATTGATGATAGAGTTTGACTAACGCTATTGATGGCAGAGTTTGACTAACACTATTGATGGTAGAGTTTGACTAACACTATTGATACTAGAGTTTGACTAACACTATTGATGATAGAGTTTGACTAACACTATTGATGATAGAGTTTGACTAATGCTATTGATGGTAGAGTTTGACTAACGCTATTGATGGTAGCGTTTGACTAACACTATTGATGGCAGAGTTTGACTAACACTATTGATGGTAGAGTTTGACTAACGCTATTGATGGTAGTTTGACTAACGCTATTGATGATAGAGTTTGACTAACGCTATTGATGATAGTTTGACTAACACTATTGATGATAGAGTTTGACTAACGCTATTGATGGCAGAGTTTGACTAACGCTATTGATGGTAAAGTTTGACTAACACTATTGATGATAGAGTTTGACTAACGCTATTGATGAGAGTTTGACTAACGCTATTGATGGTAGAGTTTGACTAACACTATTGATGATAGAGTTTGACTAACACTATTGATGGCAGAGTTTGACTAACGCTATTGATGATAGAGTTTGACTAACGCTATTGATGATAGAGTTTGACTAACACTATTGATGGTAGAGTTTGACTAACGCTATTGATGATAGAGTTTGACTAACGCTATAGATAATAGAGTTTGACTAACACTATTGATGGTAGAGTTCGACTAACGCTATTGATGACAGTTTGACTAACGCTATTGATGGTAGAGTTCGACGAACGCTATTGATGATAGAGTTTGACTAACGCTATTGATGGCAAAGTTTGACTAACACTATTGATGGTAGAGTTTGACTAACATGACTAACACTATTGATGACAGAGTTTGACTAACGCTATTGATGATAGAGTTTGACTAACGCTATTGATGGCAGAGTTTGACTAACACTATTGATGGTAGAGTTTGACTAACACTATTGATACTAGAGTTTGACTAACACTATTGATGATAGAGTTTGACTAACACTATTGATGATAGAGTTTGACTAATGCTATTGATGGTAGAGTTTGACTAACGCTATTGATGGTAGCGTTTGACTAACACTATTGATGGCAGAGTTTGACTAACGCGATTGATGATAGAGTTTGACTAACGCTATTGATGGCAGTTTGACTAACGCTATTGATGGTAGAGTTTGACTAACGCTATTGATGGTAGAGTTTGACTAATGCTATTGATGATGGAGTTTGACTAACACTACTGATGATAGAGTTTTACTAACACTATTGATGGCAGAGTTTGACTAACACTATTGATGGTAGAGTTTGACTAACGCTATTGATGGTAGTTTGACTAACGCTATTGATGATAGAGTTTGACTAACGCTATTGATGATAGAGTTTGACTAACACTATTGATGATAGAGTTTGACTAACGCTATTGATGGCAGAGTTTGACTAACGCTATTGATGGTAAAGTTTGACTAACACTATTGATGATAGAGTTTGACTAACGCTATTGATGAGAGTTTGACTAACGCTATTGATGGTAGAGTTTGACTAACACTATTGATGATAGAGTTTGACTAACACTATTGATGGCAGAGTTTGACTAACGCTATTGATGATAGAGTTTGACTAACGCTATTGATGATAGAGTTTGACTAACGCTATAGATAATAGAGTTTGACTAACACTATTGATGGTAGAGTTCGACTAACGCTATTGATGACAGAGTTTGACTAACGCTATTGATGGTAGAGTTCGACGAACGCTATTGATGGTAGAGTTTGACTAACACTATTGATGGTAGAGTTTGACTAACGCTATTGATGACAGAGTTTGACTAACACTATTGATGGTAGACTTTGACTAACGCTATTGATGACAGAGTTTGACTAACGCTATTGATGGCAGAGTTTGACTAACGCTATTGATGGTAGAGTTTGACTAACGCTATTGATGACAGAGTTTGACTAACACTATTGATGGTAGAGTTCGACGAACGCTATTGATGGTAGAGTTTGACTAACACTATTGATGGTAGAGTTTGACTAACACTATTGATGGTAGACTTTGACTAACGCTATTGATGATAGTTTGACTAACGCTATTGATGACAGAGTTTGACTAACGCTATTGATGGCAGAGTTTGACTAACGCTATTGATGGTAGAGTTTGACTAACGCTATTGATGACAGTTTGACTAACACTATTGATGGTAGAGTTCGACGAACGCTATTGATGGTAGAGTTTGACTAACACTATTGATGGTAGAGTTTGACTAACACTATTGATGGTAGACTTTGACTAACGCTATTGATGGCAGAGTCTGACTAACGCTATTGATGGCAGAGTTTGACTAACGCTATTGATAGCAGAGTTTGACTAATGCTATTGATGGTAGGGTTGGGTAATGTTTAATTTGTTTACCAGTTAGTCTCTTACCCAAATCCTGAGGCAATTTCATAAACACGTTTTTCTTGTGCCGTCACTTCCTATAATGCAGAGATAACATCAAGATTAAGTCATTAAATTCTATACTAATGAGATATAGAAAATAACAACGGATTCAATAAAGCAGTCTGCTGCAACAATTATTTGGTAAGCATATCAGTTTATTCAAACAGTTTAATGTTTGAATCTGGCAAAATTTGCTTTGTTCTTGAGATGATTTAACACTACAGTCCTACAGATTCGATATGGCAAATTATTTAACACGTAATAATGAAATACTTTTTACTATGTTAAAAGTGTTGACTATTCATCAGCATAGCTGTATGTCTGACTTGAAACTGAGATTCTGGCATTTCAGACGGGACCTCTGAATACAAGTCAGTAATGGGCAGATGAGATGATCAGGCTAGGCCATAGACCAACATAGCCTCTTATCATCAGCGACCGGACTGTACATGTATCTATAGAAACATTACATACTGACCTTGTACCAGCACATCTCATCCTATGGAATACGACGGGCCAGGACAATTCACCTTTCCAGAGTATCCATCCAACATCTGACCTCGTATGATGACATAATCAGCTCAACGTGTGTATGACGACATCACAATCATTACATCACAAAGAGTTCCATATAGACCGTCATCAAATCTCAAATAGTCTGACACGTTGTATGAACTGTATGTCTTTGTAATTCTTTTCTATTTAATAAACATGCTGGTAAATATTTTGAAAATAATTCGACTGGGCGCTGTTGCTGCCTTAGGCAGCAACAGCACCAAGTCAAATTAGTTTCAAAATATTCAACAGCTTACCTGTGTAGTTTTTTGGAAATTGATAGTCAGGGTGATCAGAGATCGATCGATCCCAAAGCGAGCAAGGTGTGGGTGGAGCTTGGCCAGAGATGGCTGGGCATAGGTAAAACTGGAAAGGTCCATTCAAATCTAATGTTGCTATAGCTACTTATAGACAATGGCACCTGTAAAAAAAGACATGCTTAACTGCATGCCTTCTCAACTTCCATGTCATTATATATACACTTAATATAGATCTAGTTAATGCTGGATATATTTAAAAGGATAAAACAAAAATACTGAAATGCTACAAATGGCACGAGATGTTTTATACTCATGAATGATTATTAAATAGCAATGAATAACAGCTCACAAAACACGGCTTGAGACGCAATAGGCAATATCACAAACAAATAAACACTTAGGAAGCTTTTCTAAATAACGCTTGGTTTAATCGCCTACCTCTTTTGTGCCTTCAAACAAGAGTGTTGCTACTGCAAGCTTTGTGGGATCAAAGCCTTTCATTCTTGTTATGTAAAATTTCTTTATCCCATCAACAAAACTGGACAATATAGATGACGATTCCGGCTTTAATGACTGACCTTAAAAGACCAAAAGAAACATTCTATTCATCTAAGTATTCAGTCACTAAAACACTTCACCACATCAGAGATGACATTAGCATGGACGTCATGTCCTATTATGCAACATATCAGAGATGACATTAGCATGGACATCATGTCCTATTATGTAAGACATCAGAGATGACATTAGCATGGACATCATGTCCTATTATGTAACACATCAGAGATGACATTAGCATGGACATCATGTCCTATTATATAACACATCAGAGATGACATTAGCATGGACATCATGTCCTATTATATACCACATCAGAGATGGCATTAGCATGGACGACATGTCCTATTATGCAACACATCAGAGATGACATTAACATGGACAGCATGTTCTATTATGCAACACATCAGAGATGACATTAGCATGGACATCATGTCCTATTATGTAACACATCAGAGATGGCATTAGCATGCATGACATGTCCTATTATGTAACACATCAGAGATGGCATTAGCATGGACGACATGTCCTATTATGTAACACATTAGAGATGACATTAGCATGGATGTCAGATCATATTATGTAGTACATCAGAGATGACATTAGCGAGGACATCATGTCCTATTATGTAACACATCAGAGATGACATTAGCATGGACATTATGTCCTATTATATAACACATCAGATATGGCATTAGCATGGACATCATGCCCTATTATGTAACACATAAGAGATGGCATTAGCATGGACATCATGCCCTATTATGTAACACATCAGAGATGACATTAGCATGGACATCATGTCCTATTATGTAACACATCAGAGATTAGACTACCATGGACATCATGTCCTATTATGTAACACATTAGAGATGGCATTAGCATGGTCATCATGTCCTATTATGTAGCACGTCAGAGATGACATTAGCATGGACATCATGTCCTATTATGTAACACATCAGAGATGACATTAGCATGGACATCATGTCATATTAAGTAACACATCAGAGATGACATTAGCACGGACATCATGTCCTATTATGTAACACATCAGAGATGACATTAGCATGGACATTATGTCCTATTATATAACACATCAGATATGGCATTAGCATGGACATCATGCCCTATTATGTAACACATCAGAGATGGCATTAGCATGGACATCATGCCCTATTATGTAACACATCATAGATGACATTAGCATGGACATCATGTCCTATTATGTAACACATCAGAGATGACACTACCATGGACATCATGTCCTATCATGTAACACATTAGAGATGACATTAGCATGGAGATCATGTACTATTATGTAACACATCAGAGATGACATTAGCATGGCCATCATGTCCTATTATGTAACACATCAGAGATGGCATTAGCATGGACATCATGTACTATTATGTAACACACCAGAGATGACATTAGCATAGTCATCATGCCCTATTATGTAACACATCAGAGATGACATTAGCATGGACATTAGGTCCTATTATATAACACATCAGCGATGACATTAGCATGGACATCATGTCCTATTATGTAACACATTAGAGATGGCATTAGCATGGACATCATGTCCTATTATGTAGCACGTCAGAGATGACATTAGCATGGACATCATGTCCTATTATGTAACACATCAGAGATGACATTAGCATGGACATCATGTCATATTAAGTAACACATCAGAGATGACATTAGCATGAACATCATGTCCTATTATGCAACAAATCAGAGATGACAAAGGCATGGACATCATGTACTATTATGTAACACACCAGAGATGACATTAGCATAGACATCATGCCCTATTATGTAACACATCAGAGATGACATTAGCATGGACATTAGGTCCTATTATGTAACACATCAGAGATGACATTAGCATGGACATTAGGTCCTATTATATAACACATCAGCGATGACATTAGCATGGACATCATGTCCTATTATGTAACACATTAGAGATGGCATTAGCATAGACATCATGTCCTATTATGTAGCACGTCAGAGATGACATTAGCATGGACATCATGTCCTATTATGTAACACATCAGAGATGACATTAGCACGGACATCATGTCCTATTATGCAACACATCAGAGATGACAAAGGCATGGCCATCATGTCCAATTATGTAACACATCAGAGATGACATTAGCATGAACGTCATGTCCTATTATGTAACACATTAGAGATGGCATTAGCATGGACATCATGTCCTATTATGTAGCACGTCAGAGATGACATTAGCATGGACATTAGGTCCTATTATATAACACATCAGCGATGACATTAGCATGGACATCATGTCCTATTATGTAACACATTAGAGATGGCATTAGCATGGACATCATGTCCTATTATGTAACACATCAGAGATGACATTAGCATGGACATCATGTCATATTAAGTAACACATCAGAGATGACATTAGCACGGACATCATGTCCTATTATGCAACACATCAGAGATGACAAAGGCATGGACATCATGTCAAATTATGTAACACATCAGAGATGACATTAGCATGGACATCATGTACTATTATGTAACACACCAGAGATGACATTAGCATAGACATCATGCCCTATTATGTAACACATCAGAGATGACATTAGCATGGACATTAGGTCCTATTATGTAACACATCAGAGATGACATTAGCATGGACATTAGGTCCTATTATATAACACATCAGCGATGACATTAGCATGGACATCATGTCCTATTATGTAACACATTAGAGATGGCATTAGCATGGACATCATGTCCTATTATGTAGCACGTCAGAGATGACATTAGCATGGACATCATGTCCTATTATGTAACACATCAGAGATGACATTAGCACGGACATCATGTCCTATTATGCAACACATCAGAGATGACAAAGGCATGGCCATCATGTCCAATTATGTAACACATCAGAGATGACATTAGCATGAACGTCATGTCCTATTATGTAACACATTAGAGATGGCATTAGCATGGACATCATGTCCTATTATGTAGCACGTCAGAGATGACATTAGCATGGACATCATGTCCTATTATGTAACACATCAGAGATGACATTAGCATGGACATCATGTCATATTTAGTAACACATCAGAGATGACATTAGCACGAACATCATGTCCTATTATGCAACAGATCAGAGATGACAAAGGCATGGACATCATGTCCTATTATGTAACACATCAGAGATGACATTAGCATGGACATTAGGTCCTATTATATAACACATCAGCGATGACATTAGCATGGACATCATGTCCTATTATGTAACACATTAGAGATGGCATTAGCATGGACATCATGTCCTATTATGTAACACATCAGAGATGACATTAGCATGGACATCATGTCATATTAAGTAACACATCAGAGATGACATTAGCACGGACATCATGTCCTATTATGCAACACATCAGAGATGACAAAGGCATGGACATCATGTCAAATTATGTAACACATCAGAGATGACATTAGCATGGACATCATGTACTATTATGTAACACACCAGAGATGACATTAGCATAGACATCATGCCCTATTATGTAACACATCAGAGATGACATTAGCATGGACATTAGGTCCTATTATGTAACACATCAGAGATGACATTAGCATGGACATTAGGTCCTATTATATAACACATCAGCGATGACATTAGCATGGACATCATGTCCTATTATGTAACACATTAGAGATGGCATTAGCATGGACATCATGTCCTATTATGTAGCACGTCAGAGATGACATTAGCATGGACATCATGTCCTATTATGTAACACATCAGAGATGACATTAGCACGGACATCATGTCCTATTATGCAACACATCAGAGATGACAAAGGCATGGCCATCATGTCCAATTATGTAACACATCAGAGATGACATTAGCATGAACGTCATGTCCTATTATGTAACACATTAGAGATGGCATTAGCATGGACATCATGTCCTATTATGTAGCACGTCAGAGATGACATTAGCATGGACATCATGTCCTATTATGTAACACATCAGAGATGACATTAGCATGGACATCATGTCATATTTAGTAACACATCAGAGATGACATTAGCACGAACATCATGTCCTATTATGCAACAGATCAGAGATGACAAAGGCATGGACATCATGTCCTATTATGTAACACATCAGAGATGACATTAGCATGGACATCATGTCATATTAAGTAACACATCAGAGATGACATTAGCACGGACATCATGTCCTATTATGCAACACATCAGAGATGACATTAGCATGGAGATCATGTACTATTATGTAACACATCAGAGATGACATTAGCATGGCCATCATGTACTATTATGTAACACATCAGAGATGGCATTAGCATGGACATCATGTACTATTATGTAACACACCAGAGATGACATTAGCATAGACATCATGCCCTATTATGTAACACATCAGAGATGACATTAGCATGGACATTAGGTCCTATTATATAACACATCAGCGATGACATTAGCATGGACATCATGTCCTATTATGTAACACATTAGAGATGGCATTAGCATGGACATCATGTCCTATTATGTAGCACGTCAGAGATGACATTAGCATGAATGTCATGTCCTATTATGTAACACATTAGAGATGGCATTAGCATGGACATCATGTCCTATTATGTAGCACGTCAGAGATGACATTAGCATGGACATCATGTCCTATTATGTAACACATCAGAGATGACATTAGCACGGACATCATGTCCTATTATGCAACACATCAGAGATGACAAAGGCATGGCCATCATGTCCAATTATGTAACACATCAGAGATGACATTAGCATGAACGTCATGTCCTATTATGTAACACATTAGAGATGGCATTAGCATGGACATCATGTCCTATTATGTAGCACGTCAGAGATGACATTAGCATGGACATCATGTCCTATTATGTAACACATCAGAGATGACATTAGCATGGACATCATGTCATATTAAGTAACACATCAGAGATGACATTAGCATGGACATCATGTCCTATTATGCAACACATCAGAAATTACATTAGCATGGAGATCATGTACTATTATGTAACACATCAGAGATGACATTAGCATGGCCATCATGTACTATTATGTAACACATCAGAGATGGCATTAGCATAGACATCATGTACTATTATGTAGCACGTCAGAGATGACATTAGCATGAACGTCATGTCCTATTATGTAACACATTAGAGATGGCATTAGCATGGACATCATGTCCTATTATGTAGCACGTCAGAGATGACATTAGCATGGACATCATGTCCTATTATGTAACACATCAGAGATGACATTAGCATGGACATCATGTCATATTAAGCAACACATCAGAGATGACATTAGCACGGACATCATGTCCTATTATGCAACACATCAGAGATGACATTAGCACGGAGATCATGTACTATTATGTAACACATCAGAGATGACATTAGCATGGCCATCATGTACTATTATGTAACACATCAGAGATGGCATTAGCATGGACATCATGTACTATTATGTAACACACCAGAGATAACATTACCATAGACATCATGCCCTATTATGTAACACATCAAAGATGACATTAGCATGGACATTAGGTCCTATTATATAACACATCAGCGATGACATTAGCATGGACATCATGTCCTATTATGTAACACATTAGAGATGGCATTAGCATGGACATCATGTCCTATTATGTAGCACATCAGAGATGACATTAGCATGAACGTCATGTCCTATTATGTAACACATTAGAGATGGCATTAGCATGGACATCATGTCCTATTATGTAGCACGTCAGAGATGACATTAGCATGGACATCATGTCCTATTATGTAACACATCAGAGATGATATTAGCATGGACATCATGTCATATTAAGTAACACATCAGAGATGACATTAGCACGGACATCATGTCCGATTATGCAACACATCAGAGATGACATTAGCATGGAGATCATGTACTATTATGTAACACATCAGAGATGACATTAGCATGGCCATCATGTACTATTATGTAACACATCAGAGATGGCATTAGCATGGACATCATGTACTATTATGTAACACACCAGAGATGACATTAGCATAGACATCATGCCCTATTATGTAACACATCAGAGATGACATTAGCATGGACATTAGGTCCTATTATATAACACATCAGCGATGACATTAGCATGGACATCATGTCCTATTATGTAACACATTAGAGATGGCATTAGCATGGACATCATGTCCTATTATGTAGCACGTCAGGGATGACATTAGCATGGACATCATGTCCTATTATGTAACACATCAGAGATGACATTAGCATGGACATCATGTCATATTAAGTAACACATCAGAGATGACATTAGCATGGACGTCATGTCCTATTATGCAACACATCAGAGATGACAAAGGCATGGACATCATGTCCTATTATGTAACACATCAGAGATGACATTAGCATGGACATCATGTCATATTAAGTAACACATCAGAGATGACATTAGCACGGACATCATGTCCTATCATGCAACACATCAGAGATGACAAAGGCATGGACATCATGTCCAATTATGTAACACATCAGAGATGACATTAGCATGAACGTCATGTCCTATTATGTAACACATTAGAGATGGCATTAGCATGGACATCATGTCCTATTATGTAGCACGTCAGAGATGACATTAGCATGGACATCATGTCCTATTATGCAACACATCAGAAATGACAAAGGCATGGACATCATGTCCAATTATGTAACACATCAGAGATGACATTAGCATGGACATCATGTTCTGTTATGTAACACATCAGAGATGACAAAGGCATGGACATCATATCCTATTAAGTAACATATCAGAGATTACATTAGCATGGACATCATGTCCTATTATGTAATACATCAGACATGACATTAGCACGGACATCATGTCCTATTACGTAACACATCAGAGATGACAAAGGCATGGATGAGATGTCCTATTATGCTGAATTATGTTTATGTTAAAGGCAGCAGATTTTTAGTCAAATTATTTTCCGAATTATTCAACAACTTACCCTCACAACTGGTATGAACAATTCTCAATTACTGCACTCAATTATTAAAGGAAATCTCACCTTATCTTATACTAACCATTTAGGTAATAGAATTTGCAACCCATAATCCATCCATAACATCACTGTTCAAGGTCTACACGATATTACAAATCAAATAATTGTGTTACAAATAAGGGAATGTGACAGGATATAAATGATATGAAATATATAAAACCTAATCTATCTATCAGTGCAATATCATATTTGAGATGAGATTAGCATCCCTTTAATGCTTAATAGTTTAAGATTGTCTCCTGTACTTACCAAAGTGGAACTGTTCATTGTCCATCAAGCGCACTGATGCGGGAGCACACCTCTGTGAAAGCACACACACACAAATACAGTTAAAACAAACACAAACCCCTGTTTGAGAGATTATCTGTCGGGGGGGGGGAGTAGAAGATGGTCAGTAGTTCATTCATCCAGCTGATTAACAGAAACTAACATAACCACCAGCCAGTGCCAGATTTATTTCCACCCATGCCACACCCCTTTCCGGCTAAGCTAACCATGCCACACCCCTTTCTAGCTAAGCTCCACCCATTTCCAGCCATGCCCCACACATTTTTAGCTAAACTCCACACATTTTTAGCTAAGCTCCATCCACTGTGTACATGTGTTGGAATCAATTTATAATACTTTGAATCTTGAATTTCCAGAATCCCGAAATTCAAGGTATTTATACATGTAAGCTGTTGTAAGGTTTTGAAACTAATTTGACGGGGTGCCGTTGCTGCCTATTGGAACAGAATATTTATTCAATAGTAAATCCATCAAAGACATACATTCATACACTTAAGAAGCGTTTCCATATTCCTGAGGAGAATTCTATGTTATTATGACTGTGACATCAGCCTACATGTAACTGATTATGATGTTAGATACTTGAGTGACAGACAGCATAATTTCCAACGATGCACTATACAAGATGTGTAATGCACCATCACTGTCAACAAAAAGTCGCCCAGCAAATATAGTCCATGTTTGGCCATGTGCTAAGGATGCCAGAAAGCACACCATCACAGAGAGCCTTGGAATTCACCCTACTGGGAGCCAGCAAACATAAAGCCACGAGAGGATGTCTTGCATAAATCTGTAAGCATGCTGCGAGAAGACCTCAAGAGAACAGGACTCGGTGCACTCAAGTCAAGAATGAACCAAAGGAAGGATGTTGGCTGAGGACAAGACACATTGGGCAAAAGCGAAGGACTGATTGCAGCTGTAGGATGTTTCTACTATTCCTACTACAGCAGCAGAATACAGTAATCATACATACATACTTGAGTGACAGACCAGATCCTTCCATTGGCTAAATCACTTTGTCACTGTGACAACTTACTTGATCCTATGCAGCCACTGATTGATGGATATGCCTACAAGCGATCCTGATATTTCATGCAAATATGGATGTCTGACTGGACACATAGATGGACAAATGAATAGACACCCGATTGGGGGGGGGGAGATAATGTATCATAACTTTAAACTAGATGGACTGCGTCCCGTGTGTCAAGCAGGTTGGTTTTTCTGCATATCTTACATCAGGTGTGGCAGTGGAGTGACACACAGATTTCTTAAAAAAGCATAAGCCATTGATGAATCAAATAGCTATTAAAAACTTTAACATTCTTGTAATTCTTGAATGGAAGTGAATTAAGTCCAAACCACAAAATTATGCAAAAAAATCGTTTCCACTAAGATGTAAATATACACCTGTGCAAAAGTTAAGCACCAGCAAAAACAATAGAACGTAGAAACATGATGGTACAACTAGGCTGCCATACTTTTTGTCCCCGCGTTAGCTGACATAATTCCAAGTACGAAATGCACATGCATGCATGACTTCACGCCGCTTGATGTCCGTGCGTGGCGGGAAACAGCACACGTGTTCAGTTATGTAAAAGTCCAGTTTGAGGTGTAGAACATTACATACAGATTTAGGCGACAAGATTAGGAATTTTGTGTTCATGACCGTGGTTTATTTGTACAGAGAGAATTAGCTCTTGATTGTGAACCGCTATGGCAAGACGAAGGTTAAGTGATCGTGTGAAATGGCAAATCATAGGCATGCATACCACTGGTATGTCATGCAGAGAGATTGGCAGACAGCTGAACATTAACCATACTGTAATCAGTCGTTTGATTGCAAAACATGGGCAAACTAACGAGGTGAACGACAGGCCTAGATCTGGAAGACCGAAGAAGACTACTGCCCGTGATGATCGAGCCCTAGTACGCCTTGTTAGGAGATCTCCATTCACCAACAGCAGAGTGCTCAGCCAGCAATGGGAAACGCGCAATAGTGTCAATGTCTACCGTCAAAAGGAGACTGTATGCTGCTGGCATGAAAGCTAGGAGACCTGTCAGACGTCCTCTCCTCACTGCACACCACAAAGAGGAGCGTCTGAGGTGGTGCAACGAAAGAAGACACTGGAACATGAGATCCTGGAGACGGGTACACTGGTCCGATGAAAGTCGGTTCCTGCTTCATGCCACAGATGGTCGAACTCGTGTATGGAGGTCCAGACGCACGGCGTACGACCAACGTAACATCATGGAAGAAGTTCCATTTGGTGGAGGTTCCGTTATGATATGGGGGTGCATCTCATTTGATTGTAAGCTGGATCTGTTGACTGTACCTGGAACACTAAATGGACAAAGATATCAAGATTCCATACTGGATAGAGTTGTGGTCCCTCATTTTGTAAATCATGCACCTGGAACCCACCCTATATTCATGGATGACAACGCCCGACTACATCGTGCTAGAGCTGTGCATGAATACCTCCACCAGAATGCCATCGAAACCCTACCATGGCCAGCAAGGAGCCCTGACATGAACCCTATTGAGCATATCTGGGACATTCTGGGAAACATGGTGAGGAGGGATCCTCCTGTGCAGAACCTACAGGAATTAACAGACGCACTCCATCTTGAATGGCAACGAATACCACAATGGCGTATCAGTCGGTTGGTGACCAGCATGAGACGTCGTGTCCAGGCCGTCATCCAGGCACAAGGTGGATATACCCGGTATTAATAATGACAGTCTCAAACTCGTACACAGATGTTAAACTTCGTTTTCAGAAACCATTAATGACAATCTAGCCACGTGTGTCAACTGTAGTGCAATAGTTGTCAGTTGTGTCAACGTAACCATATTCAGGCCTCGTTTTCAAGTTCAAACAAAAACATACAGTGTTTCCCCACCATCATAATCAGCATTCCACTAGTTGCATTATTACCTCTTGCACTAAGATGGATGGGTACATAAATGTTTATGCTATTGCTTTCTTCATAGCACATGAATATACCCTCGCATGTGCGTAAAAATAGGGTGGTGCTTAACTTTTGCACAGGTGTATAGAATGAATGATGATATTGAATAAATCTGTAAAGTATTGTTGAGATTGGATAAATCTGTAAAGTATTGTTGAGATTGGATAAATCTGTAAAGTATTGTTGAAATCATCCGATAGGCTGATGATGAATTAAAAGTCCATTGAAAAACTTTAAGTCTTCTAAATCTTGGTGCAAAATAAATTAAACCCAAACCATGCAAGACAAATTTGAACGTCCGTATGAGATTCCACGTCTAAGCGTGGAATCTTATACGGCCGGCCGTCTGCTCCAAACCGGGCCACAGGCTGAACCATGAAACCTGCTCCCGAGGGAACAGTGCCATAGGTGCAAGCGGTCACGCTCCCCATGAGAGGAGTGTAGACGTTCACATCCATGTCTTCATGGTTAACCTGTGGACCGAGCAGGTAGTACCCATCATCTTCCTGGTCAGGAAAGTTAGACTCTGGATTACTAAAGAAAACTAATCCAGACTGACCAGGAGACTGCTCGAAAGCAGATGATGAGTGTACTCTGCGAGTGATCGTGGTCAGGCCTGCTGGTCGGGTCCCGCCTGATGCTTCTCGCGCCGCTGGCACACCAGGCGATGCGAACATCAAGCCTGGTCCAAGATGGCCGCCCCTGGATCACTAAACACTTTGTCCGAGCTAGTAGGGCATGATCCAGGGACGGGGGCTACCTGCACTGAGGTCGACGCGCAGGAAGTTGAAACACCTGTGCCAGGCAACATGTCGCGAAGCATGTCAGGCATCAGGTCTTTCAAAGTCCTGCACATCTCACTCACTAAACGAAATCTAGGATTTCTTTTTTCACGAGAGAGTTGATACTTACCTCCCTAATACTTTTGATATTGCTAAATATTGGCTTTCACTCAATAAAACACTCAGATTAAAAACAGTTAGGTGCCCCTACTGGGCAGGTAGTCAGAGGTAGTCCGGCGGATGCCAGCTCCACCACCGCGCATGCGCCGACTACTACTTCCTCTGACTAATTTATTGGCTAACACATGCAACTACCAAGAGCCTGAAGACCGAGCCTCTGTGGGGTGGAGAGGCCGGGTCCGTATCTAGGGAGGTAAGTATCAACTCTCTCGTGAAAAAAGAAATCCTAGATTTCGTTTATTTCACATCAAGAGTATACTTACCTCCCTAATACTTTTGATATTGCCAGAATTCGAAAGTGAATCTGGCGGGAGGGAGGCGAGGTCAAAAGACCAGCTCTTCCCTATACGCTTTCACGCGTTTAAGGCACTTATGACATCTGAAATGTGTGAGAACACAGTCAGGATTTGACAAACCATCGGATAACACAACCGATGCATGAGAGATGACCGAATGTCATATGCGCTCCCCCCCCCCCTTCCTGGGAGGAAGACTAGATGACCTCAATGTCCTATACGCTCTCTACGTACTAGTGCCAAGTACTATAGGACAGAGACGAAAAGGCTCCATTTTCGTATACTCTCTATGATGAACCACCTCCCACATAAACCATCACCATATTAATAATAATGGGTAACGTGACAATACAAGTAACAATGAACAACACATGAACAAGACTGACCTTGTTGAACTTGGAAGCTGTCATCATGATCCCAGTAGAGAAGCCTGATGCAGTCCCGACAAGTGGTTGTTACCATCGCTAAAGTGCGAAGTCTATAAGCAATGCGGAAGCACTCCTCACAAAATGTAAAAACGATTAATGTTTCAAAATCGACAAGGCGAGAGGGTTATAGGTGTCACGGAGGTAATGGTCTGTAAAACTTGACTCACAGTGCCACTGAGCCATGGCCATAATGTCATCCACAGGGACCCCACTAAACAGGGCAGTGGATGCCACGACACCGCGGACACTGTGAGCCTTGGCCACATCAACCTGTCTCCCGGTGGCGGATTTGTGACAAAACTGAATACATTCCACAATCCACCTGGAAATGGTGTCCTTAGACGCCCTGCCATGGGGTTCAATATATGACAACCATAACGATGACTGGTCAGTACGCCACTCCGAAGTACGTTGTTTGTACCGGAGCAGCGCCCGTACGGGGCACCATACTTTAGAATTAGGATCATATCTAGTTAAAGATGGCAAAAAAATAGGTTGACCTGGATATTTCAATGACTGATTCTTACCCAGAAATTAATCCTAGGTAGAAGCTTAAGGCCTTCCCCTGTAACCACAAAACGGTCATCCTCGGCTGATAAGGCGTGAATCTCACTCCTACGCCTTGCCGAGGCCGCAGCAATTAAAAATACAGTTTTAAGCGTTAACATTTTCATAGAAATGGAACTAAGTGGTTCAAAAGGCTTATCTCCTAGTACCTGAAGCACCAGAGATAAACCCCAGACTGGAATCAGTGGTGGATTCCTTGGTCTTAGATTGCCCATGTCTTTAATTAATACATTTAATGTACTTACTTCATCATTCCCCCTATTAGCCAAGCAAGGAATAACAGTCATTAATGCTGATTTGTAACCAGCAATAGAGTTAGGCTTGAGGCTATAGGCATCATATAGGTGACAGAGGAAATCAGCCACTACCTGAATAGATGAGTCCATTGGATCAATACATCTTTTTGAGCACCACTCTGCAAATCTGTTGATTTTATAATTATATGCTCTGGAGGTTGACCCCCTCCTGGCTTTGGCCATAAATATGGCCGCTTGCTCAGAAAAGCATTCCTTAATTCTAGATTCCTTGACAACATCCACGCAGTCAATCGGAACATTGACGGATTGTCGTGAAGGACCTTGCCCTGGAAGATAAGGTCGTCCATCAGAGGCAGAGGAACCGGATTGCAGACTAGAAGGTCCAGCAGATCCGTATACCACGATCGGCTTGGCCAATCCGGGGCGATCAGAAGCACTTGGCACTCCTGCTGCCTGATTTTCTGAAGCACCGTTGGAATCAGGATTGCTGGAGGGAATGCGTATGCATACATTCCCGCCCAGCTGATAGCTAACGCATCTGTTGCGAAAGCGCTTGGGACTGGAATCGGAGAGACGTACGTCGTCATCTTCGCATTCTTCTTCGTTGCGAACAAATCGATGTTGGGTTTCCCCCAATGGTCGAACAGACGATCCGCCACACATTGATTTAGTTGCCATTCCGTGGGTAAAACACTCATCCTTCGGCTCAATGAGTCTGCTAGCAGATTTAGCCTTCCCGGAATATGAACTGCCTTCAAGGTGATCGCATGATCTAGGCACCAACAAAGCAGTTTCCATGTCATCATACAGAGACTGGGCGACTTCGTTCCGCCCTGGCGGTTTATGTAAGTCACTACTGTTGAGTTGTCTGAACGAATTAGAACAATCTTGCCCTGAACTTTCTGTAAGAAATGTTCCAGGCCCAGGACTACTGCTCTTAGCTCTAGTAGATTGATATGTTCCTTGGACTGATCCAGATCCCAAAGCCCTGATATTGTGGACTCTTCCAGACAAGCTCCCCACCCCTCCATCGATGCATCTGTATACACAGTCACCTGAGGGTGGGGAGGGGTTAGCAAAACCCCCGGCAAGAGATTCTCTGTATTCAACCACCATTGCAGGTGGTGAATCAGAGGCGCCAACACTGACACGTTCGAGTCCAGCGAACCTGAACTCTGGGTCCACTGTGTCATGAGAAACAACTGGATCGGGCGCCTGCGCAAGGCGGCCTGCGGAATGACTGGTTCCAATGAAACCATCAACCCCAGCATTCTCAAGTAAACCCGTGCCAGGACCTGACGACTGTCGCACACCGACTGTATTACTGAGACGAGTCTTTGAACCCTCTCCTGAGTGGGATAAACATATCCCGTCTCGAGATCGAAGAACATGCCCAGGTAAACAAACTTCTGGGATGGATTTGCTCTGATTTTTGGAAATTGACTATCCAGCCCAAGTCCGTGAGAGTTTTCAAAACAATCTCCAGATTGGCCGATAACGATTCCCGGGTGTGCGCTTTCAATAGCCAGTCGTCTATGTACGTGTGGACTGCTATGCTTCTCCTGCGGAGGTATGCAGTGATCGCGAGAACCACACGGGTGAAGACCCGAGGAGCCGTGGAAATTCCGAAGGGTAATACCCTGAATTCCCACTGTCTGCCCTGGAATGCAAATCTCAGGAAGCGACGGAAACTCCTCTCTATGGGAATGTGGAAATAAGCATCCTTCAAATCTATTGACGCTGTCCACATTCCTCGCTCTAACCCCGCCAACACCGAGCGCACAGTCTCCATCTTGAAACTGGGCGTCTCTATGAACTTGTTCAATGGCTTGAGGTTGAGAATCGGCCTCCACCCTCCGGTGTTTTTCGTTACTAAGAACAGGGTTGAATAGAAGCCCGGGCGCCTCTGCGCCGGCTGAATGGCTTCCTTTTGTATGAGGGAATTTATTTCCTCCTCTATACACAACCTTTGATCTGGATCCCTCGGAATCGGAGTCCAGATCGGCACGAGACAGTCTCGATGGCGGGCCTGTCATCCAATCGGGATGATACCCGACTGAAAGCCATCGCAAGACTAAACGGTCCTGAGTCAACCGCTTCCACTCTGGCAAGTGGCCGGCCAAACGGCCGCCCACCGGTCCACCTAGGGAGAGAGGTGGACATAAGGAGTGCGAGAGTGGCACTGTCTTCTCGGCCTGAAACACCGGAGTGGTTCCCACTACGGTAACCGGCCCATCAGGCCCGATTACCACGACCAGATCCCCGCGCGCCCCGCCCAGCACCGCGCGCACCATGGTGCGCGGGTGGCTGCCTGGCTGGCTGCGCCTGGGGAGCCTGCGCCCCCCCCTCGCTGCTGGCTGAATCGCACGTGGCCTAGGCCGGCGCTGCGATGGTGTCTGGCCTCTGACCTGGCCAGCACCACCTCGAGCCTGCAGGGGACGATACGCAGGGGGTGCTGCGCGAACGCGCTCCCGCCGGAGCACCTCAACCTGCTCACGCAGCGCCCTCTGGTTGTTGACCAGAGTCACCGTCTCCTGAAGGTGCCTACATCCCTCACCTCCAAAGAGACCAGGACCTGTCATAGGCGTTCGCAGCAGCCTATTATACAGGTCCTGGGACGGGCACAGATTGTCACGGGCAAACGTGCGCCTCGCCCGGACACTCCTGGTCACCACCCGCGTCAAACAGTCCAGAGCCAGGTTGATACCATCCTGGATGGCTCTCTGGGCTGTGACCGGGCTTGGCTGACGTGAAGCGGATGCTGTCACCACCCCCTGTAACAGCTGGGAGACGTGGGACAGAGCAGCAATCGAAGCTCTCCCACTCTCCTCCGCATCACGTAGCGCGGTATTAGCCGAACGCAACGCGTTCGAGCACAGGACACCCGTGTCAGAACGGGAGCATGGCCGCGCATCTTCGCCCAAAGCCGCGCGATCATCTACGCTAGGCTTAGGCACCACACCGTACCGCTGGTAATCCAGGGGCACGATGCGGCAACGCCTAGCCACCTCGCGAGGGGCCTTCGCGAGACGCCCACTCGTCTTAATGGACGTCTCTGCTGCCTCGAACATGTCCACTACATGCTCAGCAAGCGGCAGAGATGGCATAGCGGTGGCAGTCGGCCTACCAGCTAACCACGGCCTATGGTCACGCTAGATTGCCGACTGCTCCACGGGCAGATCTGGCCGAACGCTTACCAGCCACTGGCAAGCGTCCGACCAATCCTCCTCCGTGGCTAACTGCGAGCGCTCTACTAGACGAGGGTCTTCGTCTTCCTCCTGAGCGCACGCAGTTGTGCTAGACGGCGGATATGCTGATACCCCTGGCAAGCCAGGGAAAGCATGCGGGCCCGAAAGAGCAGGAATGCTAAACTCCCTGGCTTGACCAGGAGCAGGCGCCGTGGTAGAGCGCGGGGCAGACACCGCCCCACCACGGCCCTGGCCAGCACCAGCGATACTCTCGGCAAGCCGAGGTATGCGGTAACCGTGGCCATCAGCACCGCCCAGGGTCACCCTCTGGACCGTGGATTCTACTCCTGCGTGAGTAGAACCATGGAACACGTCGCCGGTATTCCCCGCGAGGGGTGCACAGACGTCGTACTCCATGGCCACGTCCCCAGACGGCGACCCTAGCAGGTAATCCTCTTCCTCCTGGCCAGAAAGGTTAGGCTCCGGGTCAGCAAAGAGAGCTAACCCGGACTGGCCAGGGAAGGTGTCATAGGTTTTGACACCCGCGGCGCGCGGATACCCAGGGTCTGATGAGCAGACCGCGGGTCCCAGCAACAACCGTTGTCCACGGCCCCTCGGCGCGGCACCAAGCCTGCTGCCAGGGTCGTGGACCGCCCCCATCAACGGGGCCACCTCTGAATCCACCTCGAACAACGGACCGGACCTATGGAACTCAGATTCAGAGGCGGGGATCACCTGCTCCGAAGCAGATGCTGAGGACGACAAAAGACCTGGCCCAGGCAGCATGCTGCGAAGCAACTCTGGGACCAAATCCTTTATCGTCCTCTGCATCTCTCCCAACATTTCGGACCGGAAGGCCTCCATATCCACCGCGGATGAGGCCTTCCTCTTACCCTTCTTAACACCCTCTTTCTTCGCCTTCCTCTCCTCTTCCATCACCTTCTCCCTTGCCTGTAATGATAAAAAGTCAGCCATTAGCTCACCCCCCCCACTGCTTACAGACATCGCATTTTAGCAACAGTCCACAGGGACTGCAGCTAAAACACAAATGTGGAGCAAATCGGTCCTTCAAAAATCGACCACAGGACGGGCAACCAGGTCTCTGAAACAGGACAAAGGACGAGGACAATGAGCAAGTTAGTTACGGTTAGAAAACTCAAAACCAAACTAAAGAGAGGGACAGGATCATAAAGATCACTAATCAAGAAGAAAACCAGCGTTGGACAAAACTTTAAATGTTAATAAAGCGCAAGGCCGATTATGACGTCATCAATCCCTTAACAGAAATTAATCGGTCCGCAACAAGCATCCAAATGCAAGGACGAATTGTATTCATAACTACACATCATCAGATACAGAATGATAACAATGGTAAAAATCAGTCATTATTTTTTCAAATAATTCATATTACCTCATATCATTAATTAGATACCTGACACCTTGTATAGACAAACCATCCACCGTGATGCACTGGAGCACTCCACCAAGACTACGCCTCTTCACCATTCTCCACCTTGGGGGAAGGAATTGGATCAAGAGGGCAAAGTGAGAAGACCTTTATAGAAAGCCTCCAACTCACTGAACATAGATTTTTTGGTTAGATAACCTAACAGTATTAGTAGGAAATGGAACCGTGGTGGAGAAAAACAAACCCTCCTGTGCCGAGATGTCCACTAATAATGCAAATCCATACCTGTGGACATAAACACAAAGAGAAATTAGTCTTATAAAGCACCATGTTGGAAAAACCCAACTCAAACAGGCGCTAATCACGGTAAGCGCGAGTCCCGGAAACACATTACACCGGGGAAAAAACTCGCTAGAATGTCATTGAAAACACCTGATAAAGAGATCCAGTTCCCTCCTCTGGTGAATTTGTCCTCTCAGACATCTTTCTTCACTAGTACTCGAACACAACAGACGTGAAAACGGCTTAAAACGCGTGAAACTTGAAGATAACTGCAAGCACATGTGTTCTCGTTGCCAATAAATTAGCAAAGAGGTAGTAGTGGTCGGCGCATGCGCGGTGGTGGGGCTGGCATCCGCCGGACTACCTCTGACTACCTGCCCAGTAGGGGCACCTAACTGTTTTTAATCTGAGTGTTTTATTGAGTGAAAGCCAATATTTAGCAATATCAAAAGTATTAGGGAGGTAAGTATACTCTTGATGTGAAATAACTCAACCTTTAAGGCTTCGAGCCCACCCCTCTCAGAGGCCTTCTTCTTACCCTCCTTCTTAGACTTCTTGCCCTCCTCAGCCATCATCTTAGCCTGAAGAGAGAAGAATTCAGAGGTTAGATACCAACCCCCCCCCCCCCACCACTCTTTACAAATGACACATTTGTTAGATAGCCTACAAGCTGAACACAGATGGCAAGGGTGGGGGAAGAATCTAGCCTTCATAGGCTTCAAACAGGATGGACATTTCTGAAAGGGAAGGGATATGAAGACAATGAGTATGATAGTTTCAAAGCCTTGTTAATTGACTATTAGTAGAAACAAAAACAAACTCGAGAGAAGACATCCACTTTTATGACAGACAACCCTGACGGGACAGCTGACTTCTCTAGTTAATAAAACCAATCACAACCAGGACCCCAAATTAAGAGAGAGAGAGAGAGAAAGATTATGACTATCTAGATATCTCTCCACCCTCCTAATAAAAGGGAGATGAACACATCACAGACTTCTCTAAACTAAGATTATGACATCAAGGAGAGAAAAAACTCTGGTTGATTATGACATCAAACCTCAATGCAAAAGCTCCTTCAAGGAGAGGGGATATCAGAAAGAATGCAAGAAATATCTGGATACTAAAGACATTCATACCTCCCAAATAATATAATATCAAATTATATACATTCGAGAACCCATGCACATGCAAGAGAGAATATAGTGCAATAGCAAAAGGCAGCAGAAAATTGTGATTATTTTCAAATAATTATGCGCCATAATTAATAAACTCCCTTAGCCTGAGCACAGCCAACCATCCTCTTGTGCAGGAGAACATGTCCATCCATCCACCGAGACTCCTCTTGCAGAAGAACTGATGAGGGGGATGGGACAAAAGGAAGGAGATATTTCCTTTATTAATTTAATATATCTTCAACCCGATCATATATCACGATGATAAGTTAAAACCGAGACGTGAACAACCTTCGAAAGAAGAACAGGAATCCTTGTTCAGTCACAAGACAAACCTGTAAGCATAAAACACAAGAGATTAATAGCCCTAGGCGCTGGGAAAAAATTTACAAGGATTCCCAGCGCCTGAAAACGCGGTACTACCGAAACGGCCGCGACGAAAACTGGTAACAAATAAAAGTTACGTCTTAAATAAATACAAGGAACAATGTCACCTTAGATGATGACGAGGAGGACTCCTCCAATAGTTTAGTATCAGCCATGATGGATAGGGATGATTTTGTTCCAGTAGAATTCAGAAAAGAGCCTGTGAAGATTTTCACATGTTGCTTCTCAGCCAATATATTAGAAAACGGAACTACCGTTATGCGCATGCGCAGGGGGTGATGTTTGTCATGTGCATGACTGTGTACTTCCACCTGCCCATTAGGGGCACCTAACTTTTTATAATTCTGAATATTATTGAATTTAGAGCCGATATACTAGTATATCAAGAGTGCTAGGGAGGTAAGTATGTTCTCATGATGTGAAAAAGATATGCAGGAAGCTATTAGATCAGTACTTTCTGTGCGATTAAGATATGCAGGAAGCTATTAGATCAGTACTTTCTGTGCGATTAAGATATGGAGGAAGCCATTAGATCAGTACTTTCTGTGCGATTAAGATATGGAGGAAGCGATTACATCAGTACTTGCTGTACGATTAAGAAATGCAGGAAGCTATTACATCAGTACTTTCTGTGCGATTAAGATATGCAGGAAGCTATTACATCAGTACTTGCTATGCGATTAAGAAATGCAGGAAGCTATTACATCAGTACTTTCTGTGCGATTAAGATATGGAGCAAGCGATTACATCAGTACTTTCTGTGCGATTAAGATATGGAGGAAGTGATTACATCAGTACTTGCTGTGCGATTAAGATAGGGAGGAAGCTATTAGATCAGTACTTTCTGTGCGATTAAGATATGCAGGAAGCTATTACATCAGTACTTTCTGTGCGATTAAGATATGGAGGGAGCGATTACATCAGTACTTGCTGTGCGATTAAGATATGCAGGAAGCTATTACATCAGTACTTTCTGTGCGATTAAGATATGCAGGAAGCTATTAGATCAGTACTTTCTGTGCGTTTAAGATATGCAGGAAGCTATTACATCAGTACTTGCTGTGCGATTAAGATATGGAGGAAGCTATTAGATCAGTACTTTCTGTGCGATTAAGATATGGAGGAAGCGATTACATCAGTATTTTCTGTGCGATTAAGATATGGAGGAAGCTATTAGATCAGTACTTTCTGTGCGTTTAAGATATGCAGGAAGCTATTACATCAGTACTTTCTGTGCGATTAAGACATGGAGGAAGCGATTACATCAGTACTTTCTGTGCGATTAAGATATGCAGGAAGCTATTACATCAGTACTTTCTGTGCAATTAAGATATGGAGGAAGCGATTACATCAGTACTTGCTGCGCGATTAAGAAATGCAGGAAGCTATTACATCAGTACTTTCTCTGCGATTAAAATATGGAGCAAGCAATTACATCAGTACTTTCTGTGCGATTAAGATATGGAGGAAGCCATTAGATCAGTACTTTCTGTGCGATTAAGATATGGAGGAAGCGATTACACAGTACTTTCTGTGCGATTAAGATATGGAGGAAGCTATTAGATCAGTACTTTCTGTGCGATTAAGATATGGAGGAAGCGATTACATCAGTACTTGCTGTGCGATTAAGATATGGAGCAAGCGATTACATCATTACTTTCTGTGCGATTAAGATATGGAGGAAGCTATTAGATCAGTACTTTCTGTGCAATTAAGATATGGAGCAAGCGATTACATCAATACTTGCTGTGCGATTAAGATAGGGAGGAAGCTATTAGATCAGTACTTTCTGTGCGATTAAGATATGGAGCAAGCGATTACATCAATACTTGCTGTGCGATTAAGAAATGCAGGAAGCTATTACATCAGTACTTTCTGTGCGATTAAGATATGGAGGAAGCGATTACATCAGTACTTGCTGTGCGATTAAGAAATGCAGGAAGCTATTATATCAGTACCTGCCGTGCGATTTCTCTAAGACATAATACGCCATCCTCGAACACCGGGAAGACAATTGATCCATATTTTTTAATGGCTGGCATCGGGCGCACCTTGAGAATGACCTCTGTCACAATACCAAGCGTACCTGGTGGTTAACATAGGCCAAATTAAACATTAATATTACAATATACATAAGTAGATTCATTGCCAAGCCCAGTCAACTTATGCACAGATAATTATAATCAAAGCTTCCAATTTGGAAAAGGTGTTCATGTCCTGGATGTACATATTTACCATCACATTGTACAGCAAATAGGGTTTTACATTTCTGTCATCTGTCTGGCCATCTGTCAATCTGTTTGTGTGTCTTTAGCCATTTCTCAGAAATTATTGATCCAATTTAATGATACAAATTTTGACAAAAGCCTACAATTAGCCTCAGTAGCATAACCAGGCGGGTGCAGGGGGAGCAGAGATTTCATAGACAGCTAAGGGTGATTAAAGTTTATTCAAGAGAAGGTAATCTGTAATAAAACATGGCTGCCATAGACCAATCAAAATTTATGCTTTTGTGTCCATATAGCATTTTTTATTTGCTGGATAGAACCTAAAGCTTGATCTGGTTGTGTTGTCAGCGTCCCTCATTTTGCGGAGCCAACCTGCAGAAGCCAGCTGCGGGAATCGCCTGCGGAAATCTCTCCAGCTCCAGAGGTGTCGACTCGCACTATGAATATGTTAGCGCCTTAATTTCAGTAACATAGTAGCCTGTTCTGTACCGATGACTATTAGGTACTCAAGTAACTATACTATTGCACATCTAGTTATTATTTCTGTATCTGGCACTGATGACTAATAGGTGCCTTCCCGGTCTTAGGACCGCAATTTATAATTTCTTTATTACTGTGAATATTTTTCTTGTTTACTGTGGTGCTCTCAACTAGCCGCACCGTCTAAGTTTATCAGTCTATGATACTTAGTTACTTAATTTAATTACAATCTACTTATTGCATTGGTTAGTTGTATATGGCAGATAGCCATCCAGTTAATGTTTTGTTTAATTGTAGAAAACTTTGGACCGCACTATGCTAGGAGATACTATACAGCAACATTTATATCTGCATCACTTATTACCACCATCATCAATTTTACACTGAGGTCGCTGACCGTGCTCTAATTGTTTGAGCCCGGCATGTTACCGACTAAACCTTACTATTTAGCTCGATAGGATAGGTTAAAGTGGTTAGGGACAATCTCTTCGTTTGGAGACATATAGTGTACGCTTTTCCGGTTGTTGCGATAATGTAGCCCGCACTCCGTCAAGATTGTGTAAAATTGGCCAAATTCCTATCAGACCGTGTATATATCAAGTTATTGTCTCTTTCCACGAGCCACCAGTCTCATGGCTCTTAATTGTTTGGACGTCCCATCAGCACGTTGATCGGATCCGACCCTGGGAAACTATCAGAGGTTTCCGAGCAGTGATGGTTAAAGTGCTGATTTACATACATTACGAGGCACCTTCCTCTCGCAATATCATGAAACATTCGATGATGGAGGTCCGCGCGAGGCACTTTCCTCTCGCAGCAACATTGTTCTCTCTGTGTATGTTAGGGGTATATTAACTTATATTAAGTTACTCAGTGATCTCTTATGCGGATGCTTCTCTTGCAGGGATACCTCTGCGGATTCAAGGATCTGTGTGGTACCTCCGGCGGCACCACATAGAAAGGGCACCAGCTAGCTCTATATTGTGTATTATTGTGCTCATTCTACTGTCAAACGACTCACCTTGTTTGCATAGTATTTATTAACATTTCTACTGTTTAATTATTCTAATTGTTCCATTCTCTAAATTAGTATGGATAGACACACCAGTGACACAAATAGTTGGGACGACACCGTGTGGTTCAATCTCGGCGGCAATGGTCGCACGGCCCCACTAGAACATCAGTGTTCCACTAACTCTAGAGGTCTGTCTTTGTACACCGTGGAGAGACGTCATGGGATCCGCAACCACGAGATCCACAGCTAACCAGCCATCCTGGTCATCGTGTACTTGCGGTGCGATGGGTGGATATCTATCGGCGGACCAGCACGTACACCCGCGAGCTACATAAATCTAAAATGGTGTCCACACTTCTAGCTGGTTAGTGCCCATAAAGTAACATATATACTCCCAGATTTATTTGAAAAATATGTATATTATGAGAACTTTAAAATGCGATTTGATGGCCGGATGACAGACAGACTGCCGACGGACAGTCACCATGGCATAAGCTGATTTGGCGAGGTAAGCTAACTGATGGTGCATATTCAGGTCTGGCATGAGGGAAGCCAGAGTTAACCATTTTCTGGGGAAGGACACCAACCATAGAGTTAAATAACCATAGAGTGCCAATGCGCATACCTTCACCATGGAACTAGTTGTCCCGATCGCCGGTGAGTTCAGTAAAACACACGTGCACATGACCGGGTATCACTGACTGGCCTACCCAGATGATAGTACTGACAATGAATGCATTACTTTTGGTAAATGGAAGAGAAATTGAACTGACACAAATTTATATATTTTAATCAGAAATAAAATTGTATTGGCTACATTCAATCAGACACTATATGCCTACGTAATATAACTTATAAAAAACCCAATTATTTAGGAGACTAGATCTGGCGAGAAAATAGTAAACTCCGAAATTCGTCCTTTGATAGGGTCATAAGCGCTCTACGTATATATCTAACTCTATTCCCCGGACCCCATGACCCAATCTTTATACCACATGGCACCTTTTTATACCACATGGTACCTTTTCCTAGTGCTTGCTCCAGTTGCCATTAAACCCTGGCTACGCCACTGATTAGCCGTGGATTTTCCTATAAAGCATCTTCAGTCATGAACTTGGAAAAAATCTGACAAGAAATCTGAAGAAAGCATGTGAAAACTGTTTGCTCTTGCTTACCTTGTCAGAGAGAATACAGTAACTATCTGTGCTCATTAAATACAACAACATTAGCTATGACATATGTTAGTGAAGAATCATCAGTCTTACATTAAACATAGTGTCGTGTCACAGTATCTCAATTACAACGATACAGATAAGATGGTGAATATCTGGAAACTAGTTATTGCTGCATTTGACAGTGGCCACTAACAACTTCCAGTCTCCTTTGCTTTAAAAGTTTCCCTGTATTGTTGTACACTATCTATTATAATTAGACATTGTGATTTGAGGAAGGGAAGCGATATGATAAAGTACCTTCAGATCCCATAATAAAATGATGTATGTCAGGACCAGATGAGATGCGTGGTCCCTGACAGCTCTTCTCCATTACACCTCGTGGTGTCACGCACTTAACATGAACCAACTGCAGGTAGAAACATACACTAAACATGTAAATATATACATGTCGCAGTAATTCAATTACAACTGTACAGTTAGATAAGCAGTGAATATTTCAGAGCACAACAACACTTACCATGAATCGCCTTGCAGGTAGAAACACACACGCTAAACATATACTTATCATAAACTGGTTAATATTTAATATGAAAATAGGCAGTGCCTATAAGCATGCCTATAAGTGTGTCTTTTAAGTGTGCCTATATAAGCATGTGTATAAACGTGTCTCTAAGTGTGCTTATAACTGTGTGTATAAGCATGTCTCTAAGTGTGTCTATATAAGCGTGTGTATAACCGTGTCTCTAAGTGTGCCTATATAAGCGTATGTATAAGCGTGTCTCTAAGTGTGCCTATATAAGCGTGTCTCTAAGTGTGCCTATAGAAGCGTGTGCATAAGCGTGTCTCTAAGTATGCCTATATAAGTGTGTGTATAAGCGTGGCTCTAAGTGTGCCTATATAAGCATGTGTATAACCGTGTCCCTAAGTGTGCCTATACAAGCGTGTGTATAAGCATGTCTCTAAGTGTGCCTATATAAGCATGTGTATAAATCTGTCTCTAAGTGTGCCTATATAAGCATGTCTCTAAGTGTGCCTACAAGCGTGTTTCTAAGTGTGTCTATAAGTATGTCTATACAGCCTATAAGTGTGCCTACAAAGGTGTCTCTAAGTGTGCCTATAAGTATGCCTATAAGTGTGTCTATAAGTGTGTCTCTAAATGTGCCTATATAAGCGTGTGTATAAACGTGTCTCTAAGTGTGCCTATAAGCGTGTCTAAGTGTGCCTATAAGCATGTGTATAAGTGTGGTTAAGTGTGCCTATAAGAAGGCCTATAAGTGTGCCTACAAAGGTGTCTCTAAGTGTGTCTCTAAGTGTGCCTATAAGTGTGTTTCTAAGTGTGCCTATAAGCGTGTGCATAAGCATGCCTATAAGCGTGTCTACAAGCATGCCTATAAGTGTGTCTCTAAGTGTGCCTATAATTGTGTTTCTAAGTGTGCCTATACGCGTGTGTATAAGTAAATTTGGCAAATTTCTTTTTCACGAGTGAGATGACATACTTACCTCCCTAACACTCTTGATATACTAATATATCGGCTCTAATTTCAATAATATTCAGAATTATAAAAGGTTAGGTGCCCCTAATGAGCAGGTGGAAGTACACAGTCATGCACATGACAAACACCACCCTCTGCGCATGCGCACACCGGTACTTCCGTTACTAAATATTGGCTGACATAGAAGCAACTATTCAATAGCCAAAGGACCAGGCCTCCGTGGGGTGGCGAGGCCGGGATCCTGTTGGGGAGGTAAGTATGTCATCTCACTCGTGAAAAAGAAATTTGCCAAATTTACTTATTTCACATCATGAGAACATACTTACCTCCCTAACACTCTTGTTAAAAACCAGAATTTGAAAGTAAATTTTGGTGGGAGGGAGGCAAGGTACTGAAAACCCGCACACCCTCGAAGAGGCTAGGCTCTTTGAATTCTCAAGAGATTTAAAACATCTGAAATTGTGACTGAAACCACAACCAGGAATAGAATTTTGCATCGGATAATCGACCGATGAAGAGAGATTGATCAAAAGGCAAATGCGCTCCCCCCCCCTCTTTCTGAGGAAGGTTTAGGAAAAAACACTGCTTCAAATGACTAGCACGTTCTCTAATACTTAATGAAAGTATTACTAGACATTGGAAAAAGAAGAATTGCTTCTATTTCAAAAACTCTCTGAAAAAACACAATTAAGAGACATTAACCATCACCATATTAAAAAATAAAATGACACCATCACCAAGACAGAAAATCAAAAACTACTGACCTCTGATGTCTTGGACGCGGCACTCATCTCTTCCCCCACCGGATGAAGAGAAGTGTACCAGCTAATAGTAGGGATACCCTACCAACAAATGTGATATTTGAAAATAGCAGAGGAGGCAAACTATTTACAAACATAAACATCTGCATAAATATTTTATTTCCTGAGGACTGAGACGGCGAGTGGGTTAGAAGTGTCACGAAGGTAATGGTCGGTAAAACTTGACTCACAGTGCCACTGGGCTACTGACATAATGTCTTCAATAGAAACACCATTAAATAATGCCGTGGAAGTTACCACACCACGGACACTATGAGCCTTGGCTCTATCTACCTGGATTCCAGGGGCTGTTTTATGACAGAATTGGATACATTCCACTATCCATCTGGAAATAGTGTCTCTTGACGCCCTACCATGGGGTTCAATATATGACAACCATAGGGAACATGGGTTCGTCCGCCAAACCTGAGTTCTTTTCTTGTACTTATTCAAAGCACGGACTGGACACCATACTTTAGCACCAGGATCATATCTGGTTAAGGCAGGTAAAATAATAGGTTTACCCGGATACTTTAAAGATTGATTCTTAGCCAAGAAATTCAATCTTGGTAGAAGCTTAAGGCCTTCACCTGTAACTATATAACGGTCAGGCTCAGCAGACAAGGCATGAATTTCACTCCTGCGTCTGGCTGAAGCCGCCGCCACTAAAAATACAGTTTTAAGTGTCAATAATTTAACAGATATAGCACTAAGTGGTTCAAAAGGCTTACCACTCAAAACCTGCAGCACCAGAGAAAGACTCCATGACTGTGTCAGTGGAGGATTTCTAGGTCTGAGATTGCCCATACCTTTAATAAGAGTATTTAAAACACTTACTTCATCACTTCCCCTCTTTGCCAAGCAAGGGATAACAGTCATCAATGCTGATTTGTATCCAGCAACAGAATTAGGTTGAAGACTATAGGTATCATACAGGTGACAGAGAAAATCAGCTACTACCTGAATAGATGCTTTCATCGGATTGATACATCTCTTTGAGCACCATTCTGCAAATCTGTTGATTTTATAATTATAAGCTCTGGAGGTTGACCCCCTCCTGGCTCTGGCCATGAAATTGGCTGCTTGCTCAGAAAAGCCCTCCTTAATCGCGGATTGTTTGACAACATCCATGCAGTCAAACGAAACATTGACGGATTGTTGTGAAGGGTCTTGCCCTGGAAGATAATATTGTCCATCAGCGGCAGAGGAACCTGATTGCAAACCAGAAGGTCCAGCAGATCCGTAAACCATGATCGGCTTGGCCAATTCGGGGCGATCAGAAGCACTTGGCATTCCTCTTGTCTGATCTTCTGAAGGATCCTTGGAATCAGGATTGTTGGAGGGTATGCGTATGCATACATTCCCTTCCAACTGATAGCCAGCGCATCTATTGCGATAGCGCTTGGATCTGGAATCGGAGAAATGTACGTCGTCATCCTCGCATTCTTCTTCATTGCGAACAAATCTATGTTGGGCTTTCCCCAATGATTGAACAGGTGATCCGCCACACATTGATCTAGTTGCCATTCCGTAGGCAGAATACTCATCCTTCGGCTCAATGAGTCTGCTAACAGATTCAGCCTTCCCGGAATATGAACTGCTTTCAAGGTGATCATATGATCAATGCACCAGCAAAGCAGCTTCCATGTCATCATACAGAGACTGGGCGACTTCGTTCCGCCCTGGCGGTTTATGTAACTCACTACTGTAGAGTTGTCTGAACGTATCATCACAAATTTTCCCTCCACCTCCTCTAAGAAGGGTTCCAGGCCTAGAACTACAGCCCGCAATTCTAGCATGTTGATATGTTCCTTTGAATGTTCCAGATTCCAAAGCCCTGATATAGTGGCTTCTTCCAGGCAAGCTCCCCAACCCTCCATCGATGCATCCGTAAACATCGTTACTTGAGGGTGGGGAGGGGTCAGTATAACCCCCGCCAGGAGATTTCCTCTCTCCATCCACCAGTGAAGGTGATGAATTAGAGGGTCCAACACTTGAATGCGCGAGTCCAGTGAACCTGAACTCTGCGTCCACGGGGTCATGAGAAACAACTGAATCGGCCGCCTGCGTAAGGCCGCCTGAGGAATGACTGGTTCCATCGAAACCATCAGACCCAACATTCTCAGATAGACCCGTGCTAGAATATAACGACTGTTGCAAACCAACTGAATGCACGAGAGGAGACTTTCCACTCTCTCCTGGGATGGATAAACATATCCTATCTCCAGATCGAAGAACATACCCCGGTAAACAAACTTCTGGGATGGAGTCAGCTCTGATTTCGGAAAGTTGATCATCTAAATCTGTGAGAGTTTCCAAAACTATCTCCAGATTTGCCGTCAAACTCTCTGTGTTGTGTGCTTTCAGCAACCAGTTATCTATGTAAGTGTGAACAGCTATATTTCTCCTGCGGAGGTATGCCGTGATAGCAAGTACCACTCGAGTGAAGACCCGTGGAGCCGTCGAGATGCCGAATGGAAGAACCTTGAATTCCCATTGGCGTCCCTGAAAAGCAAATCTCAGGAACCGACGAAAACTCCTTGCAATTGGAATGTGGAAGTAAGCATCCTTGAGATCTATAGACACTGTCCACATCCCCTTCTCTAACCCCAACAACACCGATCTCACTGTTTCCATTTTGAACCTCGGTGTGTCTAAAAACTTGTTTAGAGGCTTGAGGTTGAGAATTGGTCTCCACCCCCCGGTGTTCTTTGCCACAAGAAACACGGTTGAATAGAAGCCCGGGCAATCCTGCGCCGGTTGAATTGCTTCTTTTAGAACGAGAGAATCTATCTCCTCTTCTATGCACAACCGCTTGTCTGGATCTCTTGGAACTTGAGTCCAGACCAGAACCAGAGACAAATGCAACGGCGGACCCCTTATCCAATCTGGACGGTATCCATGCGAAAGCCATTGCAAGACTAAGCGGTCCTGAATTAACCGCGTCCACTTCTGAATGTGACAAGTCAAACGACCTCCCACTGGTGCACCTAGGGTTGACGGGGTGCCCATAAATTTTAGAAGTGGGTGTGTCTCTGATACGAGTGGCAACACCCGAGTGGTACTTGTGATAACCGGAAAAAAATTTCTTGCATCAGACCCGGTTACCACGCGCTGCTCCCCGCATGCCGCGACCAGCACCTCTGAAACCGGCCGGCCGGCTGGCCTCTGACACTGCCAGCCCCACCACGAGCATACGGCTGTCGAGCAGCCGAGGGCTGAACATGCCCGTGTTCCCTGCGCAGCACTTCAAACTGTGCCCGCAGTGCCCTCTGGTTGTTCACCAAAGTCACCGTCTCCTGGAGGTGCCGACAACCTTCACCTCCAAAGAGTCCAGGGCCCGCCATCGGCGCTTGCATCAAGCGCGACTTGAGCTCCTGAGACGGGCACAAATTGTCCAGTGCAAAAGTGCGCCTCGTCCTCAGTGACTTCGTGACCGACCTAGTCAGACAGTCCAACGCCAGGTTGATGCCATCCTGGATGGCTCGTTGGACTGTCACGGGACTAGGCTGTTGCTGCACCGACGCCGCTACCACCCCCGATAGCAGCTGAGAGACATGCGACAGCGCACTGATCGCTGCTCGCGAGCTCTCCTCGGTGTCACGCAAGGCGGCATTCGCCGAGCGCATAGCGCCCGTGCACAATGCTCCCGTGTCAGCACGGGAACCCGGTCGCGTATCTTCCCCCAGAGCGGCGCGGTCGTCCGCGCTCGGTCTGGGTGCTAGGCCATATCGAGCATACAGACTGGCAGTAACCCGACATCGCCTAGCTACCTCACGGGGGGGCCTTCGCGAGGCGACCTCTCGGTCGGATCGACTCCTCTGCCGCCACGAACATATCTAAGACATGATCCGCGTACGGCAGAGACAGATCCGTGCTGGCCAACGGCTTCACCTGTAACCATGCCCGAGGGTTACCGGCGACCGTCTCATCCACGGCGAGCTCTGGTCTAACAGCGAGGAGCCACGCACACGCCTCCGACCAGTCTTCGTCCGTGGCTACCTGCGAACTGTCGACGAGCAGCGGGCCCTCGTCATCCTCAATGGCATTCGCAGGCACGGCCGAGGAGGAGGCTATAGACGAACCTGGCTGACCAGGGAACGTATACAGGCCCGCGAGGGCTGGCATAGCATTCTCCATAGGCAAACCAGGCTCCAAGGCCGTGCTAGTATGAGGGGGATCAACACAACAGCGCGGCCCGGAATGTCCGTATGAGACTCCACATCCAACCGTGGAATCTTATACGGCCGGCCGTCTGCTCCAATGCGGGCCACAGGCTGAACCATGAAACCTGCTCCCGAGGGAACAGTGCCATAGGTGCGAGCGTTCACGCTCCCCAAGAGAGGAGTGTAGGCGCTCACATCCATGTCTTCATGATCCACCTGTGGACGAGCAGGTAGTCCTCATCATCTTCCTGGTCAGGAAAGTTAGGCTCTGGATTAGTAAAGAAAACTAATCCAGACTGACCAGGAGACTGCCCAAAGGCAGATGAAGAGTGATCGTGGTCAGGCCCGCTGATCGGGTCCCGCCTGATGCTTCTCGCGCCGCTGGCACCCCAGGCGATGCGAACATCAAGCCTGGGTCCAAGTCGGCCGCCCCTGGATCACTCAATGCTTTGTCCGAGCTAATAGGCCGTGATCCAGGGACGGGGGCTACCTGCACTGAGGTCGATGCGCAGGAAGTTGAAACACCTGTGCCAGGCAACATGCCGCGAAGCATGTCAGGCATCAGGTCTTTCAAAGTCCTGCGCATCTCACTCACCAACTCACTCTTGAAGGCCTCGAGCCCACCCTTCCCAGAGGCCCTCCTTCTTCGGTTTCTTCCCCTCCTCCGCCATCATCTTCGCCTGCAAAGAGAAGAACTCAGAGGTTAGATCCACCCCCCCACTTTTCACAAATAACACATTTGTTGGACAGCCTACACGCTGAACACAGATGGCAAGGGTGGGGGAAGAATCTAGCTTTCATGGTCTTCAGACAGGACGGGCACTTCTGAAAAGGGGAGGGATACAAAGACAATGAGTATGACAGTCTCAAAGCCGTGATAACGGATTTTCAAGTAGAAACCAAAAAACCAACTCGAGAGAAGACATCCACTATTACGACCACCCTGACGGGACAGGAGACTTCTCAAGTTAATACACACCAAATACAACCAGAACCCCAAATTAAGAGAGAGAGAAAGATTATGACTATCTAGCTATCTCTCAACACTCTTAGTAACAGGGAGATGAACACATCACATACTACCCTAACGTAGGATCATGACATCAAGGAAAGAGCAAACTCTGGTTTATGACATCAAACCTCACTATGCAAAAGCTCCTACCAGGAGAGGGGACGTCAGATTAATGCAAGAAATATCTAGATCTCCAGAGATTCCCAGCTCTCGACTAATATAATATTAAATTATATATACTCGAGAACCCATGCACACGCAAGAGAGAAAATAGTGCAATAGCAAACGGCAGCAGAAAATGTATTTATTTTCAAATAATCATGCGCCATAATTAATAAACTCCCTTAGCCTGAGCACAGGCAACCATCCTCTTGTGCAGGAAAACACATCCATCCATCCGCCGAGGCTCCTCTTCCAGAAGAACTGATGAGGGGGATGGGACAAAAGGAAGGAGATATTTTATTTATTAATATATTATATCTCCAACCCGTAGACATATCACGATGATAAGTCATCCTGGGACATGAACCACCTTCCAGAGAAGACCAGGCAACCTTGTATAGACACAAGACACACCTGTAAGCATAAAACACAAGAGTTTATTAGCCCTAGGCACTGGGAAAAAATTTACAAGGATTCCCAGCGCCTGAAAACGCGGTACCGCCGAAAACGGCCACTACGAAAACCTTTAACACACAAAAGTTACAAGCCTAAAATAAAGGCCTGGAACAATGTCACCTTGGATGATGACGAGGAGGACTCCTCCAACATTCTTGCATCAGCCATGATGGATTGGGATGTAATTAGTTCTCGTAGAAATCAGAAAGAGCCTGTGAGGAATTTCACAAGTTGCTTCTTCAGCCAATATATTAGAAAACGGAAGTACCGGTGTGCGCATGCGCAGAGGGTGGTGTTTGTCATGTGCATGACTGTGTACTTCCACCTGCCCATTAGGGGCACCTAACTTTTTATAATTCTGAATATTATTGAAATTAGAGCTGATATATTAGTATATCAAGTGTTAGGGAGGTAAGTATGTTCTCATGATGTGAAATAAGCGTGTCTATAAGCAGGGGTCAAAATGTTCACTCTTCCACTTGTTTTTAAGACCTCAAATTGCTATGGATGGCATCAATTTTAGATGAGGTCATCCATGGATGAATTCAAATCCTGAAAATTTGCATTGCTTATTATGAAAGAATGACCTCAGTTCAGTTTGGGTGACCTCATTAAATGTCAGATCATTGCCATGGATGACTTGAGATTTTCAAACATTTTGACCCCCTGTCTATAAGCATGCTTATAAGCGGCCTGCCTATATATGTGCCTATAAGCGGCCTGCCTATAAGCATGCTTATAAGCGGCCTGCCTATATATGTGCCTATAAGCGGCCAGCCTATAAGTGTGCCTATAAGCGGCCTGCCTATAAGCGGCCTGCCTATAAGCGGCCTGCCTATATATGTGCCTATAAGCGGCCAGCCTATAAGTGTGCCTATAAGCGGCCTGCCTATAAGCGGCCTACCTATAAGCGGCCTGCCTATAAGTGGCCTGCCTATAAGCGGCCTACCTATAAGCGGCCTGCCTATAAGCGGCCTGCCTATAAGCGGCCTGCCTATAAGCGGCCTGCCTATAAGCGGCCTACCTATAAGTGTGCCTATAAGAGAACACTGATATTATCCACTGTTTAACCATTTAACACAAGACAAATTTGAGGAGTAAAGAGTCAAATTGCTTGAATTTGCAGAGGAAGGGAAATCTTCCTACACAGCTGTTGCTATCAATGTATGACACATTTCAAACTACTTTTCTATCTGCTGGACAGTCCAATCTATGATATACATATCTGTTAAATATGCTTTGTTTGTTGTTAGTGATAGCCGTCAGCATTGCTATAGCCTGTTTTGTCTGGCATTTAATTTCACTGTTGACGTTATAAAATTTGTGCTCCTGGTACCTCTGGGAAACAGGCAATAACATTCTCAGTAACAATGAGCAAATCATTTTTAACCATACGTATGGGTTAATGTATGTACACTAAATCTCAGAAATAACTTAGAACATTCTCTTGCCTGAGGAAGCAATATCTTCCAATCCAATTCTGTTTAACACATTCTCTTGCCTGAGGCAGCAGTGTCTTCCAATCCAATTATGGTCAAAATATTCAACAGAAAATTTCTTACATTGTGACATCTGATTGTACAAATTGCACAAATTCAGAGAATATTTTTAACAGCATTTCTATTTCTAACTAGAGGCCTTGGTTTTGCTTAAACTTGGACATTCTATCTATTTTTTAAATCGGACTCTGCATCCCACCATTCAGGTTCACTAACTTGAGCAATCTTGTACTGTAGCTGCTCAAAATACAAGATGACACCGCACAAATGGAGCAACCAGATTCTCAGGAACAAACTTGGTTCAGGTCTTAACCCTTTAACACTCATATCGGTAAAAAATGGCTTCAGCACTAGTGTTGAAAAATGTCGATTTGCAGACCAAGAGAAGACTATTTTTGAAAATTTACCACTGGAATGACTGGCTCAATAACCGAGCCAGTCATTCCAGTGGTAAATTTTCAAAAATAGTCTTCTCTTGGTCTGCAAATCGATATTTTCTATGAGAAAACTCAATTTAAAAAAAATAGATTCAAGTGTTAAACATCTTGTCATAGATGGTGTTTCACATCAATTACCCAACTGGTTTCTGAGATGTTTAAATGTTTATAAATTTCAAGATAGCCACTGACTAAATTGACCCTTCAACTTCTTTTGAAGGGCCTTGCATCTCTATGCACCTGCCTAATTTAAATGAAATCGTCTCAGTGATTCCTGAGAAATTATTCAACCGTAAAACTTGATGAAGGAACGACACCAAATGGATGATGGATGGTGCCCAAGTATGAACTCAAATCATTTGTCCTTTCAGGCCAGGTGAATTAATAGCCACTCTTGAGTGAGAGACATACCGACAGGACAGAACGGACGGAGGGGGATGGGGGCAGGCACAGGCAGGCAACCAGATTGACGGATTGACAGACAGATTCAGACATGCTGGCAGGCAGACATGAAGGCAGACAGGTAGCCAGGCAGGCAGACAGGTAGCCAGGCAGGCAGACAAGTGTGCAGGCATGTAGGCAGACAGACAGACAGACAGAGACAGACAGACAGACAGACTCCATAAGTATGTATCTCACCAAGTCTTCTATGTTTCCATATGTGTTTTTCTTCATACCCGATGCGCGAGTCACTACCCATCCGCCAAGTGAGCTGAACTCCATCGAGTCGGGCTCATGCCCAGTACATAGGCCTCTTTCGCTTAACTAAAAATTTTAAAGCACATGAATTAGTTCATACGTGAAATTGCTTCATATCGAGTGTGCCACACAGCAAAGCCGGTGAATAGTTTGAAGATAGTTTCATTATAAGCCAATAAGTTAATGTTTTCCAGTAGCATTCATTTCTAAACACTACTACATACTGATCTGGCCAATATTTTATACCTAACCCTGGGGCTTCACAAAGTGTATTTAAGTATAATAAGGAAATATTAGTTACCTCTCCGGGATGTAGAAATTGTGTGAGTGTAGCTTTCGTGACCATCTTGGTCACGTCTTCAGCACTAACTGACGGTCGCTGCCAACATCACTCCGATCAGTTCTTGTGGAGTCACGTGACAGCATGGACTGATAGACTGCTGGTATTTGGTGGCCCTCATCTTGGTTCATGGTTGATTGATGCTTGTAGATTTCTATGGCCTCTTTAACTTTCCGTTTAAATAAGTTGGTCTCGATGATGATGACCGGGGCACTGTTGGCGGGGATGACGTAGCCAGTGGATTATGTGTGTTCTGCCACAGCTGAGTTGGAATTGATTTTAAGATGTTCTTTGACTCTGATCTTAAGGTGTTGACGGGATTGTGGTAAGTTTTGATGTGGTGTTGTCTGAAGTCTGCCAAGGTGTTCTGATAGGCCTTTGATGTATGGAAGTCCGACTAGTGGAAGTCTTTCGACATCTGGTTGTTTATTACGAGGTGGGGGAGGTGGTTTTCTCATCCATGAAGTGTAACCATTGGCTAGGAGAGACTGTCGGATGTGATGTTCTTCTGTTTCGTCTGATGTTTCTGTGATGATGGAGTCTGCGCGGTGAAATAGAGTTCTGACGACTGACCTTTTGTGTTCCAAATGTGAAAATTTAGATATTGATCTGTGTGAGTGGGTTTTCTGTACACTGTAAGTTTGATAGTTGCGGAATCACTGACATGTACTAAGACGTCCAGGAAGGCAATCTGCCAATCTTCTTCGACCTCGCTGGTGAATTGGATGCATTGGTCGATACTGTTGAGGTGATCAGTGGAGGGTTGGATGTTGTAGTGGTGCAGGCATGTGAACGTGTCATCCACATACTGGTACCAGAAATTTGAGGGGTCTGTGGCTGTGCTAAGTGCTTGTTACTTGAAGGATTCCATATAAAGGTTGGCGATCACTTATTTAAACGGAAAGCTAGAGACCATAGAAACCTACAAGCATCAACCAACCATGAACCGAGATGAGGGCTACCGTATACCAGCAGTCTACAAGTCTATGCTGTCACGTGACTCCACAAGAACTAACCAGAATGACGTTGCCAGCGACCGTCAGTTAGTGCTGAAGAAGTGACCGAGATGGTCACGAAAGCTACACTCAAACAATTTCTACATCCCGGAGAGGTAACTAATTTTTCCTTACTATGAATCATCCTGGGATCGGGACCAACTTTTTCGGAAATATGTATTTAAGTACATTAAGATACTTATGTATGGGTTAAATGTCAAACACGGCGCTATGACTGGTATGTTGTCTACTTTATGAGGGCGTAATCTATGCACCTTTGTCAAACTGACCACTGATATTGGTTTGATCACGTTTATTAACCCTTTAACACTCATATCGTCCAAAAATGGCTTATATAGTGGTCTTGAGAAATGTCCATTTGCAGAACAAGCGAAGAATATTTTTGAAATTTTATCACTGGAATGACTGGCTCGATAACTGAACCAATCATTTCAGTAGTAAATTTTCAAAAATAGTCTTCTCTTGGTCTGAAAATGGATATTTTCTATGAGAAAAGTTAAATTTTCCTGAAAAAATTCAAGTCTTAAAGGGTTAAACTTGAATTAGTCTCCCATCAAAAGCTTCATCATTCTCACAATACACACATTATTATCAGCTAATTATTTTGCCAACTTGATGGAAAGCTGTTGCTGTTATAGGCAGCAACAGCTTTCAGTAAACTTGTTATAAGTATATTTCATGTCAGTTGCACCATTGCAAACATACAACTGGTATTGAACTATGCTAGGAACTTACTATGTGCTCACCGCGGAAGTGTTAGCATTACAAGAAGTTTTGTAATTGGCGATGACGATAATCTGAAATAATGGCACCAGCAAATATCTATCTAAAATGGCTGCTACAGCTCTAGTTAGTTAGTGTCCATAAATTTAACTAGGATATGTTTCTTTTATCAATAGATGAGAACTTTAACCAAATATGAGATATAAACGGCAAAGTTGAGCTAAGTGGAAAATCTTAGTTTTCATATTAAAAACTAGGTTTTAGCAAAGACAGTGACCTTGACCTTTGACCTTTTGCCTCCAAGGTGCCATGTGTCATTCTCCCTTGTGATAAAGAAACATGTGTCCACCTTTCGCTCCAGTATGATTAAGCAAACATGAGATATAAAAAGTAAAGTTTAGCTAAACACAAAAAGTTACTGATGAAAAGAAGTTTTTTTACGAAGACCAGAATGACCTTTGACCTTCTGACCTGGAAGGGCATTGTGTCATGCTCTCTCATTATAAGGAAGCATGGGACTTTAAGTTTGGGTCCAGTATGATTAACCAAATATGAGATATGAACAACTAAGTTGAGCACCACGCAAAATGTTAATGCTAAAAAAAAAATTATTCAGTGTCACAATTTATAATGATTTAACTTAAATGTCTGCATTCTGTGTGGTGAGCCATTTTGTTTTTCCGCATCTCAACCATTATATGTGGCAGTGTCATGAAATAAGCATTGCTTATTACATGGCATCACATAGGGGTTGGCAGGGCAGGGGCACAATGTGATGCCCTGACCCGATAGAAGATAGGAGCATTATGTACAATTATAGTTAATATGATTGACCACTGGATACAGACTGACCACTAGATACAGACTGACCTAGGAAAGGCAAACTACTTGGCAGAGGACGATCCCCCTGGTACTGCCCAATGAGGAAGCAATTAGGATATAGCCTCAAGACTGACCCTAAGCCTACCCATTTACCATATCGCAGTGCAAGTACTACCAGCCAGCCTCAGCAAATCTTAACCCTTACCACTCTGATGTTAATATTCTATCTTTTAATTGTGTCAATATCAAAGAAAGCACCATCTCCCACCAAATTTGTTGAAAAATTAACACCAGTTCATCTGTTAATTTAAAGGTCTTGTGAGGACTTGAGATCGATAACGAATTTCAATTAATTTTATGGTCTATTGCACTATTTAAATACAATAACCTCACTTTGGAGTGAGAGAAAATATGTTAGACATCCCAATAACGAGATTAAATGACGCCTCAGTCTAAAATACGTCACCGCTCGCTATGCCGTCACACTGGGAACGGTGCTGTGAGCTGGGTCAATATTTCTCTGTCTTTAGTACAAAGGTAATATATTTTAAAACATGCATTTAATGGGAGAGACTTCACATAGCATAACATAATTTGCCTCAGGTTGAAGCCAATCCTTCAAGAAATCAAAAAATTATGATTCTTGAAAATCTATTAGGATAATAAATGGTTTTATGGGTAGCCATATTAGTATATTAATAGGCCTAAACCATGGGTAATAAATAATGAGCAAAACCGGCAATATTTCAATGTATGGGACAAATAATCTTCAGGAATTAACAGTAGCCCTAATTGCAGATCCAATAATGCCATCCTTGAAAACATCCGGATTGGTAAATATCGGATATGAATATGTGTGAGTGTGATGAGGTGGGTGGGAGAGGTTGAGGATGGCTGTATGTGGTAGGCCTACATAAATTTGCGCACATGCCAGTTTGCTGCTCTCCAATTTAAATGTGCCTGTATTGGCGTGAATAATGTAAGTATTGAAACATTATTCTTTGGTCATTGTTTCCATGCGTAAATGTAATCTATCATTTTGCTAAAATAGTGCCATTATTCATATCTGAAAGAAGATGTAGGCTACAGAGTACAGTTACAATCGTTTCTGAAAATGATGAATGTAAAATTGTGTGTCTTATGTGAATTCCAGTAGTGAGTCTTTCTGTGATTTGACCGTAATTGTTTACCTATATGCTATATATTTTAACAAGGTGTTTGTATGAGACAGAGACATGGATTAACACGTTAGATTCAACAAAGTGGTCTGTCGGGTGAGTAGGGGTGCAGTGGGTGTGTGTGTGTGGGGGGAGGAGGGGGTCGTCACGCCTGTAACAATTACCACCACATCGATCGTTTCCAAAACAACTTCTTCCGTGTGATGTAAGTAGCCTGCATCAATATTTCAATGTTGTGAAAAAGTAAAACTTTAGTGAATAAACAAATTTTAAATAAGTAGGTAAACCAGATGTTTAGAGATCGCGAGCGTACGTCTTTACGTACAGTGCAGCTCATAAATAAGTTTAGATGCTTCCACAACAAAAAACAGAAACATGTCAGTTAGTACCATATCAACACGATGTAAGAAACGTTCTGTTAAATATTTTGAACATAATTGGGTTGGAATCCAATTATGTTCAAAATATTAAACAGTATGTTTTAAGTTATTTCTAAGCTGTACTGTAGTCTAGTGAATATTTGTATGTGACCCTTCAACTCATGCGGACGGCAGTGAAAGCCATGCTGTCACTGCCTAAAATGTAAACAAACAGTGTGTTCTCCATACTATTTTATGTAGACTATAAAAAATAGATTAGTTTTATAAATAAATTTACATTTAATTGACATTTTAGTTAATTTTAAGCACCTAATTGCTATATTGCAATCGTAAATTTATTTATACGCCTATGCAATGGTAAATTGTGATCGTACATGCCACAGTGTGCTGCTACTAACATTGAAAAAGTTATATGTTTGTGTACATGATCCTACACCCGCGTGCATGTCTCTAGCCTGCGTAAAATCATTAAAGTCAATCTAGAAAGATATAAGCTACCGTTAAAATTTGACTAAAGGACGCAGTTTTTTGGTCAAAATACATGTACTAGAAAGGGGGGTGCGTACTATAATCGAGAACATTCCTTCCGCACATTTTTGGGTCAAAAATTTTCTTAAAAAGTCACAGATTATACCACGGAAATTAAACTAAATGTTACCCTAGCCAATTCGCGCCGCCTGACGACTATGTTTAATGTATACTCCAAAAACACCAAGCGGAAGTGAAATTATTAAATTGGGGCGCATAAATATTGCTTATTCTTTAATACATATCACTTATTACATCAAAATTAATCCAGAATTTGACATAAAATGGCGTCGAGAAAAGATACGTGTATAAATCACGTGATTCGCCTCCAATCGCAAAAGATCTTTATTCTAATTAGAGCGAGTACTCGGATATAAACATTCTGGACTCGGAACTCGGAAATTGCTATATATCATCATTGCGCGATAGGAACTGAATGTTCCCGTACCTGTTTGATAACCAACTCCCGTTAGCGCATAAGATTACACAGCGCCTCCAATCACAAAAGAGCCAGATAACCAACTCCTGTTAGCGCATAAGATCACACAGTGCCTCCAAACGCAAAAGAGCCATTACAATCTGTTTATATTACTCGATTTCGATGTCTTCAAGGAGACATTTTATGCCAAAATTAGATTGATTTTGATGTAATAAACAATCTTTAATGAAGATACATGATATTTAGGCAGTCCTATTTAATAATTTCTCTAACATGAGAATTTTTAGTCATGCATTAAACATGACGCGGAGTGATGGTTATTTTTTATACCAATTTTCGACTTTTTAAAGGTACGTTTTTTCTAAATTTAACAGCGTCATACTTCAATACAAGAATTTTTTGGGCGGATTTTGGTCAAATTTGGGACAGCGTCCTATATTCGAGGGCGGCCTTTAGTCGAGAAATTACGGTATATAAATATGCATTCGTATAATTGTATTGCAAAGTGTGTGGTGATGTTTGATTCGATATAGTCTATCCCTGAACCTCGCACCGACCATATATACTATTCATGATCTACGTACACATCTGTCCATGTAGCCTACACACACACCGTAGGCTATATTGCCTATTGTTCTATTAGAATAACGTCTAAAGCACATGAGATGACTCAAAATGTATACCCCTGGTATTTTTGCATAAACCTACTTCTGCAATTCGCAAACCAATGTAATTTCGGGTCAAATTCACGTACACGAAACCCACTGTTACTGTCACCGCCAACAGGCGTATTTTAGCATTATGATACTAGTCACTATACAGGTCTGTCCTTTAATCAACAAAATATCATCCACTTTTGCGATAATAATAAACAGTATATAGTGTCCATGTGTGAACAATGAATTGCCATACAACACCAATGTGTAAAAATAGGTGCGTATACATGCAGTAGTAGGCGTCTAAGCTCCATATGGTAGGCCTATTATTTCGAATATTAATCTGACAGGAATTGACAACTGCTTCCGGGTGTGACGTCACAACTTTAGCTTGATAACTGAAAACGTTTAGTTGTCAAGACGGTTGCTATGTGCTTATCTCAGCATTGGCTGGGTCGATTAAAAAAATGTTAATAGCATTTTGCTCTTTTAGTAAAGGAGAATATATATATTATGATTGTCAAGTTAATCAGAGGAATCAGGTAGCTAGTCCTCACAACAGCTTTGACACCAGGGACAATATTCACGAAGAGGGTGTAACTTACGCCTTGCAAAACTTACACCCTAGAGTTATGCCTCATAGTTACGCCGTATTCACGAAGAAGGGTGCAAATAAATGCAATTAAGAATTTTGGTAATGTCCATACACTGACTCCTATGATCGCATATTTTGTAATTCTTTGGAGTCCTCATTGCCTATAAAACCGAGCCATATGAATTTTAAAATGCTAAAATAATCATCTATGTCCAAAACCGTAATGATGCGAATTGGATCTCTGAATTGATGATCAGCAATTTGTTCAGTGTAAGGGAATTGAGTTAATTTTGCATATTTTATCTCAAAGAAGTTAAATATTAGGATCTGTTAAACTACTACAGTATTCCATTTACACAGTTTCCAAAACACTGAAAAAACAGGAAATTCCTCACAAATAAAAATAGTAATGATGGGTATGCATCCATATATAGCATAGAGGATATCTTTAATGTTTCCTTGACATCCGATGAGCCACTGTTGTAAAATAAAGCAATTAAAAACTTTCAACGCAAATTAATGAAAAACTGTAACGTAAAATATTCGAAGTCCAAAACCATGAAAAAAACACTCCAAAAGAAGATCTGATGAGCCATTGTTGACTAATAAGGCTAATGAAAACCTTTTTAACGCAGAAATTATCCAAAAAACGTCAAAAAAACATGAGAAATTCACAGAAAATCTGCTTAGTAATGCTGAGGATTGCATCCATGCATTGGACAAAAACAGTCAGTAAAGTTTCATTAAAATCTGATGAGCCATTCTTGACTAATAAGGCTAGTGAAAAACTTTAACACAAATATCATCGAAAATATTCTTAAGTCCAAAACCACAAAAAAACATGAGAAATTCATGGAAAATCTGCTTAGTAATGATGTAGATCACATCCCTGCATTGGATAGAACCAATCCGTAAAGTTTCAATGAAATTTGATAGGCCATTCTTGACTAATAAGGCTAATGAAAAACTTTAACGCAAATAGCATCCAAAATATTCTCAAAGTCCAAAATCTAGGAAAAACTCCAAAAAAAAAAACTCCAAAAAACCCCATGAGAAATTCACAGAAAATTTGCTTAGTAATACTGAGGATTGCAGCCCTGCATTGGATAGAATGAGTCGGTAAAGTTTTATTAAATTGTGAGGAGTCATTCTTGACTAATAAGGCTAATGAAAAACTTTAATGGAAAACTCATCTAAAATATTCTAAGTCGAAAACCCCGTAAAAAACATGAGAAATTCTGCGAAAATCTTCTTAGTAATGATTAAGATAGTATGCTGACAAGGGATCGAACTAGTTGGTAAAGTTTCATCAAAATCTTATGATCCATTGTTGAACAATACTGAGACTTTAACACAAATATACTCCAAAATATTCTAAGTTTAAAACCATGAAAAAACATGAGAAATTACCAAATATATGCTTAGCAATGATGAAATAGTATCCCGACAAGTGATCGAACTAGTTGGTTTCATCAAAATCTGATGATCCATTGTTGAACAATAAGGATACTGAAAAACATTAACGCAAATATCCACCAAAATATTCTAAGCCAAAATCCATGATAAAAAACATGAGAAATTCTCACAAAATTGGCTTAATAATGATGAAGATCGCATCCCTGCATTGGATAGAACCAGTCTGTAAAGTTTCATTGAAATCTGATGGGCCATTCTTGACTAATAAGGCTAATGAAAAACTTTAACACAAATGACACACCGACGATGACGCCGTGGGAATTTGTAATCCCTATGTCTCGCTTTTCCCTTCGGGGCCAGAGAATAAGGATAATGAAAAACTTTAACGCAAATATCTATCAAAATATTCTAAGCCCAAAACTGTGAAAAAACCATGAGAAATTTCTAAGTCCAAAACCAAGAAAAAAACAAGAAATTCCCCCAAAATCGGCTTAGTAATGATGAAGATCCCATCCCTGCATTGCATAGAACCAGTCTGTAAAGCTTGATTGAAATCTGATGAGCCATTCTTGACTAATAAAGCTAGTGAAAAACTTTAACACAAATGACACGCCGACGCTGGCGACGACGCGGGAATTTGTAATCCCAATGTCTCACTTTTCCCTTCAGGGCGAGACAGAAAGCAGCTGCTATGACTTCACATTAAATAACACTTAGTATTTACAAACGGTCAACTAAATGCAAATTCAATTTATCGAATCCATATCTGAAATTCGACTGAAATTCGAGACCACATTAAAACCGATGGAAATAATGACTTACGCCTTGTAGTTCGAGCGCATAAGTTATGCCCGATTTTATGGATGAGCGTAAGTTAGGCTCTTTTAGTGAATACCGACATACGCCAAATTGGGGGCTTACGCCCTAGTTAGGCCTCTTCTAGGGTGTACATGCTCTTCGTGAATACGGCGCCAGAGTGGTAAGGGTTAGTTACCCAAATGCTCCGCAATGCACATGTTTTTATGTATATTTGTACCTGCTTGTAATGTTAACATTGTGTATAACAAAATACTTTGTTGGATTGAATTCGCATTGAATGACCAGATGCCCAAATGCCTTGACCCTCAGCTGCCCAAAATCTATGCTCTAAAGCCTGTTCTATAGAGCAATAGTATAGATCTGTCATGAGACAGATTACGTCTGACATAGGGAATTATGTAAAATAGTAAAAAGTGGAAAGCCACAATGCTGGAAACGGTAATTCATGTAGACTTGCACAATTACGTGATTATATCAAAAATCGTGATTATTTTTTAAATAGAGAATTTATATGATCAAAAATTATAAAATTGAATAATCTTGCATAATTGTTACTGCATAAAATATTTCAATTCCAACCTTTTAATTACTTCTTAATGAGATCGGTCCCGAAAGATGTCGCTTAAAGCCGATAGACGACAGACAGATGGTGGCCATGGCATAAGCTCACTTGGCCTTTCAGGACAAGTGAGCTAATAAACCTATATGCCAAGTTAGGTGATTCTAGCTTCTTGCATTCTTTAGCTATGGCATGTACTTAGTGACCCTGTGACCAGATATTTGGCTTTTTGACCTAAAACTGAAAATTTCTCTAGCCAGCAAAAATATGAAAAGATGTGTCAAATTTGTTTATTCTATCTTCTTGCATTGTGGAGATATGCTGTGGATAAACAGACAGACAGATGTCACTGACTGCAATACTCTCATCAGCCATTTAGGCAGCTTGAGGTAAATAATCTTACACTCTGACTCCAGGTGCTGGTAATTTTCAGATTGGGGTTTTTTCCTGAAAAAATTGGTCCCGATCCCTGGATGATTCATAATAAAGAAATATTAGTTACCTCTCCGGGATGTAGAAATTGTTTGAGTGTAGCTCCACCCAAACAATTTCTACATCCTGGAGAGGTAACTAATATTTCTTTATTCAAAATTTTCACATTGTTTTCAAATAATTCGGACTCCTTATAAAGTAGGTTATTGGTGTCTGAGGCAGCAACAGCTTACAGCAAAATTGTTGAATCCTACTAATCTTACATCGGTTTGGTAAAAAGCAGAATTTTGACATATGAATAAGGTCTAATATTTTTTGTAATAAGAGATGCATAAGTATTAATAAAATGGTACATAATTGTGGCATAAGACTCAGAGCTTGATGCTTAATTGTCAACAACCTGATCTCGTAGCTACATTCAGACAAATCATCCAATCACGTTCGTTTGAACAATTCTTCATCTCTATGGCCCAATGGTTCTTCCTGCCAAATTTGGCCAAACACGCCACATTTTGATTGGTCTACGGTGGCCATGTTTTTTTTACGTATTAACATCCCTCGAACAAATTTTAATGGGCCTTAGTCCCTAATAACATTTCACAAATTTGGGCCTGATCCGTTCAGCGGTTATGGAGAATAAGTTGTTTTCACAAAACTAGGTCATACAAGATGGCTGCTGAACTATCTGGCTAATCAAGTTCCCTTGAACAAAGTTGGTTCTGCTATGCCTCTAGATGATGATTCATGAGTCTTGCATCAATCCGCACAGCAAGATATTTCTAAAAATCGGTCAAAATCTAAGATGGCTGATCAGCTTCGTTTGAACAAGCTTGAATGCCCTTGAAGCCCAAGGATGCCTACTGACAAATTTGGTTGAAATCCTCCCAGTGGGTCTAAAGACATTTAAAATTTTCAATTGATTTACTACATGGGAGTTTTTGGCAGTAAAACATTCCACGATGGCCACCAAACCACTTATCCAAGAGTTTCGAACGTGGCCAATTTGAAATTAGCATACTCAAAAACCTATATAAAACCAATTTCGGCTTCAAAATCCATCACTTAAACAAATCCAATATGGCCGCTAAACACGCTACATTTTGATTGGTCCACAGTGACCATATTTTTTTTTATGTATCAACTTACTCTGAACAAACATTAATGGTCCCTAGTTCCAAATAATATTTCCCAAATTTGGGCCCGATCCATTTAGCGGCTATGGAGAAGTCGTTTTCATGAAAACTAGGTCATCCAAGATGGCTACCAAACCATCTGGCCAATCTGGCTCTAGAAGATGTTTCATGATTCTTGAATCGATCTGCCAAGCGGTTTTGGAGAAGATTTTTAGAGGTTTCCGTGAACAAAATTGGTTCAGCTGTGGCCATAGATGATGTTTCATGAGTCTTGAATCAATCTGCCAAGAGATTTCGGAGATTTTTAAAGAAGTTTCTAAAAATCGGCCAAAAATCCAAGATGGTCACCGACCAAATTGGCCGATCATCTTCGTTTGAACAAACTTGGATCTATATGCCATACGAATGCTTCTTGCCAAATATAATTGAAATCGGCCCAGTGGTTCTCGTGAAGACATTTTAAATTTCCAATTGCTTTATTATGGGAGTTTTTGGCGGGAAAGCAATCTAAGATGGCTGGCAAACCGTTTATCCGATCGCTTTGAAATAGGCAAATTTGAGATCAGCATACCAAAAAACCTATACAAATCCAATTTCGGCTTCAAAATCAACCAAATAAAAAATCCATTATGGCTGCCAAACACGCTACATTTTGATTGGTCCACAGTGGCAATAATTTTTTTACGTATTAACTTCTCTTGAACAAACTTTAATGGGCCTTAGTCCCTAATAATATTTCCCAAACTTCGCAAAAATTAGGTCATCCTAGATGGCCACCGAACCATATGGCCAATCAAGTTCCCTTGAACAAATTGGTTCAGTTATGCCCATAGATGGTTTCTCCAGTTTTGACTCGATCAGCCAAGCGGTTTCGGAGATTTTTAGACGTTTTCTGAAATCGGCCCAAATCCAAGATGGCCGGCAGCCAAACTGGCCAATCGGTTTCCTTTGAACAAACTTCGATCCCTATGCCATAAGGAAGCTTCCTGTCAAATATAATTGAAATCAACCCAGTGGTTCTTGAGAAGTTGTTTAAAGAAAAAGTTGATGGACCAGTCACCACGGCATAAGCTTACTTGGCCTTTCAGGCCAGGGGAGCTAATAATGTAAGCTAAGAAATGTTTGTTCTATATTTATTCATACCCTCCTCTCCAGGTCCTGTCCAATAATCCCGGCTTCACAACATGCAGTCAGATTCTTCTCATCCAACCAGAGAATCTTATTCTGTGCAAACAACAAGAGTTTATCAATATCAGAGATTATTAACACTGTATTTGTGAATTATCAAGAGGTCAACAACTTACAGCACATAAAAAGGGGCCTGTATCGCTCATATGACACAGCAGTATTTGAAAACAAAAATATTAAAACTTACGCTGTAAATCCAAATACTTGTGTACAAAGTACAGAAACCTAAATTCAACAAGACCTCGGCAAATGGCACATAATACCCCGCCATGATGACAAACCAATGAATGAGAGCTATTAGAAAATAGCGATTTCTTCCTCAGATGTAGACTAGTCATCCTCTGAAGTTTAAAAGTGATCCATTAAACGGTCATGGCGATATAGTTCGGAAACCAATTTTTAAGATGGTGGCCGGTGGTTGGTGGCCATATTGGATTTCAGATCATCTCAAAATTTGATATGTTTCTTCCTCTTGTCCAGGAATCCTATGAAGTTTCAAAGTGATCCACTAAACCAAATTTGAGTTATCATTCAGAAACCAATTTCCAAGACGGCTGTCAGTGTCTGGTGGCCATCTTGGATTTAGGATTATCATTAATTTTGGTAATTTTCTTCCACATATCTAGTCCAAACAGCCTATCAAGTTTTAATGTGATCCGATAAACAGCGTTATCATACGGAAACCAATTTTCAAAATGGCTGTCAGTGGTTCGGATCATTGTCGATTTCGATAGGTTTCTTCCTCAGACCTAGTCCAATCATCCTATGAAGTTTCAAAGCGATCCATTAAATGATAGCGGAGTTATCGTGCGGAAACTAATTTTCAAGATGGCCACCGGTGCCTGGCAGCCACATACCTAGTCTAATCATTCAATGAAGTTTCTAAGTGGTCCGATAAACAATAGTGATATCAATTTTCAAAATGGCCACCGGTGGTTGGTGGCCATCTTGGGTTTCGGGATCATCGTCTATTTTGATAATTTTCTTCCAGGTACCTAGTCCAACCAACCTATCAAGTTGCAATGTGATCCGATAAAAGGTAACAGAGTTATCATCCGGAAACCAATTTTCAAGATGGCTGCCAGTGGTTCGGATCATTGTTAATTTTGACAGTTTTCTTCCTCAGACCTAGTCCAATCATCCTATGACGTTTCAAAGTGATCCGTTAAATGATAGCTGAGTTATGGCGCGGAACCCAATTTTCAAGGTGGCCGCCGGTGGCTGGCAGCCATCTTGGATATCGGATCATTGTCGATTTCGATAGGCTTCATCCTCAGACCAAGTCCAATGATCCTATGAAGTTTCAAAGTGATCCAATAATCGGTAGCGGAGTTATCATGCGGAAACCACTGTCCCGCCCGCCCGTAAATGATATCACATTTTTTTGTTGGTGTATAAAAAGTGACAATTGCGAGAAGCATAAAGAAAATTTGGTGAGAAAAGAAAGAATATATGTTTAACACAACCCAAATTGAGGTGACCTCTGACAGATACAACCAACCAGGCGGACTGAAAACCGATAACTTTGTATTCAGCAGGATCCAAACCCTATAGAGTGACACTTTTATTCTCATAAACCATAACATAAGAACAGCTGAATTCTGACTGCCACATGTTTCTTCAAGTACATATATCAGCTTCCCTGCAACAAACTTGAATGGCCGTCAGATCCTAATCATATTTCACCAATCTTGGAGTGAGGACTTTGCAGACCAAATCGACCAATCTATTTTCACTTGAACAACTTGATTGACCAAGCAGTGCAAAATTAATATTTAGGTCAAAGTAAACAGATTGCAGCTGAAAGACATTACCACTCTTCTCTGCCTCCCTCCCTCCCTCCTTCCCACTCGCTCACCACCATGCCTAATACCACATATAGCAGACAGCAGTGACTACTGACTCGCTGTGAGTGAGTTCCGTAATTTGTTCATTGCTCATTGTAGGTCCCAGCATCTGCTAGCATTTCCCAAACTGCATTGAATACATTGAATAGACACACAGATGAGAGGCAGGATCTGGACAGATGGTTGTCATGGCATACGTGCACACACACACACACACACACACACACACACACACACACACACACACACACACACACACACACACACACACACACACACACACACACACACACACACACACACACACACACACACACACACACACACACACACACCAGTGGAAGATGTTAAAAAATAGTCTTGTCTTGGCCTGCAAATGGACATTTCTCAAGGCCACTGCAGATGCCATTTTTTGGCTGATATGAGTGTTAAAAGGTTAAGCGGAAAGCAAATATTCTATGATAGTTAAAAAAAATCAGGGGGGGGGGGGGGGGGCAGGAGTAACGCAAGATCACAGCCTGATTTTGAGCAACAACAATTTCAGTCAAGGTCTCAGGCAGGGCATGTATATCCGACGGTTGAACTGATTACATGCATGATAACAAGTTATGGAGTGGAAATGAAATGCGGGTGTACATATGCACAGACACGCAGATTCATGAATGGAGAGGCTATAGTCACGTTGATACTTCAGGAGACTAACGAGTCATAGTCTCCAGGAATGTGCAAATTCAAGCTCTCAATTTATTCAATGAATTTTAGGATCCTCTCTTGACGTTTGACCATTTTCAGAGTTTGTAACAATTGAATGGTGAAGCAGGCCAAACATTTTGCTCTTCGCAGTGATTTTGAGGAATATCCATTTGCATGGCAAGACTAAATTTGAAATTTTATCACCGAAATGACTGCCTTGATAAGTAAACAAGAAATGACTGCCTTGATAAGTAAACAAGAAATGACTGCCTTGATAAGTAAACAAGAAATGACTGCCTTGATAAGTAAACAAGAAATGACTGCCTTGATAAGTAAACAAGAAATGACTGCCTTGATAAGTAAACAAGAAATGACTGCCTTGATAAGTAAACAAGAAATGACTGCCTTGATAAGTAAACAAGAAATGACTGCCTTGATAAGTAAACAAGAAATGACTGCCGTGATAAGTAAACAAGAAATGACTGCCTTGATAAGTAAACAAGAAATGACTGCCTTGATAAGTAAACAAGAAATGACTGCCTTGATAAGTAAACAAGAAATGACTGCCTTGATAAGTAAACAAGAAATGACTGCCTTGATAAGTAAACAAGAAATGACTGCCTTGATAAGTAAACAAGAAATGACTGCCTTGATAAGTAAACAAGAAATGACTGCCTTGATAAGTAAACAAGAAATGACTGCCTTGATAAGTAAACAAGAAATGACTGCCTTGATAAGTAAACAAGAAATGACTGCCTTGATAAGTAAACAAGAAATGACTGCCTTGATAAGTAAACAAGAAATGACTGCCTTGATAAGTAAACAAGAAATGACTGCCTTGATAAGTAAACAAGAAATGACTGCCTTGATAAGTAAACAAGAAATGACTGCCTTGATAAGTAAACAAGAAATGACTGCCTTGATAAGTAAACAAGAAATGACTGCCTTGATAAGTAAACAAGAAATGACTGCCTTGATAAGTAAACAAGTCATTCTTATAGTAAATTTATTACCATTTCTGAAGTGTCCACAGACACAATCATCCGTCTCTCATTTGCAGGACATTCCAATGCTCCAGAGACACTCGTCCCTCCTGCAAACACACATATATAATCAATGTATGGACACTCAAGGGATCCAGAGACACTTGTCCCTCCTGAAAACACACACATATAATCAATATATGGACATTCCAAGGCTCCAAAGACACTTGTCCCTCCCGAAAACACATATATAGTCAATGTATGGACATTCTGAGGCTCCAGACCCTCATCTCTCGTGAAAACACACATATATAGTCAATGTATGGATATTCTGAGGCTCCAGACACTTGTCCCTCCTGAAAATACATATATATATATATATATATATATATATATATATAGTCAATGTATGGACATTCTGAGGCTCCAAACACTCGTCCCTCCTGAAAATACACATATATAGTCAATGTATGGACATTCTGAGGCTCCAGACACTCGTCCCTCCCGAAAATACACATATATAGTCAATGTATGGACATTCTGAGGCTCCAGACACTCATCCTTCCTGAAAACACACATATATAGTCAATGTATGGACATTCTGAGGCTCCAGACACTCATCCATCCTGAAAATACACATATATAATCAATGTATGGACATTCTGCGGCTCCAGACACTCGGGTCTCCTGAAAATACACATACAGTACAGCTCAGAGTTAACTTAACACAAAATGCGTCTGCAACGCGTGCATGATGCATACACAGCGGGTCTATTTAAAAATAATGGATGCATCACTTTCCAGTTGTGAATGGTAAAACAACCCAGTGTGAAAGTAAAAGAAATGGGTTGGAAACAGTTTGACAACGCGTCAGAACTTATTACACAACGCATTTATGATATTGGCTAGACAAGTCGTTTGAAATCTGATAACGTGAAACGTGTTCCTAATTATGCCACACTGGTATAACGACATTATGCGAGTCGACCAAGAAGGGCAACCGATTACTCGGGCATACACACATTATGCAATTATATTTTGCCATGGTACCATAAATTTTCGTGAAATTCCTGTCATGATTTTAGGGGGAGGCCTTTTTCAATGTTGAATAATTGGCAGTATGTCGCATTATCAGTTCCAATACAGCTGCCTGGTAACGTAAACATTCCATTCTTACAGAACAAAATGAACCCGGTTACTTATTCACTGCCTAAATTCACCACTAATGGGAAATGCCTCGCGCGACTGTCTCGCCGATCGATAATTATGCGCAGTCGTAGATTCTCAGAAAAGTGTAGTCGTAATTTGATTGGCTTGCTGGACATCTGACGTCATTATGAATGAATGAAAATTACTAACGTAATAAAATTTTGATCACGTGTCTCATCGTCATTCATAACAAATTGATGACATGATTTATTTTAACCAGTCTCTGAGCGACTCACGATCAACAATGGCGGAACGCAAAATGTACACGTATTCGCGGTGCCGCTTTTAAAAGCAATAAAGCAATATCTTAACGCCCACTTTGACTTTTAAATTAATAAAACAAACAATGTCCAGTTCATGAAATATAGTGAAATTAGCTCCCTGACTATTTATAATGTTAACTTTCACGGGTTCATTAAGGCACTGTTTATGATCTAGCTATGTTATTGCTACGTTTTATTTCCGTGAAAAGCCAATGAGATATCGGTACATGTTACAGCTTTAGGGGCGCATAGTATTTCATAACTAGCCCTGAACTAGTCTTTTTTCGTGTAGAGCACCGATGGGGATATTGCAGTAGCAGACACGAATCTGCTAATTTGTGCGTCATATTATCAATAAAAACCACACCATCTGCATGTTTTAATAAAAAGCGTCTACATTAGTCGAGCATTGGTACGCATAAGCCATATTTTGACATCTTTAATCCATAATTTTGCGTTTATTCGCTGTCTGTTCATCGCGAACACAGGCGATGCGTAGAAGTGATAATGAAGTTGCTTACGGACAATTTAAGTAAATTTATCAAATTTCCTTTTCACGAGTGAGATGACAGACTTACCTCCCTAACACTCTTGATATACTAGTATATCGGCTCTAAATTCAGAATTATAAAAAGGTCGGTGCCCTAATGGGCAGGTGGAAGTACACAGTCATGCACATGACAAACACTACCCTCTGCGCATGCGCACACCGGTACTTCCGTTACTAAATATTGGCTGACATAGAAGCAACTATTCAATAGCCAAAGGACCAGGCCTCCGTGGGGTGGCGAGGCCGGGATCCTGTTAGGGAGGTAAGTATGTCATCTCACTCGTGAAAAAGAAATTTGATAAATTTACTTATTTCACATCATGAGATCAAACTTACCTCCCTAACACTCTTGGTAACAAACAGAATTTGAAAGTAAATTTTGGTGGGAGGGAGGCAAGGTCCTAAAAACCAGCACACCCTCGAAGAGACTAGGCTCTTTGAATTCCCAAGATTTAAAATATCTGAAATTGTGACTGAAACCACAACCAGGAAAAGACTTTTGCATCGGATAATCGACCGATGAAGAGAGATTGGTCAAAAGGCAAATGCGCTCCCCCCCCCCCCCCCCCGCACCCCCCCCCCCTCTTTCTGAGGAAGGTTAGGAAAAAACGCTGCTCTAAATGACTAGCACGTTCTCTAATACTTAATGAAAAGTATTACTAGACATTGGAAAAAGAAGAATTGCTTCTATTTCAAAAACTCTCTGAAAGAACCACAATTAAGAGACATTAACCATCACCATATTAAAAAATTAAAATGACACCATCACTAAGACAAAAAAAATCAAAAAATGGTCATAACGACAGACCTCTGATGTCTTGGACGCGGCACTCATCTCTTCCCCCACCGCATTAAGAGAAATGTACCAGCTAATAGTAGGGATACCCTACCAACAAATGTGATATATGAAAATAGCAGCGGAGGAAACTATTTACAAACATAAAAGCTCTGCATTAATATTTTATTTTCTGAGGACTGAGACGGCGAGTGGGTTAGAAGTGTCACGAAGGTAATGGTCGGTAAAACTTGATTCACAGTGCCACTGGGCTACTGACATAATGTCTTCACTAGAAACACCATTAAATAATGCCGTGGAAGTTACCACACCACGGACACTATGAGCCTTGGCTCTATCTACCTGGATTCCAGTGGCTGTTTTATGACACAATTGGATACATTCTACTATCCATCTGGAAATAGTGTCTCTTGACGCCCTACCATGGGGTTCAATATATGACAACCATAGGGAACATGGGTCCGTCCGCCAACGGCAGGTAAAATAATAGGTTTACCCGGATACTTTAAAGATTGATTCTTAGCCAAGAAATTCAATCTTGGTAGAAGCTTAAGGCCTTCACCTGTAACTATATAACGGTCAGGCTCAGCAGACAAGGCATGAATTTCACTCCTGCGTCTGGCTGATGCTGCCCCAACTAAAAATACAGTTTTAAGTGTCAATAATTTAACAGATATAGCACTCAAAACCTGCAGAACCAGAGAAAGACTCCATGACGGTGTCAGTGGAGGCTTTCTTGGTCTGAGATTGCCCATACCTTTAATAAGAGTATTTAAAACACTTACTTCATCACTTCCCCTCTTTGCCAAGCAAGGGATAACAGTCATCAATGCTGATTTATATCAAGCAATAGAATTAGGTTTAAGACTATAGGTATCATACAGGTGACAGAGAAAATCAGCTACTACCTGAATAGATGCCTCCATTCGGATTGATACACCTCTTTGAGCACCATTCTGCAAATCTGTTGATTTTATAATTATAAGCTCTGGAGGTTGACCCCCTCCTGGCTCTGGCCATGAAATTGGCTGCTTGCTCAGAAAAGCCCTCCTTAATCGCGGATTGTTTGACAACATCCATCCAGTCAATTGAAACATTGACGGATTGTTGTGAAGGGTCTTGCCCTGGAAGATAATATTGTCCATCAGCAGCAGAGGAACCGGATTGCAAACCAGAAGGTCCAGCAGATCCGTAAACCAGGATCGGCTTGGCCAATTCGGGGCGATCAGAAGCACTTGACATTCCTCTTGTCTGATCTTCTGAAGGATTCTTGGAATCAGGATTGTTGGAGGGTATGCGTATGCATACATTCCCTTCCAACTGATAGCTAGCGCATCTATTGCGATAGCGCTTGGATCTGGAATCGGAGAAACGTACGTCGTCATCTTCGCATTCTTCTTCATTGCGAACAAATCTATGTTGGGCTTTCCCCAATGATTGAACAGGTGATCCGCCACACATTGATTTAGTTGCCATTCCGTAGGCAGAATACTCATCCTTCGGCTCAATGAGTCTGCTAACAGATTCAGCCTTCCCGGAATATGAACTGCTTTCAAGGTGATCATATGATCCATGCACCAGCAAAGCAGCTTCCATGTCATCATAGAGACTGGGCGACTTCGTGCCGCCCTGGCGGTTTATGTAACTCACTACTGTAGAGTTGTCTGAACGTATCATCACAAATTTTAGGAAGTGTTCCAGGCCTAGAATTACAGCCCGCAATTCTAGCATGTTGATATGTTCCTTTGACTGTTCCAGATTCCAAAGCCCTGATATAGTGGCTTCTTCCAGGCAAGCTCCCCAACCCTCCATCGATGCATCCGTAAACATCGTTACTTGAGGGTGGGGAGGGGTCAGCATGACCCCCGCCGGGAGATTTCCTCTCTCCATCCACCAATGAAAGTGATGAATGAGAGGGTCCAACACTTGAATGCGCGAGTCCAGTGATCCTGAACTCTGCGTCCACTGAGTCATGAGAAACAATTGAATCGGCCGCCTGCGTAAGGCCGCCTGAGGAATGACTGGTTCCATTGAAACCATCATACCTAACATTCTCAGATAGACTCGTGCTAGAATATAATGACTGTTGCAAACCAACTGGATGCACGAGAGGAGATTTTCCACTCTCTCCTGGGATGGATAAACATATCCTATCTCAAAATCGAAGAACACACCCAGGTAAACAAACTTCTGGGATGGAGTCAGCTCTGATTTCTGAAAGTTGATTATCCAGCCTAAATCTGTGAGAGTTTTCAAAACTATCTCCAGATTTGCTGTCAAACTCTCTGTGTTGTGTGCTTTCAGCAACCAGTTATCTATGTAAGTGTGAACAGCTATATTTCTCCTGCGGAGGTATGCCGTGATAGCAAGTACCACTCAAGTGAAGACCCTTGGAGCCGTCGAGATGCCGAATGGAAGAACCTTGAATTCCCATTGGCGTCCCTGAAAAGCAAATCTCAGGAACCTACGAAAATTCCTTGCAATTGGAATGTGGAAATAAGCATCCTTGAGATCTATAGATGCTGTCCACATCCCCTTCTCTAACCCCAACAACACCGATCTTACTGTTTCCATTTTGAAAGTCGGTGTGTCTAAAAACTTGTTTAGAGGTTTGAGGTTGAGAATTGGTCTCCACCCCCCGGTGTTCTTTGCCACAAGAAACACGGTTGAATAGAAGCACGGGAAATCCTGCACCGGTTGAATTGCTTCTTTTAGAATTAGAGATTCTATCTCCTCTTCTATGCACAACTGCTTGGCCGGATCTCTTGGAATTTGAGTCCAGACCGGTACCAGAGACAAATGCAACGGCGGACATCTTATCCATTCTGGACTGTATCTGTGCGAAAGCCATTGCAAGACTAAGCGGTCCTGAATTAACCGCGCCCACTTCTGAATGTGACAAGTCAAACGACCTCCCACTGGTGCACCTAGGGTTGACGGGTTGCCCATAAATTTTAGAAGTGGGTGTGTCTCTGGTATGAGTGACAACACCCGAGGGGTACTTGTGATAACCGGAAAAAATTTTCTTGCATCCGGCCCGGTTACCACGCGACGCTCCTCGCGCGCCGCGACCAGCACCACGTGCACCACGGTGCCAAACCGGGCCACAGGCTGAACCATGAAACCTGCTCCCGAGGGAACAGTGCCATAGGTGCGAGCGGTCACGCTCCCCATGAGAGGAGTGTAGACATTCACATCCATGTCTTCAGGTAGTCCTCATCATCTTCCTGGTCAGGAAAGTTAGACTCTGGATTACCAAAGAAAACTAATCCAGACTGACCAGGAGACTGCTCGAAATCAGATGATGAGTTTACTCTGCGAGTGATCGTGGTCAGGCATGCTGGTCGGGTCCCGCCTGATGCTTCTCACGCCGCTGGCACACCAGGCGATGCGAACATCAAGCCTGGGTCCAAGACGGCCGCCCCTCGATCAGTAAACACTTTGTCCGAGCTAATAGGCCATGATCCAGGGACGGGGGCTACCTGCACTGAGGTCGATGCGCAGGAAGTTGAAACACCTGTGCCAGGCAACATGCCGCGAAGCATGTCAGGCATCAGGTCTTTCAAAGTCCTACGCATTTCACTCACTAACTCAACCTTGAAGGCCTCGAGCCCACCCTTCTCAGAGGCCTTCTTCTTACGCTCCTTCTTCAACTTCTTACCCTCCTCCGCCATCATCTTCGCCTGCAAAGAGAAGAATTCAGAGGTTAGATCCCCCCCCCCCCCACTCTTTACAAATAACACATTTGTTAGACAGCCTACAAGCTGAACACAGATGGCAAGGGTGGGGGAAGAATCTAGCTTTCATGGTCTTCAGACAGGATGGACACTTCTGAAAAGGGAAGGGATACAATGAGTATGATAGTTTCAAAGCCTTGTTAATGGACTATTTAGTAGAAACCAAAACAAACTCGAGAGAAGACATCCACTTTTATGACAGACCACCCTGACGGGACAGGTGACTTCTCTAGTTAATAAAACACCAATAACAACCAGAACCCCAAATTAAGAGAGAGAGAGAGAAAGATTATGACTATCTAGATATCTCTCCACACTCCTAATAAACAGGGAGATGAACACATCACAGACTTCTCTAAACTAAGATTATGACATCAAGGAAAGAGAAAGACTCTGGTTGATTATGACATCAAACCTCAATGCAAAAGCTCCTTCAAGCAGAGGGGATGTCAGAAAAAATGCAAGAAATATCTAGATCTTACAGACATTCCTAGCTCCCGAATAATATAATATTAAATTATATATACTCGAGAACCCATGCACACGCAAGAGAGAATATAGTGCAATAGCAAAAGGCAGCAGAAAATTGTAATTATTTTCAAATAATTATGCGCCATAATTAATAAACTCCCTTAGCCTGAGCACCGGCAACCATCCTCTTGTGCAGGAAAACACGTCCCTCCATCCGCCGAGACTCCTCTTCCAGAAGAACTGATGAGGGGGATGGGACAAAAGGAAGGAGATATTTTATTTATTAATTTATTATATCTCCAACCCTTAGACATATCACGATGATAAGTCACCCTGGGACGTGAACAACCTTCTAGAGAAGACCAGGCATCCTTGTTTAGTCACAATACAAACCTGTAAGCATAAAACACAAGAGATTAATAGCTCTAGGCGCTGGGAAAAAATTTACAAGGATTCCCAGCGCCTGAAAATGCGGTACCGCCGAAACGGCCGCAACGAAAACTGGTAAGACACAAAAGTTACAAGTCTTAAATAAAAGCCCGGAACAATGTCACCTTAGATGATGACGAGGAGGACCCCTCCAACAGTTTTGCATCAGCCATGATGGAATAGGATGATTTTAAATAGAGAAATTCTCGATAAAGAGCCTGTGAAGATTTTCCACAAGTTGCTTTCAGCCAATATATTAGAAAACGGAAGTACCGGTGTGCGCATGCGCAGTGGGTGGTGTTTGGCATGTGCATGACTGTGTACTTCCACCTGCCCATTATGGGCACCTAACTTTTTATAATTCTGAATATTATTGAATTTAGAGCTGATATACTAGTATATCAAGAGTGTTGGGGAGGTAAGTATGATCTCATGATGTGAAATTCACTATGATTAACCTATGTCAAATCTCGCCAGTCGGCATGTTTCGCTGCGCTGGATGTTTATAAAAGTTAAATGAGAAACGAACCGATGCTTACGATTCTTGCACTAGATGTAAAACGTTCCCGGGCGCAAAACATTCAGGGGCGCAAAACGTTCAGGGGCGCATCGTTACATTAATTCTCAACCGGGAATCTAGATTTTGTGCTTCGTAAAATTTATAATTTTGATTTTTAATATTATGTCCCGCTGTCTTTTTTAGGAAAACTTTCTCATATTTACCTTTGCCCCTTCTAGCAAATGTAATGTACCGCTAAGTTTGATTGGATCCTGGGTAGTTAGAGCCATGGAGTTGGTATGTACGCCAGGTATTACGCAATGCACATATGAATCTTTTAAACGCATTTAAAATTTGGCGTCTGTCCCATTTTGATTTTAACAACACGTTTGGCACTATCTCTGGGGGACATCAAACAAGTTCAAACATGCTTATTTACGCATTTAATAATCATTCTCAACGCATGTATTTATTATTTTAAAAGCATCAAAAAAATTAACTAGATGCGTTGTGAATGCATTGTGTTTTTAAAACCGATGCTTTGGAAATGGGCCTTCAACGCATCATGCACGCATTTCAGACTCGTTCGTACGTTAAGTTATCTTTGAGCTGTACTGTATATAGTCAATATATGGACATTCTGAGGCTCCAGACACTCGTCCCTCCTGAAAATACACATATATAGTCAGTGTATGGACATTCTGAGGCTCCAGACACTTATCCCTCCTGAAAATACATATATATATATATATATATATATATATATATATATATATATATATATAGTCAATGTATGGACATTCTGAGGCTCTAGACACTCGTCCCTCCTGAAAATACATATATATATAGTCAATGTATGGATATTCCAAGTCTCCAGTGACATGCGTCCCTCCTGAAAACACACACATATAATCAATGTATAGTTTGTATGGCCAAGTTTAGCAATGATCCCATCAAGAACGTTTGAGTTATTGCATGGAACTGAAAGTCTAGACGGACAAATGGAAAAAAAGACTAATGAATAAACAAACAAATGAGAAGACAAAACAAATACTATACATCTACATTAAGACACAATTAACAGTACTGAACAGTGAACTGATGTGAACTTATGTGAACTTGATATCTGCTAACTGCTAATCAATGTGAAAACAATGTTGTTGAAAGCTGTTCCTGTCTAAGACACATCAACATGATACAGCAACACTTCTTTCTGAAGAAAGATTTAACCGTTTCAACGACAAGTCCCTGAAATGGCACATTCTTTTAAGATGCATAGCATATTCTGTTGAATATTTTGAAATTAATAAGACTGGAAGCTGTTGCTCCCTAAGGCAGCAACGGCTTCCAGTAGTCTAGTGTCTCACACATGAAGACTCAAGAGCTACACTTACCTCCAAATGGAATAAGGACCACATTGTGCTCACATGCTAGATTCACAAGCTTGACCACGTCATCGTGACTCGCTGTAAACAAAACAATAGAAATATTAACCATCTTTCTAACAACTGAAGTGAGTAACCACCTGTTCTAACAACTGAGCACAGTAACCACCCATCCTAACAACTGAGCGAAGTAACCACCTGTCCTACCAACTGAACGCAGTAACCACCTGTCCTAACAACCGAGCTGAGTAACCATATGTCCTAACAATTGAGCAACCACCTGTCCTAAAAACTGAGCTGAGTAACCACCTGTCCTAAAAACTGAGCTGAGTAACCATCTGTTCTAACAACTGAGCTGAGTAATTACATGACCTAACAACTGAGCACAGCAACCACCTGTTCTAACAACTGAGCGCAGTAACTAACTGTCCTAACAACTGAGCTGAGTAACCACCTGTCGTAACAACTGAGATGAGTAACCACCTATCCTAACTACTGACCGCAGTGGCCACATGGCCTAACAACTGAGCGCAGTAACCACCTCTAACAACTGAGCGCAGTAACCATCTGTCCAAACAACTGAGCTGAGTAACCACCTGTCCTAACAACTGAGTGCAGTAACCACCTGTCCTACCAACTGAGCACAGTAACCATCTGTCCTAACAACTGAGCACAGTAACTATCTGTTCTAATAACCGAGCTGAGTAACCACCTATCCAACAACCGAGCTGAGTAACTACCTGCCCTAACAACTGAACGCAGTAACCACATGTCCTAACAACGGAGCTGAATAACCACATGTCCTAACAACTGAGCGCAGTAACCACCTGTCCTAGCACCTGAGCGCAGTAACCATCTGTCCGAACAACCGAGCGGAGTAACCATATGTTCTAACAACTGAGTAACCACCTGTCCTAATAAACTGAGCTGAGTAACCACCTGTCCTAATAACTGAGCTGACTAACCATCTTTTCTAACAACTGAGCTGAGTAACCACATGTCCTAACAACTGAGAGAAGGGTCATTCCATCTCAAATCAGCAAGTGGTCCCCACCTGACCATCTCAGAATTGCTTAATATTTTGTTTACAGCTACCTACACATATTTTAGGCGATTATACAAAATTATAGAGTCCAGTTTTACATACTTTTCAAAATATTGCAGTCTGAATAACATAGGGGTGGCGAAAATATTACAGGGTTTTCGCACATGTTATTTTTTCCGCAACTTTCAAGTCCTAATATCTCCCTTATTATACATGCTAGCCATCTGAAATTTTTATCATTAATTCACTGCTATGTGTCTTACTGGAAAAGAAATGCCAAATACCTTTATAAATCTTTATTTAATACTTTACCAAAAATGGCAAAATAATCTTCGACATTGTGCATTTTGCAACTTTTATCTGAGAATAAAACACAAACTGTATGCAGTTAGGGCTTGCCTTTTCACATGCTTTATGTATCCATATAGATGAACATGCACAGGTGTTTGTAACCTCCTAAGTTTATAACTTTTAGAGATATGACTTGTTGAAAACAAGAAAATCTTCACGCATGTCAAGTTTCAGCTGCAAATATTATTAAGAGGGACAGGTGGCACACACTATTGCTATATATCAAAAGAAAGCATATGGTCTAGCCTTTAATTTGATACCTAGAACAACTTGCCCCTATGATTATTTCAGTGTGATACTAATTTAACAAAATTGGGTTATTTTGTCAATTCGCGAATGGTTATCATCCTAGACTTAATTCTGTAAAATAAATTTAAATATTACTTTAAAATGTTTAAGAAACAGGGTGATATATCTAATGAGACATGTTGCTAATATATCTTATTTTTACATTAATATTTATATTTAATACATGTAGATACGCACACAGTGTATATGAACATAATATAGCTTAGCAATTATGTACATATCTACTGACTAGAAATTTCAAGAAATAAAATTTTACCTAATTTTCTTGTGTCAGTGTTATATTTTCATACCTGCAGCCCACTTACCAAGGAAACTCAATTTAAATCAAACTATTAACTGTCTGGTCATTAATATTTTCTTGTTTGTTTTACAGATTGAGTGACTATGGCATCTAAGATGGCTGCCTGTACTATTGGCATGAACTGCAAATATGACTGTCATAAACTGACTTACTGCAAAAAGACAGGCTTTGTGAAAATATGTGATTTATCACTTCAAGATAAAGACCTTATGTTTAAACGTTGTGACTTACCACAGAATATGACAGTAACTCAACAAAGTACAGTATGCTTGCATCATAAAAAGTCGTACCTAGACAAATATGAATTCTTAGAAAAGAAGTGCTGTGATCCATATTCTGTTCATGGTCAGCCAGTCAGAGGAAACTTACGTACCTTGAATACCACTGCAACTGAGAAACTAAATAAAACCACAGGGAATAATAACATTAAACCCGGTCAAAAGTTATGTCCAAAGTGTATGATAAAATTTTCATTGGATACTAAACCTGTTGCAGAACTTACAGATGATGATAATTTAGAAAGTGATTCATATGACACAGATCAGAGTGATGGCAAGCATGCAAGTCAACTAAATACCAGCATAACCTCACTTGGATGCTCTCCCCTCAAAATAAAGGTCAGCCAGAGAGATATGGTTGGTTATGGTAAACGCAAACTAGCCCAAGCAGAGACTGCCATGAAATATCAGCTTGCCAAAAATTTGAAAGTAGAGCCAGATGATTTGGTAAAGAAGACACCAGTTTGTCAGCAATGTACAGATCTTAAAGAACTTATTTTATGTATGAAGCAAAAATGTAGTGTGTCAAATAGACAAAAGCAAATACAAATACTGACAATGGCACCTCCAAGCTGGTCACTTGAGAAGACTGCTACAGAATTTAATGTGACAAAGTATGTGGTTAGGAAAGCCAGAGAGTTAAAAAAAAACCATGGCATTCTTGCGGAACCCTCAACCAAGAAGGGAAATGAATTAACAGAAGATGTCAAGAAACAAGTGACCGTGTTTTATGAAAGTGATGAATACTCTCGTTTGTGCCCTGGAAAAAAGGACTACCTTTCAATAAAAATTGATGGAAATCGTATACACAAACAAAAGCGCCTGCTCTTAGCAAATTTGAATGAACTGTACGTAGCATTTAAACAAAAGTATGAATCCTGCAAAATAGGGTTTTCCAAATTCTGTGAACTGCGCCCAGCATGGTGTATAACAGTTGGGGCCTGAGGCACCCATTCTGTGTGCATCTGTGAGATGCACCAAAACGTGAAACTTTTGTTTGCTGCAGTTGGTGAACTAAAACTGGAATACACTTCATTAATGTCGCTTGTTGTTTGTGACATTCATTCCAGAGACTGTATGATACACCGCTGTAGCCAGTGCCCAGGAAAAGATGCCCTGCATACACATATAACAGAGCTTATCCACAATCAAATGGAAATGGATGAAGATGATGTCATTAATTTTAAACAGTGGGGGCATACTGATCGGACTTCCATTGTTACTAGACAGGAATGTGTGCCAGACTTCATCAATCTGCTGTGTGACCAACTTGATAATCTGACAACCCACCATTACATTGCGAAAGCACAAGCTGCATACCTTTCTAGCTGCAAAGAGACATTACATGAACATGGTAATACAATGTTAGTATTGTTAGACTTTGCAGAGAATTACTCCTTTATAATTCAGGATTCCATTCAAGGATTTTATTAGGCTAACAAGCAAGCAACGTTGCATCCGTTTGCTGTTTATTACTCCAAAGACGGCATGCTGTGTAAGCCTTTATCTCTGTGTGTAATCAGTGATTGTATGCAACATGACACAGTAAGTGTGTATGCGTTCATTAATGTTGTGGTAAAATACCTTAAAGAAATGCTGCCTCATGTTAAGCATGTAAAGTACTTTAGTGATGGATGCGGAGGACAATATAAAAACTATAAGAATTTCCGCAACCTGTGTCTACATTCACAAGATTTTGGTTTATCAGCTGAGTGGCATTTCTTTGCAACAAGCCACGGTAAAAGTGTTTGTGATGGAATTGGAGGAACAGTTAAGAGACTTGCTGCAAGAAGCAGCCTGCAACACACCACAGACAATCATATTCTTACGCCGGTAGAATTATATGAGTGGTCACAATCTAATGTTCATGGTATCACTTTCTTTTATGTATCACTCACTGATGTGGAACAGCATCGCCCTAGTGTACTAAAGCGTTTCGCAAATGCAGGTACGATTCCTGGAACAAGGAGCCATCACTGCTTCATTCCCACCAGTACTAGTGAGTTACGCATTAGTAGAATATCTGCTGATGAAAACGGTGCTAGTACGAAAGTGAGCGTCTCAGGCACAGAAACGTCTCTAAACTTTCAACCAGGACAGTATGTAGCCACGGTTTATGATCAGAACTGGTATCTTGGAAACATTGTAGAGATATCGGAGGAGCATCAAGATCTTCTGATTAACTTCATGCAGCCAAAAGGTCCAGCAAGATCATTTTCTTGGCCACGAAGACGAGATGAATGTGCTGTTCCAATTGATCATATTCTCTGTGCAGTGAGAAACCTTACCACAATAACTGGTCGTCAGTATAAGTTGGATCAGGACACAATGACACAAATTACAGAATGTTTCAGAACATTTTCTGCTACCAAGTTTCTGTCGTAAATAACTTCTGTTACATGTAAGCAACTGTACTATGCTAGTATGCTGACTACCTCCTTGTACATAGTTAGCAACAGAAAGAGAAAGCCTAAACATGATTGATATACAAGATACAATTACATATAATTTAGTGAAGTTACCTTAATGCAGCTTTAATCCTCAGCATACTAGCATTAACATTCTCTTGTTTTTGGCATTAACAGATTTGGAAAACAATTTCCTTAGATGATGATGATGTTTAAGGCAGCAGCATCTTCTGAGAAAGTTGTTTACAAAAGTGGCATCAATTTAACCTTGTTTTAAATTGGAAATTTTTGAAAATTTTGACATTAGTGCTAAAGATTTATATGGAAGCAGTGTTACATACTTATTACTTTAAATTTGTTCTTGAATATTCAATCCACTTTGAAGTATTTCCGAAGTAATTACTGAGTTATGCATAATTAATCAATCGCGAATTGACAAAATAACCCTATTTTGTTAAATTAATATCACACTGAAATAATCATAGGGGCAAGTTGTTCTAGGTATCAAATTAAAGCTTAGACCATATGCTTTCTTTTGATATATAGCAATAGTGTGTGCCACCTGTCCCTCTTAATAATATTTGCAGCTGAAACTTGACATGCGTGAAGATTTTCTTGTTTTCAACAAGTCATATCTCTAAAAGTTATAAACTTAGGAGGTAACAAACACCTGTGCATGTTCATCTATATGGATACATAAAGCATGTGAAAAGGCAAGCCCTAACTGCAGACAGTTTGTGTTTTATTCTCAGATAAAAGTTGCAAAATGCACAATGTCGAAGATTATTTTGCCATTTTTGGTAAAGTATTAAATAAAGATTTATAAAGGTATTTGGCATTTCTTTACATTTTCCAGTAAGACACGTGGCAGTGAATTAATGATCAAAGTTTCAGATGGCTAGCATGTATAATAAGGGAGATATTAGGACTTGAAAGTTGCAGAAAAAATAACATGTGCGAAAATCCTGTAACATTTTCGCCACCCCTATGTTACTCAAACTGCAATATTTTGAAAAGTATGTAAAACTGGACTCTATAATTTTGTATAATCACCTAAAATATGTGTAGGTAGCTGTAAACAAAATATTAAGCAATTCTGAGATGGTCAGGTGGGGACATTTCTGGAAATTTGCTGATTTGACACGGTATGACCCAGAAGTAACCACCTGTTCTAAGAACTGAGCGCAGTAACCACATGTCCTAACAACTGAGCACAGTAACGACCTGTCCTAACAACTGAGCTGAGTAATCACCTGTCCTAACAACAGAGCTGAGTAACTACCTGCCCTAACAACAGAGCTGAGTAACTACCTGTCCTAAGGACTAAGTGCAGTAACCACCTGTCCTAACAACTGAGCTGAGTAACCACATGTCCTAACAACTGAGCACAGTAACCACCTGTCCTAACAACCGAGCTGAGTAACTAACTGTCCTAACAACTGAGCGCAGTAACCACCTGTCCTCACAACAGAGCTCAGTAACCACATGGCATAGCCACTGAATGCAGTAACCACCTGTCCTAACAACTGAGCTAAGTAACCATCTGTCTTAACAACTGAGCACAGTAACCACATGTCCTAACAATTGAGCTGAGTAACCACCAGTCCTAACAACCGACTGCAGTACCCACATCTCCTAAACAACTGAGCTGAGTAACCACATGTCCCAACAACTGAGTGCAGTAACCATCCATCCTAACACCTGAGCTGAGTAACCGCCTCTCCAAACAACTGAGCTGAATAACCACATGTCCTAACAAACGAGCTGAGTAACCACCTGTCCTAACAACTGAGCGCAGTAACCACCTGTCATAACACCTGAGCGCAGTAACCATCTGTCCGAACAACCGAGCGGAGTAACCATATGTTCTAACAACTGAGTAACCACCTGTCCTAAAAACTGAGCTGAGTAACCACCTGTCCTAATAACTGAGCTGACTAACCATCTTTTCTAACAACTGAGCTGAGTAACCACATGTCCTAACAACTGAGCGAAGTAACCACCTGTTCTAACAACTGAGCACAGTGACCATCTGTCTTAACATCTGAGCTAAGTAAGCACATGTCCTAACAACTGAGCGCAGTAACCACCTGTCTTAACAACTGAGCTGAGTAACCACCTGTCCTAACAACTGAGTGCAGTAACCACCTGTCCTAACAACTGAGCTGAGTAACCACATGTCCTAAGGACTAAGCGCAGTAACCACCTGTCCTAACAACTGAGCTGAGTAACTGCCTGTCCAAACAACTGAGCTGAGTAACCACATGTCCTAACAAACGAGCTGAGTAACGACCTGTCCTAACAACAGAGCCGAGTAACCACATGTCATAGCCACTGAATGCCGTAACCACCTGTCATAACAACTGAGCAGAGTAACCATCTATCCTAACAACCGAGCTGAGGAACCACCTGTCCTAATAACTGAGCTGACTAACCATCTTTTCTAACAACTGAGCTGAGTAACCACATGTCCTAACAACTGAGCGAAGTAACCACCTGTTCTAACAACTGAGCACAGTGACCATCTGTCTTAACATCTGAGCTAAGTAAGCACATGTCCTAACAACTGAGCGCAGTAACCACCTGTCTTAACAACTGAGCTGAGTAACCACCTGTCCTAACAACAGAGCTGAGTAACTACCTGTCCTAACAACTGAGTGCAGTAACCACCTGTCCTAACAACTGAGCTGAGTAACCCATCTGTCCTAACAGCCGAGCTGAGTAACCACTTGTCCTAACAAACGAGCTGAGTAACTAACTGTCCTAACAACTGAGCGCAGTACCCACCTGTCCAAACAACTGAGCTGAGTAACCACCTGTCTTAACAACCGAGCGCAGTAACCACATGTCCTAACAACCGAACTGAGTAACTGCATGTCATAGCAACTGAATGCAGTAACCACCTGTCCTAACAACTGAGCGCAGTAACCACACGTCCTAACAACTGAGCTGAGTAACCACATGTCCTAACAACTGAGCGCAGTAACCACATGTCCTAACAACTGAGCACAGTAACCACCTGTCCTAACAACTGAGCTGAGTAACCACCTGTCCTAACAACTGAGCACAGTAACCACCCGTCCTAACAACTGAGCTGAGTAACCACTTGGCCTAACAACTGAGTGAAGCAACCACCTGTTCTAACAACTGAGCTGTCCTAAGGACTAAGTGCAATAACCATCTGTCCTAACAACTGAGCTGAGTAACCACATGTCCTAACAACTGAGCACAGTAACCAACTGTCCTAAGAACTGAGTGCAGTAACCATCTATCCTCACAACAGAGCTGAGTAACCACATGTCATAGCCACTGAATGCAGTAACCACCGGTCCTAACAACTGAGTGCAGTAACCATCTGTCCTAACAACTGAGCACAGTAACCACCTGTCCTAATAACTGAGCTGAGTAACCACCTGTCTTAACAATCGAGCGCAGTAGCCACATGTCCTAACAACTGAGCTGAGTAACCACATGTCCTAACAACCGAGCCCAGTAACCACCTGTCCTAACAACTGAGCACAGTAATCATCTGTCCTAACAACTGAGCTGAGTAACCAACTATCCTAACAACCGAGCTGAGTAACTACCTGTCCTAACAACTGAGCGCAGTAACCACATGGCCTAACAACTGAGCGCAGTAACCATCTGTCCTAACAACCGAGCTGAGTAACCATGTCCTAAAAATTGAGCTGAGTAACCACCTGTCCTAACAACTGAGCCTATTAACCATCCGTCCTAACTACTGAGCACAGTAGCCACATGTCCTAACAACCAAGCTGAGTAACCACCTGTTCTAACAACAGAGCTGAGTAACTACATGTCCTAAGGACTAAGCGCAGTAACCACCTGTCCTAACAACTGAGCTGAGTAACCACATGTCCTAACAACTGAGCACAGTAACCACCTGTCCTAAGAACTGAGTGCAGTGACCATCTGTCCTAACAACCGACCGCAGTAACCACATGTCCTAACAACTGAGCTGAGTGACTGCCTGTCCAACCAACTGAGCTGAGTAACCACATGTCCTAACAAACGAGCTGAGTAACCACCTAGCCTAACAACCGAGCTGAGTAACTATCTGTCCTAAGAACTAAGCGCAGTAACCACCTGTCGTAACAACAGCTAAGTAACCACCTGTCCTAACTACTGAGGGCAGTAGCAACATGTCCTATCAACTGAGCGCAGTAACCATCTGTAACAACTGAGCGCAGTAACCATCTGTCCAAACAACCAAGCTGAGTAACCACCTGCCCTAACAACCGAGCTGAGTAACTATCTGTCCTAAGAACTAAGTGCAGTAACCACCTGTCCGAATACCTGAGCTCTGTAAACATTAACCACCTGTCTGAATACCAGAGCTCTGTAAACATTAACCACCCGTCTGACTACGTGAGCTGACTGTAAACATTAACCATCTGTCCGAATACCTGAGCTCTGTAAACATTAACCATCTGTCTGAATACCTGAGCTCTGTAAACATTAACAACATGTCCGAATACCTGAGCTCTGTAAACATTAACCATCTGTCCGAATACCTGAGCTCTGTAAACATTAACCACGTGTCAGAATGCCTGAGCTCTGTAAACATTAACCATCTGTCCAAATATCTGAACTATGTAAACATTAACCATCTGTCCAAATACCTGAGTTCTGTAAACATTAACCACATGTCCGAATACCTGAGCTCTGTAAACATTAACCATATGTCCGAACACCTGAGCTCTGTAAACATTAACCACCTGTCGGAATGCCTAAGCTCTGTAAACGTTAACCACCTGTCTGAATAGCTGAGCGCTGTAAACATTAACTACCTGCCTGAATACCTGAGCTCTGTAAACATTAACCACCTGTCTGAATACCCGAGCTCTGTAAACATTAACCATCCGTCTGAATATGTGAGCTCTGTAAACATTAACCACCTGTCCGAATACCTGAGCTCTGACTGTAAACATTAACCACCTGCCTGAATGCCTGAGCTCTGACTGTAAACATTAACCACCTGTCTGAATACCCGAGCTCTGTAAACATTAACCATCCGTCTGAATATGTGAGCTCTGTAAACATTAACCACCTGTCCGAATACCTGAGCTCTGACTGTAAACATTAACCACCTGCCTGAATGCCTGAGCTCTGACTGTAAACATTAACCACCTGTCCGAATACCTGAGGTCTGACTGTAAATTTTAACCACCTGTCCGAATATCTGAACTCTGTAAACATTAACCACCTGTCTGAGTATGTGAGCTCTGACTGTAAACATTAACCACGTGTCTGGATACCTGAGCTCTGATTGTAAACATTAACCATCTGTTCGAATACCTGAGCTCTGTAAACATTAACCACCTGTCTGAATATGTGAGCTCTGTAAACATTAACCACCTGTCTGAATACATGAGCTCTGACTGTAAACATTAACCACCTGTCTGAATATGTGAGCTCTGACTGTAAACATTAACCACCTGTCTGAATACATGAGCTCTGACTGTAAACATTAATCACCTGTCTGAATACTTGAACTCTGACTGTAAACATTAACTACCTGTCTGAATACCTGAACTCTGACTATAAACATTAACCACATATCCTACCAACCGAGCTGAGTAACCACATGTCCGAACAACCGAGCTGAGTAACTACATTTTCTAATAACTGTGTGCAGTAACCACATGTCCAAACAATTCAGCTGAGTAACCACCTGTCTTAACAACTGAGCTGAGTAACAACCTGTCCTAAGGACTAAGCATAGTAACCACCTGTCCTAATAACTGAGCTGAGTAATCACATGTCCTAACAACTGAGCATATTAACCATCCGTCCTAACTACTGAGCACAGTAGCCACATGTCCTAACAACTGAGTGCAGCAACCACGTGTAACAACTGAGCGCAGTAACCATTTGTCCAAACAACCGAGCTGAGTAACCACCTAGCCTAACAACCGAGCTGAGTAACTATCTGTCCTAAGAACTAAGCGCAGTAACCACCTGTCTTTACAACCGAGCGCAGTGACCACCTGTCCTAACAACCAAGCTGAGTAACCACCTGTTCTAACAACAGAGCTGAGTAACTACCTGTCCTAAGGACTAAGCGCAGTAACCACCTGTCCTAACAACTGAGCTGAGTAACCACATGTCCTAACAACTGAGCACAGTAACCACCTGTCCTAAGAACTGAGTGCAGTAACCATCTGTCCTAACAGCCGAGCTGAGCAACCACCTGTCCTAACAAACGAGCTGAGTAACTAACTGTCCTAACAACTGAGTGCAGTAACCATCTGTCCTAACAGCCGAGCTGAGCAACCACCTGTCCAAACAACTGAGCTGAGTAACCACCTGTCTTAACAACCGAGCGCAGTAACCACATGTCCTAACAACCGAACTGAGTAACCGCATGTCATAGCAACTGAATGCAGTAACCACCTGTCCTAACAACTGAGCGCAGTAACCACATGTCCTAACAACTGAGCTGAGTAACCACATGTTCTAACAACTGAGCACAGTAACCACCTGTCCTAACAACTGAGCGCAGTAACCACCTGTCTTAACAACTGATCTGAGTAACCACCTGTCCTAACAACTGAGCACAATAACCATCTGTCCTAACAACTGAGCGCAGTAACCATCTGTCCTAACAACAGAGCTGAGTAACCACATGTCATAGCCACTGAATGCAGTAACCACCTGTCCTAACAACAGAGCGGAGTAACTACCTGTCCTAACAACAGAGCGGAGTAACCACATGTCCGAACAACCGAGCTGAGTAACTACATTTTCTAATAACTGTGTGCAGTAACCACATGTCCAAACAATTCAGCTGAGTAACCACCTGTCCTAACAACAGAGCTGAGTACCACATGTCCGAACAACCGAGCTGAGTAACTACATTTTCTAATAACTGTGTGCAGTAACCACATGTCCAAACAATTCAGCTGAGTAACCACCTGTCTTAACAACTGAGCTGAGTAACAACCTGTCCTAAGGACTAAGCATAGTAACCACCTGTCCTAATAACTGAGCTGAGTAATCACATGTCCTAACAACTGAGCCTATTAACCATCCGTCCTAACTACTGAGCACAGTAGCCACATGTCCTAACAACTGAGTGCAGCAACCACGTGTAACAACTGAGCGCAGTAACCATTTGTCCAAACAACCGAGCTGAGTAACTATCTGTCCTAAGAACTATAAGCGCAGTAACCACATGTCTTAACAACCGAGCGCAGTGACCACCTGTCCTAACAACCAAGCTGAGTAACCACCTGTTCTAACAACAGAGCTGAGTAACTACATGTCCTAAGGACTAAGCGCAGTAACCACCTGTCCTAACAACCAAGCTGAGTAACCACCTGTTCTAACAACAGAGCTGAGTAACTACATGTCCTAAGGACTAAGCGCAGTAACCACCTGTCCTAACAACTGAGCTGAGTAACCACATGTCCTAACAACTGAGCACAATAACCATCTGTCCTAACAACTGAGCGCAGTAACCATGTCCTAACAACAGAGCTGAGTAACCACATGTCATAGCCACTGAATGCAGTAACCACCTGTCCTAACAACAGAGCGGAGTAACCATCTATCCTAACAACCGAGCTGAGTAACCACATGTCCGAACAACCGAGCTGAGTAACTACATTTTCTAATAACTGTGTGCAGTAACCACATGTCCAAACAATTCAGCTGAGTAACCACCTGTCTTAACAACTGAGCTGAGTAACAACCTGTCCTAAGGACTAAGCATAGTAACCACCTGTCCTAATAACTGAGCTGAGTAATCACATGTCCTAACAACTGAGCCTATTAACCATCCGTCCTAACTACTGAGCACAGTAGCCACATGTCCTAACAACCAAGCTGAGTAACCACCTGTTCTAACAACAGAGCTGAGTAACTACATGTCCTAAGGACTAAGCGCAGTAACCACCTGTCCTAACAACTGAGCTGAGTAACCACATGTCCTAACAACTGAGCACAGTAACCACCTGTCCTAAGAACTGAGTGCAGTAACCATCTGTCCTAACAGCCGAGCTGAGTAACCACCTGTCCTAACAAACGAGCTGAGTAACTAACTGTCTTAACAACTGAGCGCAGTACCCACCTGTCCAAACAACTGAGCTGAGTAACCACCTGTCTTAACAACCGAGTGCAGTAACCACATGTCCTAACAACTGAGCGCAGTAACCACATGTCCTAACAACTGAGCTGAGTAACCACATGTTCTAACAACTGAGCACAGTAACCACCTGTCCTAACAACTGAGCTGAGTAACCACATGTCCTAACAACTGAGCACAGTAACCACCTGTCCTAAGAACTGAGTGCAGTAACCATCTGTCCTAACAGCCGAGCTGAGTAACCACCTGTCCTAACAAACGAGCTGAGTAACTAACTGTCTTAACAACTGAGCGCAGTACCCACCTGTCCAAACAACTGAGCTGAGTAACCACCTGTCTTAACAACCGAGTGCAGTAACCACATGTCCTAACAACTGAGCGCAGTAACCACCTAGCCTAACAACCGAGCTGAGTAACTATCTGTCCTAAGAACTAAGCGCAGTAACCACCTGTCGTAACAACAGCTAAGTAACCACCTGTCCTAACTACTGAGGGCAGTAGCAACATGTCCTATCAACTGAGCGCAGTAACCATCTGTAACAACTGAGCGCAGTAACCATCTGTCCAAACAACCAAGCTGAGTAACCACCTGCCCTAACAACCGAGCTGAGTAACTATCTGTCCTAAGAACTAAGTGCAGTAACCACCTGTCCGAATACCTGAGCTCTGTAAACATTAACCACCTGTCTGAATACCAGAGCTCTGTAAACATTAACCACCCGTCTGAATACGTGAGCTGACTGTAAACATTAACCATCTGTCCGAATACCTGAGCTCTGTAAACATTAACCATCTGTCTGAATACCTGAGCTCTGTAAACATTAACCACATGTCCGAATACCTGAGCTCTGTAAACATTAACCATCTGTCCGAATACCTGAGCTCTGTAAACATTAACCACGTGTCGGAATGCCTGAGCTCTGTAAACATTAACCATCTGTCCAAATATCTGAACTATGTAAACATTAACCATCTGTCCGAATACCTGAGTTCTGTAAACATTAACCACATGTCCGAATACCTGAGCTCTGTAAACATTAACCATATGTCCGAACACCTGAGCTCTGTAAACATTAACCACCTGTCGGAATGCCTAAGCTCTGTAAACTTTAACCACCTGTCTGAATACCTGAGCTCTGTAAACATTAACCATCCGTCTGAATATGTGAGCTCTGTAAACATTAACCACCTGTCCGAATACCTGAGCTCTGACTGTAAACATTAACCACCTGCCTGAATGCCTGAGCTCTGACTGTAAACATTAACCACCTGCCTGAATACCTGAGCTCTGTAAACATTAACCACCTGTCTGAATACCTGAGCTCTGTAAACATTAACCACCTGTCTGAATACCTGTGTTCTGTAAATATTAACGACCTGTTCGAATACCTGAGCTCTGTAAACATTAACCACCTGTCCGAATACCTGAGGTCTGACTGTAAATTGTAACCACCTGTCCGAATACCTGAGCTCTGTAAACATTAACCACCTGTCTGAGTATGTGAGCTCTGACTGTAAACATTAACTAGCTGTCTGAATACCTGAACTCTGACTACAAACATTAACCACGTGTCTGGATACCTGAGCTCTGATTGTAAACATTAACCATCTGTTCGAATACCTGAGCTCTGTAAACATTAACCACCTGTCTGAATATGTGAGCTCTGTAAACATTAACCACCTGTCTGAATACATGAGCTCTGACTGTAAACATTAACCACCCGTCTGAATATGTGAGCTCTGACTGTAAACATTAACCACCTGTCTGAATACATGAGCTCTGACTGTAAACATTAATCACCTGTCTGAATACTTGAACTCTGACTGTAAACATTAACTACCTGTCTGAATACCTGAACTCTGACTATAAACATTAACCACGTGTCTGGATACCTGAGCTCTGATTGTAAACATTAACCATCTGTTCGAATACCTGAGCTCTGTAAACATTAACCACCTGTCTGAATACATGAGCTCTGTAAACATTAACCATCTGTCCGAATACCTGAGCTCTGACTATAAACATTAACCACCTGTCTGAATACCTGAGATTTGATTGTAAACATTAACCATCTGTTCGAATACCTGAGCTCTGTAAACATTAACCACCTGTCTGAATACATGAGCTCTGTAAACATTAACCACCTGTCTGAATATGTGAGCTCTGACTGTAAACATTAACCACCTGTCTGAATACATGAGCTCTGACTGTAAACATTAATCACCTGTCGAAATACTTGAACTCTGTAAACATTAACCACCTGTCTGAATATGTGAGCTCTGACTGTAAACATTAACCACCTGTCTGAATACGTGAGCTCTGACTGTAAACATTAACCACCTGTCTGAGTATGTGAGCTCTGACTGTAAACATTAACCACCTGTCTGAATACCTGAGCTCTGTTTGTAAACATTAACCACCTGCCTGAATACCTGAGCTCTGTAAACATTAACCACCTGCCTGAATGCCTGAGCTCTGTAAACATTAACCACCTGTCTGAATAGCTGAGCTTTGACTGTAAACATTAACCGCCTGCCCAAATACCTGAGCTCTGACTGTAAACATTAACCACCTGTCTGAATACCTGAGCTCTGACTGTAAACATTAACCACCTGTCTGAATACCTGAACTCTGACTGTAAACATTAACCACCTGTCCGAATACCTGAGCTCTGACTGTAAACATTAACCATCTGTCTGAATACCTGAGCTCTGTAAACATTAACCACCTGTCTGAATATGTGAGCTCTGTAAACATTAACCACCTGCCCGAATACCTGAGCTCTGACTGTAAACATTAACCATCTGTCCGAATACCTGAGCTCTGGCTGTAAACATTAACCATCCGTCTGAATATGTGAGCTCTGTTAACATTACCCACCTGTCCGAATACCTGAGCTCTGACTGTAAACATTAACCATCTGTCTGAATACCTGAGCTCTGTAAACATTAACCACTTGTCTGAATACCTGAGCTCTGTAAACATTAACCACCTGTCTGAATACCTGAGCTCTGTAAACATTAACCACCTGTCTGAATGCCTGAGCTCCGTAAACATTAACCACCTGTCTGAATGCCTGAGCTCTGTAAACATTAACCACCTGTCTGAATACCTAAGCTCTGATTGTAAACATTAATCACCTGTCCAAATACTTGAACTCTGTAAACATTAACCACCTGTCTGAATATGTGAGCTCTGACTGTAAACATTAACCACCTGTCTGAATACGTGAGCTCTGACTGTAAACATTAACCACCTGCCTGAATGCCTGAGCTCTGACTGTAAACATTAACCACCTGTCTGAGTATGTGAGCTCTGACTGTAAACATTAACCACCTGTCTGAATACCTGAGCTCTGTTTGTAAACATTAACCACCTGCCTGAATACCTGAGCTCTGTAAACATTAACCACTTGTCTGAATACCTGAGCTCTGTAAACATTAACCACCTGCCTGAATACCTGAGCTCTGTAAACATTAACCACCTGTCCGAATACCTGAGCTCCGTAAACATTAACCACCTGTCTGAATGCCTGAGCTCTGTAAACATTAACCACCTGTCTGAATAGCTGAGCTTTGACTGTAAACATTAACCGCCTGCACAAATACCTGAGCTCTGAATGTAAACATTAACCACCTGTCTGAATACCTGAGCTCTGACTGTAAACATTAACCACCTGTCTGAATACCTGAACTCTGACTGTAAACATTAACCACCTGTCCGAATACCTGAGCTCTGACTGTAAACATTAACCATCTGTCTGAATACCTGAGCTCTGTAAACATTAACCACCTGTCTGAATATGTGAGCTCTGTAAACATTAACCACCTGCCCGAATACCTGAGCTCTGACTGTAAACATTAACCATCTGTCCGAATACCTGAGCTCTGGCTGTAAACATTAACCATCCGTCTGAATATGTGAGCTCTGTTAACATTACCCACCTGTCCGAATACCTGAGCTCTGACTGTAAACATTAACCATCTGTCTGAATACCTGAGCTCTGTAAACATTAACCACTTGTCTGAATACCTGAGCTCTGTAAACATTAACCACCTGTCTGAATACCTGAGCTCTGTAAACATTAACCACCTGTCTGAATGCCTGAGCTCCGTAAACATTAACCACCTGTCTGAATGCCTGAGCTCTGTAAACATTAACCACCTGTCTGAATACCTAAGCTCTGATTGTAAACATTAATCACCTGTCCAAATACTTGAACTCTGTAAACATTAACCACCTGTCTGAATATGTGAGCTCTGACTGTAAACATTAACCACCTGTCTGAATACGTGAGCTCTGACTGTAAACATTAACCACCTGCCTGAATGCCTGAGCTCTGACTGTAAACATTAACCACCTGTCTGAGTATGTGAGCTCTGACTGTAAACATTAACCACCTGTCTGAATACCTGAGCTCTGTTTGTAAACATTAACCACCTGCCTGAATACCTGAGCTCTGTAAACATTAACCACTTGTCTGAATACCTGAGCTCTGTAAACATTAACCACCTGCCTGAATACCTGAGCTCTGTAAACATTAACCACCTCTCCATTTACAGGCAAAGAGCAGAACTACAACGCGATCCATTATCGAGTCAAGCATTGCAATGACAAGTGATATGATGCAATCCATTATCCAGCCAGGATATTATCCAGCCAGGCATTGCAATGATGTGGTCTCAAAATATATTTTCTTCACCTACAAATGGTCATTTCTCAATATGCGTGCAGAAGGCATTTTTGGCCGGCGTGACCGTGAAAGATGTGCCTATTTCTGTGTATGGTTAAACATGTTAAACGATTAAGAGGTTCATAAACAATAGTCTCTAAGGATGGCAGAAGAAAAACTAGATTATAAACAGCACATGACACCTTGCAAACAGCAGCCATTCACACAATCTTGTTTGCCACAGGGATTGACGGATAGATTGTACTGGCAGGCAAAACAGACAAACAAATGAAATTAATCCATACATTATAAGTTATTGAGCAGGAAATGAATACAAAAACATTTGTGACAAATTTTAAGTATTTCGATGGATACAACTACGGTGAATCTAGACACGTTTTGCTGATATGCAATCTCAACCTAGGGCATGCCATCAGGAATTGACACACCAAATTTGAAATGAATCCACACATTATAAGTGAAGTTATTGAGCGAAAAATAAAATCGCAGACGCATGGATGAATGGGTGACGGCATCATCTCCCTTTTTTAACCCTTTAATGGTCAAATTTGGACACGAAAATTTCAATATCTGCCTATTGAATGTCCATTCATAGGCCAAGATAACACAATTTTTGATAATTTATCACTGGAAGGACTGGCTCAATAACCGAGCCAGTCATTCCAGTGATAAATTTTCAAAAAATTGTGCTCTCTGGGCATGTAAATGGACATTCCACAAGACCCTAAAAGAGACCGGTTTTGGCTGGTATGACCATTAAAGGGTTAATTAAGCCAGGTGATAATCAGCTTACATAACAAGGGGCCCAAGGGGCCTGTGTCGCTCACCTGGAGCACTATGCATTTTTGTCAAAATTGTTGGTGGGTGGTTTAGTAGTCTTTTAAATGAGTTTGTGGACATTTTTGCAAGTCCAATATGGCCGCTAAACACGGTACATTTTGATTGGTCCGCTGCGGCAATGTTTCTGATATAGCTCCTTCCCTTGAACAATCTTTTAATGGGACTCAGGGCCTAATCATATCTCCCAGATTGCGGCCCAATCCGTTCAGTAGTTCTGGAGTTGTTTTGGCAAAAAATAGGTTATCCAAGATGGCCACCAAACCATTTGGCCAATCAAGTTCCCTTGAACAAACTTAGTGCAGCTCTTGCCCTAGATGATATTTCATACGTTTTGAATTGATCCCCCCAACGGTTTCGGAGAAGATTTAAAAAGATATTTCGACCAAAATCCAAGATGGCCACCAACCAAACTGGTCGATCGGCTTTGTTTGAACAAACATGGACATCTATGCCCTAAGAATGCTTCATGCCAAATGTACTTGAAATCAGTCCAGATGTCCTCGAGAAGACATTTTAAATTTCTCATTGCTTTAGTATGGGAGTTTTTGGCAGGAAAAAGATCCAAGATGGCTGCCAAATCGTTTATCCGACAGTTTAAAAAATGGCACATATGAAATCAGAATACCCACAAGCATATATAAACCCAATTTCGCCCTCAAAATCCATCAAATAAAAAATCAAATATGGCCGCCAAGCATGCTACATTTTGATTGATTAGTACACAGCGCCCATGTTTTTTGACAGATTACCTTTGCTTGAACAAACTTTAATGGCCCTTAGTCTCCAATCATATCTCCCCAATTTCGGCCTTATCACTTCAGTGGTTCTTGAGAAGTCGTTTTCGGGAAATCTAGGTCATCCAAGATGGCCGCTGATTCATTTGGTCAATCAAGTCCTCTTGAACAAACTTGGTTTACCTCTCACCCTAGATGATGTTTCATGAGTTTTGAATCGAGTCCCCCAGCAGTTTCGGAACAGAAGATTTTGAAAGATGGTTCCTAAAATTGGTTAAAATCCAAGATGGCCGCCGGGCAAATTGGCCGATCGGGTTAATTTGGACAAACTTGGATCCCTATTCCCTAAGGATGCTTCCTACCAAATTTAATTGAAATCGGCCTAGCAGTTCTCAAGAAGACATTTAAAATTTTCCATTGCTTTAGTGTGGGAGCCTTTGGCGGGAAAATAATCCAAGAGGGCTGCCAAACCGTTTATCCAACAGTTTCGAAAATGGCAAATTTTAGCTCAGAATAGCCAAAAACATGTAAAACCAATTTTGGCCCCAAAAACCTTCAAGTAAAAAAATCCAATATGGCCGCCAAACACATTACATTTTGATTGGCCCACGGTGGCCATGTTTTTTGATGGATCAACTTCCCTTGAACAAACTTTAATGGCCCTTAGTCCCTTATCATATCTCCCAAATTTGGGTCTGATCCTTTTACCGGTTCTCGAGAAGTCGTTTTCGGGAAAAATAGGGCATCTAAGATAGCTGCCAAACCATTTGGTCAATCAAATCCTCTTGAACAAACTTGGCTTACCTCTTGCCCTAGATAATGTTTCATGTGTTTTGAATCGATTCCCCAAGGGGTTTCGGAGAAGATTTTTAAAGACATTTCCTAAAATCAACTGAAATCCAAGATGGCCGCCTTTCAAATTGGCCCATCGGGTTCATTTGAACAAACTTGGATCCCTATGTCGAAAGGATGTTTCCTGCCAAATATAACTGGAATTGGCCTAGTAGTTCTCAAGAAAAAGACATTTTAAATTTCCCATTGCTTTAGTATGGCCACCAAACCGTTTATTCGACAGTTTCAAAAATGGCAAATTTGAGTTCAGAATACCCAAAAACATATATTAAACCAATTTCGGCCTCAAAATCCATCAAATAAAAAATGGCCACCAAACACGCAACATTTTGATTGGAAATGGTGGCCATGTTTTTTGATGGATCACCTTCCCTTGAACAAACAAGACGTTTTCTCGAATCAGCCAAAATCCAAGATGGTCGTCGGCCAAATTGGCCCATCGGCTACGTTTGAACAAACTTGGATCCCTATGGGCTTAGGATGCTTCCTGCCAAATATAATTTAAATCGGCCCACCGGTTCTTGAGAAGTCATTTAAAGGAAAAGTTGATGGATGGACGGATGACGGATGGATGGACGGATGATGGACACACGACGGACAGTCGCCATGGCATAAGCTCATTTGGCCTTTCAGGCCAGATGAGCTAAAAATGCTAGCAGACTGCATGCAGCGCACAGCTTGAAGAGTTTCCATTCAGCAAGCATATCAGAAGCACATTCTGTCTGGACAGTCACTACTGCATCCGAATCTAGGCTTACATATACACGGGTGCGCATACAGATACACGGGTGCGCATACAGATACACGGGTACGCATACAGATACATGGGTGGTTTTTCTAAGAGATTGCTGCACACACAAATCTGTAAAGCTAATATGGATCATTAATTTGGTAACCATTAGGTTGTAGTTATTTAGCTGGCAAGTAAGCAAAATAGAGGCTATCTGAAAACAAGAGGCCCAAGGGGCCTGTATCGCTCACCTGGACCATAGGCATTTCAACTAGAATGCTCTTTATGAACAAGATGGCCACCAAACCGTTTATCCGAACGTTTTGAAAATTGCAAATTTGAGATCAGAATACCCAAAAACACATACAAAACCAATTTCGGCCTCAAAATCCATCAAATAAAAAAATCCAATTTGGCCGCCAAACATGCTATATTTTGAATGGGCCACAGCGGTCATGTTTTTTGATGGATCAACTTCTCTTGAACAAACTGTAATGGCCCTTAGGCCCTAATCATATCTGCCAAATTTTGGCCCGATCCCTTCAGCGGTTCTGGAGAAGTCATTTTCACTACAACTAGGTCAACCAAGATGGCCGCCAAACCCTTTGACCAATCAAGTTCCCTTGAACAAACTTGGTTCAGCACTTGCCCTAAATCATATTCCATGAGGTTTGCATCAATCCCCCAAGCGGTTTCGGAGATTTTTAATGACGTTTCTAAAAATCGGACAAAATCCAAGTTGGCCGCCGGCCCAATTGGACGATTGGCCTCGTTTAAACAAACTTGAATCTCTATGCCCTAAGGATGCTTCCAGCGAAATATAATTGAAATCGGCCCAGTAGTTCTCGAGAAAACATTTTCAATTTCCCATTGCTTTAGTATGGGAGCTTTTGGTGGGAAAATGATCCAAGATGGCCGCCAAACCATTTATCCGACACTTTCGAAAATTGCAAATTTGTGATCAGAATTGGCCGATTGGGTTCATTTGAACAAACTTGGATCCCTATGTCCTAAGGATGCTTCCTGCCAAATATAATTGAAATCGGCCCAGTGGTTCTTGAGAAGTGGTTTAAAGGAAAAGTTGACGGACGATGGACGGACTGTCGCCACGGCATAAGCTCACTTGGCCTTTCAGACCAGGTGAGCTAAAAATAGACTTAAACTATCTAGAAGCTTTAGCTAAATGCATAAACAACCACCATATGAGCGACTTCAGTCAATCAGACATCTGTTTGACATAGGTCCCTCTATTGGTGATCTTGGTGTTGGGTTTTAGTTACCTATGTTCTTGCCACAGTCAATGAGGGAAAGCACTTTAAAGTGAATTATATGGATCCACATGGCAGAGGCAGACAACACACAGATCAGCCTCCTCTTACTCATGAAAATGTCACACACTGCCAGCCTGTGCAGGTTAGAATTTCTTACTAATTTCCATCTACAGAAGGAAGACAGCTTTAAGTATAGGCTAGAAGTGAGTTTGACCTGTCTTAACCATTTAACACTCATATCAGACAAAAATGGTTTCTGCAGTGATCTTGAGAAATGTCCATTTGAAGACCATGAGAAGACTATTTTTTTTTAATTTACCACTGGAATGACCAGCCAGTCATTCCAATGGTAAGTTTTCTAAAATAGTCTTGTCTTGGTCTGCAAATGGACATTTTCTATGGGAAAATTGAAATTTCTTGATCAAATCCGAGGGTTAACAACTAGCATTTCCATGGTTTTCATAATAGACCTGTAAATTGCAACAGACATGACCTTGACTGCGACTCACCTGGCCAGATGACTAGGTCTGGAATACGATCAAACTTTCCATCACGTAATGTGAATATCTCTTTCAATGTGTGACCTGAAATAGCACAGAAACAAGCACATGTTGTCAATGAGGTGCCAATCATACACAGAAACAAGCACATGTTATCAATGAGCTGTCAATCATACTCAGAAACAAGCACATGTTGTCAATGAGCTGTCAATTATACATAGAAACAAGTACATGTTATCAATGAGCTGTCAATCATACACAGAAACAAGCACATGTTATCAATGAGCTGTCAATCATACTCAGAAACAAGCACATGTTGTCAATGAGCTGTCAATTATACACAGAAACAAGTACATGTTATCAATGAGCTGTTAATCATATTCAGAAACAAGCACAAGTTGTCAATGAGATGTCACTTATACACAGAAACAAGTACATGTTATCAATGAGCTGTCAATCATACTCAGAAACAAGCACATGTTATCAATGAGCTGTCAATCATACACAGAAACAAGTACATGTTATCAATGAGCTGTCAATTATACACAGAAACAAGCACATGTTGTCAATGAGCTATCAATCATACACAGAAACAAGCACATGTTGTCAATGAGCTGTCAATCATACTCAGAAACAAGCACATGTTGTGAATGAGCTGTCAATCATACACAGAAACAAGCACATGTTATCAATGAGCTGTCAATCATACTCAGAAACAAGAACATGTTATCAATGAGCCGTCAATCATACTCAGAAACATGCACATGTTGTCAATGAGCTGTCAATCATACTCAGAAACAAGCACATGTTGTCAATGAGCTGTCAATCATACACAGAAATAAACGAAATCAAGGATTTCTTTTTTCACGAGAGAGTTGATACTTACCTCCCTAATACTTTTGATATTGCTAAATATTGGCTTTCACTCAATAAACACTCAGATTAAAACAGTTAGGTGCCCCTACTGGGCAGGGAGTCAGAGCGTAGTCTGGCGGATGCCAGCCCCACCACCGCGCATGCGCAGACTAGCACTTCCTCTGACTAATTTATTGGCTGATACACATGCAACTATAAAGAGCCTGAAGACCGAGCCTCTGTGGGGTGGAGAGGCCGGGTCCGTATCTAGGGAGGTAAGTATCAACTCTCTCGTGAAAAAAGAAATCCTTGATTTCGTTTATTTCACATCAAGAGTATACTTACCTCCCTAATACTTTTGATATTGCCAGAATTCGACAGTGAATTCGGCGGGAGGGAGGCGAGGTCAAAAGACCAGCTCATCCCTATACGCTTTTCTGCGTTTAAGGCACTTAAACTTCTGAAACTGTATGAAAAAACAGTCAGGATTTGACTAACCATCGGATAACACCCCCGATGTATGAGAGATGACCGAATGTCATATGCGCTCCCCCCCCCTCCTTCCTGGGAGGAAGAGTCGAATGACCTCAATGTCCTATACGCTCTCTACGTACAAGTGCCATGTACTACAGGACAGAGACGAAAAAACTCCATTTTCGTATACTCTCAACAATGAACCACATAAATACACAAAACCATCATCATATAAATAACGGGTAACGTGACAAGACAATCAACAATGGACAACACATACACAAGACTGACCTTGTTGAAATGGCTGCTGACATCCTCTTCCCATTGGTGAAGATCGATGCAGTCCCAAATTAGTGGTTGTTTCCATAAATTAATTGTGAAATATATAAGCAATGAGGAAACCCCATCAAAAATATATATGCCTAGTTATTTTTTCAAAATTGACAAGGCGAGAGGATTAGAGGTGTCACGGAGATAATGGTCTGTAAAACTTGACTCACAGTGCCACTGAGCCACCGACATAATATCATCCACAGGGACCCCATTAAATAGGGCAGTGGATGTCACTACGCCGCGGACACTGTGAGCCTTGGCCACGTCAACCTGCTTCCCGGTGGCGGATTTATGGCAAAACTGAATGCATTCTACAATCCACCTGGAAATGGTGTCCTTAGAAGCCCTGCCATGGGGTTCAATATATGACAACCATAACGCTGACTGATCGGTGTGCCATTCCGCCGTACGTTGTTTGTACCGGCGAAGCGCCCGGACAGGACACCATGCTTTAGAATTAGGATCATATCTAGTTAAAGCAGGCAAAATAATAGGTTGACCTGGATATTTCAACGACTGATTTTTAGCCAAGAAATTAATCCTAGGTAGCAGCTTAAGGCCTTCCCCTGAAACCACAAAACGGTCATCCTCGGCTGATAAGGCATGAATCTCACTCCTACGCCTAGCCGAGGCCGCAGCAATTAAAAACACAGTCTTCAGTGTTAATAGTTTCATAGAAATGGAACTAAGTGGTTCAAACGGCTTATCACCTAGTACTTGAAGCACTAGCGATAAACTCCAAGACGGAATCACCGGTGGATTCCTTGGTCTTAGATTGCCCATGCCTTTAATTAATACATTTAATGTATTCACTTCATCACTTCCCCTCTTAGCCAAGCAAGGAATAACAGACATTAAAGCTGACTTATAACCAGCAATAGAGTTAGGCTTGAGGCTATAGGCATCATAAAGGTGACAGAGGAAATCAGCTACTATCTGAATAGATGCATCCATTGGATCAATACATCTTTTTGAGCACCATTCTGCAAATCTGTTGATTTTATAATTATATGCTCTGGAGGTTGACCCCCTCCTGGCTTTGGCCATAAACATGGCTGCTTGCTCAGAAAAGCCCTCCTTAATTCTAGATTCCTTGACAACATCCACGCAGTCAATCTGAACATTGACGGATTGTTGTGAAGGGCCTTGCCCTGGAAGATAATATCGTCCATCAGAGGCAGAGGAACCGGATTGCAGACCAGAAGGTCCAGCAGATCCGTATACCATGATCGGCTTGGCCAATCCGGGGCGATCAGAAGCACTTGGCATTCCTCTTGTCTGATTTTCTGAAGAATTTTTGGAATCAGGATTGCTGGAGGGAATGCGTATGCATACATTCTCCCCCAGCTGATAGCTAACGCATCTGTTGCGAAAGCGCTTGGATCCGGAATCGGAGAGACGTACGTCGTCATCTTCGCATTCTTCTTCATTGCGAACAAATCGATGTTGGGTTTCCCCCAATGGTCGAACAGACGATCCGCCACACATTGATTTAGTTGCCATTCCGTGGGTAAAACACTCATCCTTCGGCTCAATGAGTCTGCTAGCAGGTTTAACCTTCCAGGAATATGAACTGCTTTCAAGGTAATCTGGTGATCCAGACACCAACAAAGCAGTTTCCATGTCATCATACAGAGACTGGGCGACTTCGTTCCGCCCTGGCGGTTTATGTAAGTCACAACTGTTGAGTTGTCTGAACGAATAAGAACAATCTTGCCCTGAACTTTCTGTAAGAAATGTTCCAGGCCCAGGACTACTGCTCTTAGCTCCAGTAGATTTATATGTTCCTTTGACTGTTCCAGATTCCAAAGCCCTGATATCGTGGACTCTTCCAGGCAAGCTCCCCAGCCCTCCATCGATGCATCTGTATACACAGTCACCTGAGGGTGGGGAGGGGTTAGCATAACCCTCACCAAGCGATTCTCTGTGTCCAACCACCATTGCAGGTGATGAATCAGAGGCGCCAACACTGACACATTCGAGTCCAGCGAACCTGTACTCTGGGTCCATTGTGTCATGAGAAATAACTGGATCGGCCGCCTGCGTAAGGCGGCCTGAGGAATGACTGGTTCCAATGAAACCATCAACCCCAGCATTCTCAAGTAAACCCGTGCCAGGACATGACGACTGTCGCACACAGACTGAATTAATGAGATGAGTTTCTGAACTCTCTCCTGAGTAGGATAATCATATTCTGTCTCTAGATCGAAGAACATCCCCAGGTAAACAAACTTCTGGGATGGAGTCAGCTCTGATTTTGGGAAATTGATCATCCAGCCTAAGTCTGTGAGAGTTTTCAAAACAATCTCCAGACTGGCCGACAAACTTTCCCGGGTGTGCGCTTTCAACAGCCAGTCGTCTATGTACGTGTGGACTGCTATGCTTCTCCTGCGGAGGTATGCGGTGATCGCAAGAACCACACGGGTGAAAACCCGAGGAGCCGTGGAAATTCCGAAGGGTAGCACCCTGAATTCCCACTGTCTGCCCTGGAATGCAAATCTCAGGAAGCGACGGAAACTCCTGTGTATGGGGATGTGGAAATAAGCGTCCTTCAAATCTATCGACGCTGTCCACATTCCCCTCTCTAACCCCGCCAACACCGAGCGCACAGTCTCCATCTTGAAACTGGGCGTCTCTATGAACTTGTTCAATGGCTTGAGGTTGAGAATTGGTCTCCACCCTCCAGTGTTCTTTGTTACTAAGAACAGGGTTGAATAGAAGCCCGGACACCTCTGTGCCGGCTGAATAGCTCCTTTTTGTATGAGGGAATTTATTTCCTCCTCGATACACAACCTTTGATCTGGATCTCTCGGATTTGGAGTCCAGATCGGCACTAGAGACAGTCGCGATGGCGGGCCTTGTCATCCAATCGGGATGATACCCGACTGAAAGCCATCGCAAGACTAAACGGTCCTGAGTTAACCGTTCCCACTCTTGCATGTGGTCGGCTAATCGGCCTCCCATCGGTCCACCTAGGGATAGAGGTGGACATAAGGAGTGCAAGAGCGGCACTGTCTCCTTTGCCAGAAACACCGGCGCGGTTCTCACCGCGGTAACCGTCCCATCAGGAACGATTACCCCGCCCAGATCCTCGCGCGCCACGACCAGCACCGCGCGCACCTCGGTGCGCGGGCGGCTGCCTGGCTGACTGCGCCTGAGGAGCCTGCGCCCCCCTCGCTGCTGGCCGAATCGCACACGGCCGAGGCCGGCGCTGCGATGGTGGTTGGCCTCTGACCTGGCCACTACCACCTCGAGCCTGCAGGGGACGATACGCAGGGGGTGCGGCACGAGCGTTGGCACGACGAAGCACCTCAAACTGTTCGCGCAGCGCCCTCTGGTTATTTACCAGAGTAACCGTCTCCTGGAGGTGTCTACATCCCTCACCTCCAAAGAGACCAGGACCTGTCATAGGCGTACGTAGTAGCCTATTGTAGAGGTCCTGGGACGGGCACAGATTATCCAAGGCAAAAGTGCGCCTTGCCCGGACACTCCTGGTCACCGCCCGCGTCATACAGTCCAGAGCCAGGTTGATACCATCCTGGATGGCTCGCTGGACTGTGACCGGACTTGGCTGGCGCGATGCGGATGCTGTTACTACCCCTTGTAACAGCTGGGAGACGTGGGACAGAGCGGCAATCGAAGCCCTCCCACTCTCCTCCGCATCACGCAACGCGGTATTTGCCGAACGCAACGCGTTCGAACACAAGACTCCCGTGTCAGAACGGGAGCCTGGCCGCGCATCCTCACCCAAAGCCGCGCGGTCATCCACGCTCGGCTTTGGTACCACACCGTACCGCTGGTAGTCCAGGGGCACGATGCGGCAACGCCTGGCCACCTCGCGCGGGGCCTTAGCGAGACGTCCACTCGCCTTAATGGACGTCTCCGCCGCCTCGAACATGTCAGCGACATGCTCTGCCAGCGGCAGAGAAGGCATAGCGTTAGCAGTAGGCTTACCAGCTAACCACGGCCTGTGTTCACGCTGGCTAGCCGACTGCTCCACGGGCAGATCTGGTCTAACACTCACCAACCACTGGCAAGCGTCAGACCAATCCTCCTCCGTGGCTAGTTGCGAGCGCTCTACAAGACGGGGGCCTTCGTCTTCCTCCTGAGCACAAGCAACAGAGCTTGACGGCGGATACGCTGATATCCCTGGCAAGCCAGGGAGAGCATGCGGGCCTGATAATACCGGCATGCTAATCTCACTGGCTTGACCAGGAGCAGGTGCCGTGGTAGAGCGCGGGGCATATACCGCCCCACCACGGCCCCGGCCAGCACCAGCTACACTCTCGGCAAGCCGAGGTATGCGGTACCGCTGGCCTTCAGCGCCCAGGGCCACAGTCTGAACCGTGGATTCTACCCCTGGGAGAGTAGAACCGTGGAAAAAGGCGCCTGTATTCCCCGCGAGGGGCGCACAAACGTCATATTCCATGGCCACGTCTTCAGACGGCGACCCCAACAGGTAATCATCATCCTCCTGGCCAGAAAGATTAGACTCCGGGTCAGCAAAGAGAGCTAACCCGGACTGGCCAGGGAAGGCGCCATACGAGGTACTGGCAGCCGCGGTGTGCGGATACCCCTGGACTGATGAGCAGCCCGCGGGTTCCAGCGACGACCGTCCACGGTCCCTATTGGGCGCGGCAATAAGCTTGCTGCCAGGGCCGTGGAACACCCCCTCTAATGGGGCCACCTCTGAATCTTCAAACAACGGAAGCGTACTAAGGAACGTTGATTCAGAGGTGGGGATTACCTGCTCCGAAGCAGATGATGAGGTCAATAAAGGATTTGGTCCAGGAAGCATGCCACGAAGCAACTCTGGAACCAAATCCTTGATTGTCCTCCTCATCTCTCCCAACATCTCGGTCCGGAAGGCCTCCATGTCCACCGCGGACGAGGCCTTCCTCTTACCCTTCTTACTTACGACCTCTTTTTTCAGCTTCTTTTTCTCCTCCTCCAACTTGTCCTTCGCCTGCAAGCACAAGAATTCGGACATTAGCTCGCCCCCCCCAGTGCTTACATATCTCGCAATTAAGCAAGGGACCACAGGGGCTACACTGAAAACATAGATGAGGGCCAAACTTGTCCCTCAAAAATCGTCCACAGGACGCACAACCAGGTCTCTGAAAAAGGCCAAAGGACGAGGAGTATGAGCAAACTAGTTAAGCTTAGAAACTCACCAACTCAAGAGAAGGAAATGATCATAAAGATCATAATTTTTATCAGAAACCAGCTTCGGACAACTTTAATTGTAAATAAAGAGCAAAGCTGATTATGACGTCATTAATCCTATGACAGGACAAAATCGATCCCAACAAACATCCCAGTGCAAGGACGAATTGTATCTCTAACCAGAACATGTGCAGAATGGACATTTCGACTACACAAGCATCAGATAAATACTGATAACAATGGCAAATAGTGTTAATTATCTCCCTTTCTCATATCAATAATTAATACCTGACACCTTGTCTAGACAAACCATCCAACCTGATGAACTGGAGAACTCCACCACTGAACGCCTCTTAACTCTCTCCACCTCAAGGGGAAGGAATTGGATCAAGAGGGCAAAGTGAGAAGACCTTTATAATAGGCCTCCAACTCACTGGGCATAGAATTTTTGGTTAGATAACCTAACAGTATTAGTAGGAAATGGAACCATGGTGGAGAGACACAAACCCTCTGCTGATGTCATGTCCTTATTTCTCCTTCACACAGACCTGTGGACATAAACACAAAGAGAGATTAGTCTTGTATAGCACCTAGTTGAAAAAACCCAACTAATTAAGGCGCTTATCACGTTTAGCGAGAGTCCCGGAAACACATTACAACGGGACAAAACTCGCTAATTTTACTAGAAGTCACCTGATTTAAAGGTCCAAGGCCCTCCTGTGGCGAAGTCACTCTCTCAGCCATCTTTGTCAGCGGTAAACTTCTATCTAATAGTCTTAAAAAGCTTTGAAAAGAGTATAGAAAGATTCTATCATGAAAGCATGTGTTGTCTCTCAGCCAATAAATTAGCAAAGAGGAAGTGCTAGTCTGCGCATGCGCGGTGGTGGGGCTGGCATCCGCCAGACTACGCTCTGACTCCCTGCCCAGTAGGGGCACCTAACTGTTTTAATCTGAGTGTTTATTGAGTGAAAGCCAATATTTAGCAATATCAAAAGTATTAGGGAGGTAAGTATACTCTTGATGTGAAACATGCACATGTTATCAATGAGGTGTCAATCATTATCAGAAACAAGTACATGTTATCAATGAGCTGTCAATCATACTCAGAAACAAGCACATGTTGTCAATGAGCTGTCAATCATACACAGAAACAAGCACATGTTATCAATGAGCTGTCAATCATACTCAGAAACAAGAACATGTTGTCAATGAGCTGTCAATCATACTCAGAAACAAGCACATGTTGTCAATGAGCTGTCAATCATACTCAGAAATAATGTCATCATTACCTGCAACCTCATAAATATTGGTTATGCTGTAATAAGCATTATTTATTACATTAAAAGTTATCATCAAATTTGAGTGAGTGCTTGACAGAGTTGACTGTTTTTGGACTTATAACTGGGCGATTGTGACTGAGCAGGGTACTGCAGATGATGATATACATAATGGATACCAGATTGAGAGCTAATTGCGTGTTGATAGGAATTGTTTCGTACAAGGAAGGTGGGAGCGGATAATTGTTTACTGCATTTCCAAGCAAACTCTTGAATAGGCAACATCATACAATCAATTTCATTAGCTATCAATATATGTCTGAATTATCTTCATTAAGTACATCAATCGTGTGACCGCGTTGCTATTGTTAGCCTGCTACACACATTCTCACTCACTCAATAGCAGGAAGCGTGTTTTAGACACAATAGGGTGAAAAAGTTATTAGCAGACTAGTTCCCGCACTCAAGTGTCTAGCAAAATTGTGTTAGATTTTTTTCCTTCCTTGCATTTTCCATAGGCATGTTAAATGGTTGGCACTTATGCAGATTTTTATGGCGCAAATATTAAAAAAATTGTTCAAGGACGATATATTTACGACGAACACCATTTTACACCGGGGTATCTCACACTGATATTTGTTACAACAATGATCAGATGATTATAATAACTCATGAAAATTAGCAGAAAAGTTACTTAACTAACAATAAAAATCTATTTTTTATATAAACTGAAAAGATTTGGAGGCCACATTTATTAGATGTATTTGCCGTTTTGAAACTGCTAATAAATATGAAGGCTTGAACTTGTTTGCATACATACTAGTGTTGTGCACATGGACATACTAGTGTTGTGTGCATGTACATGGACATACTAGTGTTGTGCACATGAGCATACTAGTGTTGTGCACATGGACATACTAGTGTTGTGCACATGGACATACTAGTGTTGTACACATGTACATGGACATACTAGTGTTGTGCACATGGCCATACTAGTGTTGTGAGCATGTACATGGACATACTAGTGTTGTACACATGTACATGGACATACTAGTGTTGTGCACATGGCCATACTAGTGTTGTGCGCATGGACACGAACATACTAGTGTTGTGCACATAGACATACTAGTGTTGTGCACATGCACATGGCCATACTAGTGTTGTGCACATGGCCATACTAGTGTTGTGCGCATGTACATGGACATACTAGTGTTTTGCACATGGACATACTAGTGTTTTGCACATGGACATACTAGTGTTGTTCACATGGACATACTAGTGTTGTGCACATGGACATACTAGTGTTGTGTACATGGCCATACTAGTGTTGTGCACATGTACATTCTAGTGTTGTGTGCATGTACATGGCCATACTAGTGTTGTGTTGTACACATGTACATACTAGTGTTGTGCACATGTACATGGCCATACTACTGTTGTGCACATGTACATATTAGTGGTGTGCACATGGCCATACTAGTGTTGTGCGCATGTACATGTACATACTAGTGTTGTGTGCATGATATGTTCTTCATAGTAGAGGAACAGGTTCCCTCGCACAGGTATCTGCTACTGCGTAAGAGTTTCATTCGAGCATACCAATGAAGGGTGATAACTCTGGCAATCTCAAATTAGGGAACCAACTCAATCATAGATTGAATGAATGAACATTTACTCACAACTATAGGAGAATGAATAGGTAAACAATTTTTTATTAAATGACAGGTGCTCATTTAGCAAACGGTTTTTAAGTGGTTTTTTCATGTGTCACAAAGTTTCTAGAGATCTGAATTGGAAAAGAAAATTTGTGAGTGTAGCTTCAAAGTCCTTCGAGATTTGGATCAAACAACTATGAGAGACAGACATGACAGATGGATGGATGGACAGATGGATAGACGGAGATATGGATCAGACAACAATCAGACAGCCAGACACATGGGTGGACATGATGAACAAAGACAGACTGACAAACAGCGAGCAAGATCCCATAATACGACCCAGCTTTTCGCAGCCTATAGAAAAAAACCACAACTTCTATCAAGGATAGTAATTAATGGTAGTTCATACCATGGGCTCTGAACAACCTGTCCTGGCAGTCATCAGAATTTGTGATACATGACTTTCTCAAGGCCTGCAGAAAATCCACATTCTTTATCGGGGCTGGAATATCTGCAGCGGTAACGTTAGGCTGTAAATAAATAAATAAAGGTTATTAATCACAATATTGTGCATGATTATTATGCCACCAGACAAAGCGATGGAGATCCTCGGATAACTTCAGAATATTCATGTACTTTCTTTATTTTCTAATTTTTCTAATTTTCAAGATGGCCACCATATTGCATTTAAAATCATCGTCGATTTCAATAGGTTTCTGCCTCACACCTAGTGCTGCCAGTTTCAGAGATCCTTTAAACGGATGGTTGCCACGGCATAAGCTCACTTGGTCTCTTACAGGCTATTCTGTCCTTTAAATTAAAACACTTCTGATTCTGTTCTAGGTTGGGCGCATGGGTCCAGAATTATTACCCATTGAAATTAGTCTGGTGTTTTGCAGCAATTAGACTGCTAAGATCCTTATGAGTCTGTACCAGGGCTGGGTGTTTGGGCGCTGCTTCCAGACAGCAATAGATATTGAGCAGGTTCCTAGATTCCACCCAATTATATAGGATTCCATTGATATTTGTGATGTCATTGACAGGTTCTGTGATGTCATTGAAAGGTCACGTGGTGTCATTGACAGGTTGTGTGATGTCATTGGCAGGTACTGTGATGTCATGGACAGGTCCTGTGATGTCATGGACACATCCTGTGATGTTATTGACAGGTTCTGTGGTGTCATTGACAGGTCCTGTTTTGTCATTCACAGATTCTGTGATGTCATTGATGGGTCCTGTTATGTCATTCACAGGTTCTGTGATGTCATTGACCAGTTCTGTGATGTCATTGACAGGTTCTGTGATGTCATTGAAGCTCCTGTGGTATCATTGAAAGGTTCTGTGATATCACTGAAGCACCTGTGATGTCATTGAAAGGTTCTATGATGTCATTCACAGGATCTGTGATGTCACTGAAGATGCTGTCATTGACAGGGTCTGTGATGCCATTGACAGGTTTTATGATGTCATTGTCAGGCTCTGTGATGCCATTGACAGGTTCTATGATGTCATTGAAGGTCTTGTGATGGCAATTGACATGTTCTGTGATGTCATTAACAGGTTCTATGATGTCATTGACAGGTTCTGTGCTGTCATTGAACATACTGTGATGTCTTGAAGGTTCTATGATGTCATTGACAGGTTCTGTGCTGTCATTGAACATACTGTGATGTCATTGAAGGTTCTGTGATGTCATTGAAGGTTCTGTGATGTCATTGAACATACTGTGATGTCATTGAAGGTTCTGTGATGTCATTAACAGGTTCTATGATGTCATTGACAGGTTCTGTGCTGTCATTGAACATACTGTGATGTCATTGAAGGTTCTGTGATGTCATTGACAGGTTCTATGATGTCTTGAAGGTTCTATGATGTCTTAATGTTTTGCATGCTGAAATCACAATAACCAGTTATACAGTGACAACTCTTGCTTTCAATACTTTTCAATGTAGATAAAAAAACCAACAGCCCCCCCCCCCCTTGTGGGTTGGTCTGTATTTTTATTAACCTCTATAAACATACTTACCGTTCAATCACTACTTGCTAAATCAAACTATCTGCATTTAGCACCAAAAAGGATTTTTATGCTTGCTTTCATACCCCCATATGCCTATATTAACTCATTGTACCCTCAACCAGGCTTCTGGTAGTGTACACTCACCATACAGCCTGCATTAGACTGGCACCAGTCTAAACTTACTCCTCTAAGACCTACATCAAAGTACATGCATGCGCATGCGCAGAGGAGACTAAGAGTAACATAGAATCACTTTCCAAATTTAGATGCAAGAAAGAATAGAGATTCTCAAATCATTCACATGCGGGGTGGCTGAGGCTGGGTTGTAGTGATTGAACGGTAAGTATGTTTATAGTGGTTAATAAAACTACGGACCAACCCACAAGGGGGTCTGCTGGGGTTTTTTATTACACCACAAACATCCATTCCCGTTCAATCACTACTTGCTAAACCCGTAGAATTGGTCAGTGCCTCACTTAATAACCCTTGGTGGGTGGAGATTTGAAAATCATAAGCAAGGATAAAAATTAAACAACTCATATCCAAATGTTAATAAATTGACATAATAGTGCATCCAAAACAAAGCAAGAAAATTGTCAACTCAATGAAATACACAAAACAAGAGAATATTCTCACCATTTCTGACAGACATACAGACTAGCGAAATTGGTGAGATGTGCTTGGTAAAGGGTCTTAGGCTTGTTTTGTTAAGATCGTTATATTGCTAAAAAAGGAAGCCGCTGGGCTCTGATCCTTTAAATAGAAAGGGGAAGTCGATTCAGATTTCCAACCTGCAATTTACATGATGTTGTCCAATGATGAGCCGATGAAAAGAGCGAAGGAGGTAGCCATATCACGAAAGTTGTGCGCCTTGACATGGGCTAAATTGATATCAACAGGGGAGGCAATCTCATAGCATAATTTAATGGTTTCACAAATCCATCTGGCAACCAAGGCCTCCGTGTATGGGACTCATAAGAGCGAAGAATCGGATCTTTTAAAATTGGTACAACATTGGACACTGGAAGAAGACGAGGAAAGTCTACCAGACGATTGAGGTCTACGAACAAGATTCTCTTCGGCCAAAAAGGGGCTACCAGAAGAATTTCGCAGATCTGGTCCCTGACCCTCTTCAGAACCAACAGAATCCAAATTGTTAGTGGGAATACATAGGCAAACATTCCTGTCCAGGACTGAGACAGGGTGTCCACCACCAGAGCCTGACTGTCTAGAAAAGGAGACATGAAGAGGAGATCTGGGCATTCAGACATGTCACACAGATCTACGTGTAGACGAACCTGATGCTGAAAAATCGCTTAGACAACAGACTTCTTTCACTGCCACTCGGAGTGGACAAACCTGCTGGGTCTTACCAACTGGTCCGCAAGAATATTCAGTCTGCCTGTGACATGACTGGCCACTAGAAAATCTTTTTTGTTTCTTGCGGCACCACAACAGATTCCAAATTTCTATACAAAGAAATGAAGACCATGTTCCTCCCTGTCTGTTGAAGTAGGAAACTACCGTGGAATTGGCTGATCGAATCGAGATCTTGAGGCCTCTCACTCGATCGACCACGAGAGGCGAGCCTTCTTGACAGCCCACAACTCCAAGATATTGATGAAAACCAGTCGACTTCTCCAGAGCCCAAAGACTGGAAATCGACAGGGAGTTCCAGACTACTCCTCACCCCTCCTGGGAAGCATCTGTGAAAATAATCGCCTGAGGAGAGGTCTTGACTAATGGAACACCTTGCCTCTGAACGAAAGACTAAGCCCTGAAACAGGTCGAAAGTGACGCCTAGATGGGTGAAAACTTGAGAAAGGACTACGCATGATTTTTTGAGAAATTTTATAATCCAAACTAGCCTGCATGACAAACTGCATACCTCTGGAATAATTCTTGAAAGAGATGAATGTAGAAACTATACTGGAGGAAATAGATGACCAAGGATAAATTGTCTGAAGAATGATGAAGAATTCCTGCTGCAGCTAAAAACTATGCAATGGGATTAAATCCTGGATTTAAATTTCATTTAAAAAAATGTGTTACAGACAGTTACATGACTCTAGATATGAACTCTTCCTTTAACAAGAAAGAAAATGAAAATGAAATTCTGAAATCTTTCAACATAATAAGAGAGACCCAGAAATAGATGTCAGAATGAGATCAATAAAAATATAATAGCGATAGAGCAAGAACTCCCACTCTATTATGCAGTGCCCACCACAAGACTGTGAGGAATTAGCTGATCTCTATAATACCGAGCTATCTGAACTTTTGGATAAGCATGCCCCGGTCAAACAGAAGATAATCTCACAGAGGCCAGAGTCTCAGTGGCTCTTCACACCCGAGATCTGTCGAGCTAAAGCCGAGAGGCGACAATCTGAACGAAGGTGGCGAAAATCACATCTGGAAGTGCACCGTCAAATTTTCGTTACCACGAGGAACGCCGTCACTAAAGCCAATTCCATGGCAAAGCAGACATTCTACAATAATAAGATAACAGAAAGTGCATCAAATCCCAAAGTCTTATACAACATACTGTCTAAACTGATGGGTAAGAGCAATGCTTCCACACTCCCAAATATTGACGATCCATTACAAATCGCACAGTCTTTCTCGGAATTTTTTCATAACAAGATTGAAGTGATTCGTAACCAGTTAAATACCTCATTAGACTCATCCAACTTGTCTCGTGATACTGCAGCATGTTCTCACTGCCTCGAGCAATTCCAACCATTCTCAGAAAATGATGTCAGGTTGCTTCTAAAGGAACTAAAACCAACATACTGTGCACTCGATCCCCTTCCCACAAAGATGATTTATGAGCATATAGACATCTTCTCACCGATTATCACTATGATCGTGAACTCGAGCTTAGAATCAGGCATTATGCCAACAGCCTTTAAGTGCGCGCTAGTCAATCCGCTACTCAAAAAGCCTAGTCTTGACGGGGATGATTTGAAAAATTATAGGCCGGTGTCTAATTTGTCATTCATTTCTAAAGTAGTTGAAAAAGCTGTCAATAAGTGACTGGCATATCACATTGCAACGAACAATCTGTATGAACCACTTCAGTCAGCTTACCGGCAGGGGCATAGCACCGAAACAGCATTACTTCGAGTTATAAACGATCTCCGCTATGGTGTCGACGATGGTAATGTGTCTTTTTTGCTTCTGCTGGATCTAAGCGCCGCATTCGACACAATCGATCATGTTAAACTTCTATCGAGATTGAGAGATGACTTTGGTGTGAATGGTGTCGCATGGACATGGTTCCAGTCTTATTTGTCACAGAGATACCAATCTGTATATATAGATGGTATATGTTCTAGCCAAATGGAACTCACATGCGGAGTCCCACAAGGTTCTATCTTGGGGCCTGTGCTTTTCACTCTCTATACTAAGCAACTAGGATCGATTATTGATAATCACAGTTTACAGCATCATTTTTATGCTGATGACACGCAGCTCATGACAAGCTTCCCACCAACAGCCCACGACACAGCAACAGCTACAAAACAAATCACTGACTGCTGTGCTGATGTAAAGTCATGGATGTCGACAAACATGCTTAAATTAAATGATGAGAAAACTGAAGCCATGTTAATAGGACCATCACTTAGACGAGACAAAGCTGAGCTAACCAGTCTTGCTGTAGGAGATAGCTCAATTCCAATCTCTAATAAAGTAAAAAATCTTGGTGTAATTTTGGACACCGACTTAAGCATGAAAGATCACGTTAACTACCTGTGTAAAGTATGTTTTATGCAATTACGCAACATCGCCTACATTAGAAAATATCTGACAAGAGAAGCTACCGCTACACTTGTTCTAATGACAGTTATGTCACGTGTCGACTATTGCAATAGCCTTCTCGTCGGTGTGCCAAAAAATCTCATCAATCGTTTGCAAGCAATACAAAACACAGCTGCAAGAATCGTGTCACGATGTAGTAAATACGATCACATTACTCCAATACTCCGTAATCTACACTGGCTACCCGTCGATAAACGTATCGAGTTCAAAATTCTCTGCTTAACTTACAAATGCCTAGAAGGTACTGCACCGGCCTACCTCGCTGAACTCTTAGTACTTTACAGTCCCCGCCGTTCACTCAGATCAGAAAGCAAAAAACAACTTAACATTCCTAAATTCCGAATGAATACATATGGCCAAAAAACATTCTCTTACTCAGCTCCCATCCTATGGAATAAATTGCCTTTGGACATCAAAACATCACCAAACCTGAGCACATTTAAATCTAGACTCAAGACATGTTACTTTCAAAAATGTTATCCAACACCTATATTCTAGATAAGCTTTCTAAGCGCTTAGAGCATGCTGCGCATGGATTTTGGCGCGTTACAAATGGACTATTATTATTATTATTATTATTATTATTATTATTATTAATAGAAGAAAGAATAAAATGAAATCTACATAACACGAAATGTTTCATGCTAAACCTGGGCTTAAATACTAGAAAATCGAGCGAGTTAAAAAATTGCTCTCCACGATCAGGGATAGGCGAGTGATCGCTCCTCTAGCAGAATGAAAATTTCCAAATACATTTGTATGATATTAAATCTGCGTTTACATGTAAGCAGTAAAATATCTAAATCCTGATCTAAGATTTGAGATTAAAGGAGAGATATTAATTGCTCTCCTTGGATGAAAGTAATATAGATTAGACTAAATTACAATTGAGCCAAAATATTGTATTCAGATACAGCCTTGCATCATGCAGAATGTAAATCAACTGTCAAAAAGTGAGTAATCGTATGAAATGAAAAATCAGCAACATTCCCCCCCCCCACCCCACCCCACCCATTCACCCGACCTTGAAGGGGGAGAATTAAAGGGAAAAGAAAGAAGACTTAGTGTTAAAGTAGCCAACATTATCAAACCAGAGACATAGGGAAGATATGATTGACATATATAAACAACCTAATAATATATAAGATCCTGAAGAAGCACCTGAATTAAAGCTTTCAACTGAAAAATCCAGCCTATTAAGAGGACATAAACATAAATTAAGCAAACAAAGATCTAAAAAAGAAAATAAGACTTAAAGCATTTCCATCTAGAATAGTAAATATTTGGAATGATCTGCCAACCAATGTAGTTATTGCACCCAGATTAAATACTTTTTAAAAATAGATTGGATAAGGCCTGGAGAAACCAGGATGTACATGTATGATTTAATTATAAAATTCCCCTGATTACCAGAAGTCACACAGTTAATCAGGAGCCAGAAGAAAATGTGGTTATAGAGGACTAGTCTGCGACCACTCGGCACCTATAAGACACAGTAAAGAACCTCTATGAGAAAAACTAAAAAGAGGAAGGAAAATATTAAAATAATTTGAGGAACCTACTAACCAGACAAGAAAAAATAAGAGACTGATGGCTATTAAGAAGATATTAAACCTACACGACAGAAAACCTGATCTCACATAACAGCCACCAGAAGATAGAAACCAACGTAGAGAAAAAACAACTGAAAACCATCTACTGAGAATGACAAGAAGGAAGTGAATAATACAGAAAAGCCTATAGAAAAAATAAAGCTATGAAATAAACGTGCATAAAGACAACTTCAAGGATCAGCACAACAAACTCTGATCTAGGAGAAAACCCCCAGAAAACTACAAAAAGATAGAAAGATATCATGAAAGGAATTAAAGGGGAAAATGAAAGAAGGGAAAGGAATCTATCAAACTGACAGATAAGACGATGATCGACAGCTGCCAGAAGTAGGGGGAAAGAACAAAAAATGTAAATTTACTCGCTAAGAAAAACTGACGTTGGGATGCAAGGAAAAAAAAAACTTAAAAAAAAAGTAAAAGGATAAAACTAAAGGCAGGCCAAAATTTGAAAAATAATAGCGAAAAGTAAGAAAAACGCTGAAATGACAGAGGCGACATGAAACCAGGGCAAAATGGCTCGTCGTAACCATGACGACAGAGAAGAAAAACTGAGTCACTGAAAAGGAATAGAATCAAGAGAGGAAACCCCCGAGATGAGAATGGGACCAAGAATAATGTCCACAAGAATAAAAAGACACTAAGAAAGGAGAAATAACCCATAAAAGGAAAAGAAGAAACTTTAGAATTAGATTTAGAATACAATATTACGGGAGAAAAATGGCAACGAATTAACTCCCTTAGGTTAAAATAAATATATCAACCTGCCAACATAAGAGGAGAAAGGAGCGAGAGAAAAGGCTGAATGGCCCGAAGACAACTGGCCATCTAAAGGCGGATGAAAGAAAAATTACGTATCTAGAGATGGTGCGTAGAAACTTAGACAGAAAGAGAAATAAATAAATAAAAAAATAAACTAAATCAGAATGAAGAAAATAAGCCAAACTAAAAAACCCATACGGGAACCAGTCGGAAGAGTCTTTAATTACGTTGAAATACTGTTACTGCTAAAGAATAAATGCTGAATGTCTGTATAAATTCAAGACTGTCAATGTCTCTGTATGAAGATTTTCAGCCATTGAATATTCTGATTCTTTAAAACAGTTGCGAAAATAATACTAACTCTTAGGCCAGATGATGACTAGGACCTAAGAAAACGAAAATGGAAATTGATGTCCCTGAAACCATAAGCGACCCTATCCCCAGATGAACGAAAAAATGGAAGCGGAAAGTCTTGGAACCGGAAATACGCGAGCCGGAAGTCAAGGAAAGACGGGAAATATGTGACCCGGAAGAAACGAAACTACTTAAACCGGAAGCACCAAGCGGAAGCTGACCAAGATCATGAAGACCCGGAAGCGCAGCCACACCGGAAGGCGGATGGGAAGTGGAAGAGCAGGAACTGGAAATGGAAGTCAGCAGTTGACCCAGGTCCTGTAGACCCAGGGCAACAGAATACCCAGAAATGGCGGAACCGGAAGAACATGGACCAGAAGAAACAATCGACCTATCCTCGCAACCAGCAGAAAATAAAACAGGCGACCTACGAATGTTGCGCATGACTGGAATGACCGAGACTTTGACATTGGCGATCTGCAAACCGGACACATCTGGCACCACCACGTGAGGGTCTTGCCTGGCCACAAGATTTACGTGGGTTTGAGAATTTGGTGATCTGCACGAGCCCACCATTCTCTTCCTGCTATCCTTTTTCTTGGCCTTAGGAGGATTCGCCACCTGTCTCGTGGTGAGGGACATGGGTTTCCCCCACTTACGGACATGGCCTTTAGGATTCGGAACGGTTCCATCTGAGTCACTGTCCGCTTTCGCTGCTCAAATTGCCGAAGAAATACATTCATCCAAAGACCGAATTTAGACAGTGGCAAACGACTCAAAATGGGCGAAATGAGCCAAAACCGTGTTGCTATTCTGATTGGAAGATGGAGGGTCCACACCCCCCCCCCTTCCACTGCTCCAGGAGTTATTTCTTTTTCTAATTTAGGAGGGCTAGATTGTTTGCGCTTTGCAGCAATAGGAGGGGAGTGATCAGAGGCCACCTGCGTTTTTGAAACAAAATCTTTGAAGTAAATCTTTTGTAAAGCAGCCGACCACCCTTGCAAATACTGCACATAACGTTAGGTGCACATGAAGTACACTTAAGGCACACATGCACAGCGAATTCAGATGGGTGATGGCGATCACACTTAGACGACGAACATTTCACCTTTTCAGCTGATTTCAGAGAATCTTATAAAGGAAACAATAGGAAAAGATGAGGCATACAGCTTCTGAAATCTCTAGCCAATTCTAAGAAATGCCTAACAAAGGCAGAGAAAGCCACTGCTAGAAAAAGCGGGAAAACGTAAATTCAAATCATAGATCTGTATAAGTAAAAGGTTTCCTTTTAGAAACAAACTTTGAACTCTTCATGTTAAGGGTACCTAGGATTGATATTTATAGCAATCCCACTTAGCGTGTTTATGAGTGTATAAATGGTAACTACCACAAAAACCGGTAACAAAGAAACAAAAATACAAATAATACATATAAACCCATAAAGTTACTCCACCACATATCTTAGACAATAGGGACTTCATTGCAGGCATGATATTAAGAAGCAATCCTCTTAAATAAATATCTGACTCAGATGGCAAGCACAAAAAACTTTGACCACCGCAAAACAAACCTTTCTGTTAGAAGAAAATGTTTCAAGTGATTCTATATTACTCTTAGTCTCCTCTGCACATGCGCACGCATGCACTTTGAGCTAGGTCTTAGAGGAGTGAGTATAGACTAGTGCCAGTCTAATGCAGGCTGTATGGTGAGAGTGTACTCTACCAGAAGCCTGGTTGAGGGTACAATGAGTTAATATAGGCATATGGAGGTATGAAAGCATACAAATCTTTTTCTGGTGCTAAATGCAGACAGCTTGATTTAGCAAGTAGTGATTGAATGATAATGGATGTTTGTGGTGTAATAACAACCCTATGTCTAAATGGACAGTGAACATGTAAAACAGACTTCTTATTTCAGCCTCTGGGCCAATATTCACGAAGCGATATGCCCTGTTATAAGTAGAAAACAGACCAATCAGGTGCAAGCCATAGTTCTGGATCTTCTAGGGCATAAACCCTCTATGTGAATACTGGCCATGTAATGAGTTGGGGACCTAGACTCCTGTCTGTTGAACAACCATTGATGTGCTTGTACAGTGCTTAACATGGCATATTGTGGTCCACGGGAACTTGTAGTCTGAGATTTGGAAATCCCAAACTGAAAATTAGGGCTCACAATCAGCAAAAAACACATAAAACTAGGCTTGAGCGATTTTTCTATTTAATCGTGAAAGTCGATTTATTTTTAAAATCACGATTTTTACGATGTAATTGAGGAAAAATCGTAAAATCGTCAAAAATTTCATGTTTTTAAAAAATCTGAAGTGTGTACTTTTCCGTCTCATTTATCAGTACATGAGTACAATTATAATCGATTCACGCCCGTGTTCATTATTTGTGTTTATATTCCGCCGTGCCATGCCATGCACGTGGCGAATAATTACTAATCACAACACAAAGTGCTACAATAAACAAGCTAACAAAAGAGAGATAACACCTTTGTCATTGAGAAAAGCAGCTAGTGACTCCGTCGAATCGCCATATAATTTTCTTTCTTTCGCTGCAGACCCTGAGTCTGTCGTGAAATGCCAAGTATATACTCAGTTGCAGTGTTCGGCAATCAGTGAACATGTAGGAAATGTCAATTTCCCTTTCTCCGAGATCTAACAATACTCACCATTCTGTTACTTCTGATATACAGCTGGCTTTGACAGCTGGCTCTAGGACTATAGACTTAGAAAGCTTTACCGACTCCTTGGAACCGGGTACTCGGCTCCCAACTGCCGAGTACCCGTCTACCATAGAGCTCATATTGTTTGCATAGCCGCCAAACAAGAGAAATCCATGGCTTGCCTCCGTGGGGCTGGGAGGCTGGGTCCGTAACAGAATGGTGAGTATTGTTAGATCTCGGAGAAAGGAAAATTGACATTTCCTACATTCTCCTTCGATCAATACTCACCATTCTGTTACTTCTGATATACACCAGATTTGATCAGTAACCTGGTGGGAAGGGGCAAGCCATAAATGCTACTTTTGCCCCTTGGAGAAAGATTTAGACTTAAAACTTGACTAACGGAGACCTAAAAGGACCGTCAAGTTAACGGAACCGAATCACATTCGCATCACTGGCCCCCCCCCCCTTTTTCTCCTAAGAAAAGGGAGAGAACTCACGAACATGTATCTCGCCTGAAACACAAATATGCCAAGAGGGTTAACTGCTCCCTGCATATTCACATGTATTAGCCTGGGAATGAGCATGAATATATAAGATGAATGAACATGATATATAGACATTATACAAAAAACTCTCAATATTGAATTACCGTATGATAATTGGACTTCAGACGTACCGCCTCCAACCATTCACTGGTCCGGCCATCAGTGACACAATCTGGTTGTCATCCTCTCGCTCGACTATGCCTGCTTTAGATTCTTTTCTTACCAAAGTGAAAAAAGGGTGAAAAGCAGTGTGGTCACTTAACTATCGTCTCAAAACAGCTAAAGCGAGTGGATTGGCTGAGTCTGACACATCCCTCATATAGTAACCCGTAAATGAGGACTCACAGTGCCATTGTGCAATGGCCATGATGTCCTCTAACGGAACACCACTGTAAAGGATGGTCGAGGTGGCTATTCCCCTAACATCGTGTGCCCTTGCGCCTTGCACCTGGTGCCCAGTCACCATCTCATGAGTAGTCTGAATGCATTCGACTACCCAACGAGAGATAGTATCCATGGATGGGGCACCATAAGGCTTCTTATGGCAGATCCACAGATGTCTATCCTTCGACCGTAACGAGTCAGTCCGTTTCCTGTACTTAGTCAAAGCACGTACCGGGCACCAGACACTGGCATCACGATTAAACCGTGTTAACTTCGGTATTATGATCGGTTTGCCGGGATATCTCAAAGATTGATTCTTTGACATAAACTCTGCTCTTGGCAGAAGATGCAGACCCTCTCCGGAGACAATAAATCGGTCCCTCTCTGCCGAAAGCGCATGGATCTCACTGCGCCTTCTAGCTGAGGAAGCTGCCAATAGAAAAACTGCCTTTAGAGTCAAATGCTTTAGACTAGCCGAACGCAACGGTTCGAAAGGGTGCTTGGCCAGTACATTAAGCTCTAAAGATAGACTCCAGGCTGGAATGACTACCGGTTGTCTCGGTCAGAGATTGCTCATTCCCTTCACCATCACATTTAACTGGGCCACCTCTGGACTATCCCTGTTGGCTAGACAAGGGATAACTGATGCCAAAGCTGACTTGTATCCAGCAATTGTGACGGGAGCTAGTCCTGAAAAGAACAGCTCAAAGAGAAAGTCTGCTATTTGCTGAATAGTGGATTGAAAGGTATCAATATACCCTTTTCTTCACACCAGTCTGCAAATCTGTTAACCTTGTTGTTATATGACTTGAAGGTTGACCTCCTTCTCGCAGCCGCGATGAAATCAGCAGCTTGTCGAGAAAAGCCTTCCGATGTGGAACGTTGTTTGATAACATCCACGCAGTCAATTTGAACATTTCGGGATGCTTGCTCGTGGAGGAAGCGTCCCTTGGCCTGGGAGATTATGTTCGGAATCTCGGGCAACTGCACTGGGTTTTCCACCAGCAGATCTAGCAGATCCGTGAACCACGCCCTGCTGGGCCAATACGGTGCTATTAGCAGGACCAGACACGGTTCCTCCCTGATCTTCACCAATACCTTCGGCAGAAGAATGGTGGGTGGGTACGCGTAAGTGTGCATCCCTCTCCAGCTTATCGCCAGAGCGTCTGTATCGACGGCATTTGGATCTGGAATCGGCGAGACATAAGTCATGATTTGAGCATTTTCCCTTGTGGCGAACAAGTCCACGTTGGGTTTGCCCCAATGCTCGAAGATCCTTCGCAGAACTGGAGGGTTGAGGGACCATTCTGTTGGCAGAATTCTCTGTCTGCGAGACAAAGCATCCGCCAGAATGTTCAATCGGCCACGAATGTGAGCTGCTTTCAAAACAACTGAGTACTTTGATACACAGTGTGGGTGACCTGGTCCCGCCTTGGCGATTTATGTATGATACTACCGTCGAATTGTCCGACTGTATCAATATCACCTTGCCCCTGATCATCGGAAGAAACTCTTCCAACGCCAGTTCCACTGCCATCATTTCCAACAGATTGATATGCAGCTGGCTCTCCTGGAGAGTCCATGTGCCCGAGACCTGGTGCTCTCCCAGGCAGGCCCCCCACCCCTCCAGCAATGCATCTGTGTACACGGACAGCTGGGGGTGGGGTAGGTGCAACGAAACCCCTACTAGGAGATTCTGACGCTCTTTCCACCATACAAGATGCGACATTATCGGCTCCAAAACTGGCACCAGTTTTGACAGGGGTTCTGTTCTCTGCTTCCACAGAGACATCAGATACAACTGGATAGGTCTTCGCATTAGAGCAGCGTACGGGATCACCTGCTCCATGGAGACCATCATGCCCAGCATCTGAAGAAACTGCCTCGCCTGAATGTGGTTTCCCCCTCGAAAACTCTTGAGGATGGCTAAGAGACACCACTCTGGGCTCTGACGGGTAAACCCTGCCCTCCTCGAGATCGAATCGCATCCCCAAATAAACGAAATGTTGCGTGGGTGTCAACTCGGATTTCTCCTTGTTGACTATCCAGCCTAGATCTGAAAGTAACTTCAGAGTCAGAGCAGTATCCACGTCCAACCTGGCTGCCGAGTCTGCTTTGATCAGCCAGTCGTCTATGTAGGTGTGTAGCGCCACGTTATCTTTTCTGAGAAACGCTGTCACCGCAAGGACCACTCTTGTGAAAACCCTTGGAGCTGTCGACAGGCCAAACGGGAGAACAATAAATTCCCACACTTGATTCTGAAACGCAAATCTCAGAAACCTGTGACAACTCCTGTTCATTGGAATGTGGAAATATGCATCTTTCAAATCGATCGACACACACCACATTCCCTTCCTCAATCCCGCCATTACCGACCTCGGCGTTTCCATCTGGAACCGAGACGTGTGGATAAACCAATTCAATGGCCTGAGATTGAGTACGGGTCTCCATACCCCTGTGCTCTTGGGGACAAGGAACATATTTGAATAGAAGCCTGGAGTGTTCTGGTTCGCTGGTTTTATTGCTCCCTTCAGAAGCAAACCCGACACTTCGTTTTGAACGGCTTCTAACTTGTCTGGTTCCCTTGGTACGGGTGTCCAGACAGGTGCCAAAGACAGATTCTGTGGCGGAAAGTCCCCCCACTCCGGCATGTAACCCTGGGATAACCATCCCAGGACCAGACTGTCTGACGTCACACCTCGCCAGGCCTCGACGAAACGCATGAGCCTTCCACCCACCATAGACGCCTCGACGTCTAACGGGGTTGTCCGGCTCGCGGTCCGCTCCGCCCCCCCCCCCCCTTTCTTAATGAGAGAGAGAGAGAACCATTTCGGTCTTGGCTCGGCAGGTCTAACTGGCACCGCTGTTCCTGTCGCACAGGTGCGGTCCAGGCGGATACAAAGGGAGCTCTCGTACCCTCAGGTATGATCCGCTCCCTTCTTTCCGCCCTTTGAGGACTTACCCTTTTCCTTCCCCTTGCCCTTCCTGCCTCTAGGGCGATCAGGAGCAACATTGGGGAGGGTAGGGGCCTCCACAACCTTCCTGGCTTTCTTAGCCGGCGGCGGCTGAGAAAAACCAGACGAAGCAGAAGTCGCAGTAGGCTTAGCTTTCGCCTTTCTGCTTCTTTGAAGGTTGAACAGCTAACGGCTTCGCTACAGCCCCTAGTGCGTGCGCTTGCCGCACTAGCCCCAGCTGTAGGTTTACCGCCAACCGATTCTGCGCAATGCTGGCAGTGTCCTCTAGGATGGCCCGCGCCTGGCCACCGAAGATGCTAGGCCCTGTCAGGGGTGTCCCAAGAAGACGCTCCCTGACTGCCGTAGCCGGACGCATATGGTCAAGAACCATTTGCCTCCTGGACTTTGTCACACGCGCCTGCACCCTTGCCAGCGCGTCCATAGACAGCACCAAGCCGTCATTGACGCACGAAAGCGCCACAGGTGGCACAGGGTGGCCTGCCCCCGCTTCAGCCCACACCGACTGAAGAAGGCAATACGAATGGTTGACAGCACTCATAGCTGCCCTCACACCCTCATCGCATAGGGACAGGACTTCATCCTGGTGTGCCTGGGACTTGTCCACAAGTGCCGGACCGGGGCCACCCGCTCCAGCACTCTGAACACCCAGAACCCATCGGTCATCCTCGGTGACCGATGGTACCACACCATACCTGTCGTATTCCCCCCGTGGAATACGACGGGGTATGACACCTCGCCCGCACCTCCCTGGAGGCCGCAGGGAGCTGGCCCTTGGTCATGAGCTGCTTACTATAAATAGCCTATAGCAACTCGATGAACCGTGGATCCAGTCCAACAGACTGGATCCGGGGTGCGGGCAAGATCCCCGTCCTAATCGATGCAACCGACGGACGGGGCGTATCCTCCGCGGCCGTGGCCGAAACCACAGATGGGTCCACTGTGGCTAGCCAAGCCAGAGCATCTGACCAGGCTACTTCCGAGGAAGACACACCCGTGTACAGATCACCTGTTGACGCGTTCACGGGGCCTACCAGCCACGGCCGCCCGGCAAGGAGCCGCGGCTGACACGCCAGGCACTCCGGTACCAAACGGTTCCGCCGCCACCCCATGAAACACACCAGTCCACAGGGTAGGCCTGCACGGAAAACCGTGCGGACCCATAGCAGACGCGGAACCGTGGCCAGACACGGGCGCCAACGGCACCCCATGTCTGACCGCCGGACCAGGCGAGATAGATGAGTACCACGCCTGGCCCGGCACACCCGTCACCGTGTCGGCTGGTGTCAAACCAACCGTCACGGGACCGGTGCCTGGTACCAGATTGGCCTCAACCACCGGCGGAGCCGCTGCCCTGGCTTGCGCCAAGCCAGACAGATGGAGGATGGTTCCGTCCAGGACGGAATCGACCTCCATATTCTCCACCCGTGGCATCACAGGCCGCAGCAACCTCTCCTCCTCGTCTTCAGACTCCGAAGAGTCGTCACTAGACGAGGAAACCGTGGCGGACGGCTCCCATGCCTGACAGACCGGCCACCGCTACTGGACCACCCGGAGGTGCCCGCAGAGAGACAGAACCCGTCAGGCCGGAGCCAGGCGGGACTGCCAGGGGGCCGTACGAGACGGCTCCATCGGTGACCAGTCAAGAACAGGGTCCGTACCAAGCATGGGGAGAAACTGCTCCCCAACCTTCGTCAGCAGGGACGACACCAGCGTGGGCAGAACCCTATGCAGAAAACCCTGCATAGCTGGACCGAACCACGCCGGCGGTGCCATCTCTGCCACCTCCAGCTGGGGACATGGAGCGGCCCCACCGGCCACTCCACGATTTAACTTCGAACCGCCTGACCCCGCGTCAGACCCAGCCACATCCTTCTGGGCAAGGAACTTTAACATCATATCCGCGGACCACACTGCACACACATTACACCTACTATCAAGGTTACATGGAGTACATCTAAAGCAGACATGGTCCTTAAACAGGACCCGTACGAATTTGTGGCACTCGTCACATGATGGCGGGGCTGGCTTGGCCTATAAATAAGCACAAACCTACAATAAGCAAGCGGAACGAGACACGGATGGAAGGCAGACAATTAATTTTCAAATAATTTGACCATAAATTAACTGTAAACCCTCCCGCACCCCACCCTGCAACGTTACAGCAAAGATTGCATTGATTATGAAAGCCAAAACGATATGTGAAGAAACAACAAAATGTAAACAAACTGCTGTAGCACACGGTAAAACCGCAGACCACACATCTAATCAAGAATTTTGAAACCACCGATCATTGCAAACAGATCGTGATAACACGTAAAACTTGAACATTCCAAAGTTTTCTGGTACCATTTTTAGTACGCAGCACCCAGAACAAGATGCGCGAATTAATGACAAATTTTTCTTCACATAAACATCCGAGCACCACGCGTGTGACGTCACCCGCTCGGATCTTACGGAGAACGACGTCAGCCGATATTCGTGTTACAAATACCGTAGCAAACACCTATTTTCATATCTGCCGATCGCCGGTTTAAAGAAGGCGATCATCCGGCATATCTCGTTGTTAACACACGTCCCAGATTCTTTGGGGTCAGAAATTGGAACATGCGACACTACGAAATTTAGAGACCTAAGTCTTTTAACTATGGAATAATAAGGAAATATACAACCTGGTTATCATCGGCGGTATCCATATTATCCAATTATTCTTGCAAGAGAATCACTAGCTATCACAATCACAGACAAAAGACCACTGCGAAAAGCATGTATATCTCTTGTTGCTATGCAAACAAGAATGAGCTCTATGGTAGACGGGTACTCGGTAGTTGGGAGCCGAGTACCCGGTTCCAAGGAGTCGGTAAAGCTTTCTAAGTCTATAGTCCTAGAGCCAGCTGTCAAGGCCAGCTGTATATCAGAAGTAACAGAATGGTGAGTATTGATCGAAGGAGAATAATACTTTTTAATTCTAGAGTTAACAATTTCAGACGGTGTAATAATTTTTCCTTTTTGATTCAGTTGTCATGTCAAATTAAAGAAAATAAAGCAACAGCATTCCAGATTGTTTGATTTTGAACTGTGAGTTCTGTTGATTACTCTTAAATGTAAATCGTACATTCTGAAAGCAACTATAAACTGCGCTATAGAACGAGTTTACGCAGTTACACTCGTACCTACTCAAAGCGACCGTCCTATGTATGTGAATTGCACAGTAGCTTCCCAGGTACTAATATTAGCGTCTTCGCCTTACTCCCGTAATGACCTAAACTCATCCTACAAAGGGAGACTATAAGCGGAAGCTGATACATCATGTAATTTATATTTTTTTCTCGGCAACATTTTATCTCAAATTTTGATGAAATAAATAATGTTTATTAAACTATACGCAATATTTAGATGGCCCCAATTAATAATTTCACTCTCGCAATGATGGATATAAGGTATACATTAAGCATAGACGTAGGATGGTAAGAATTCGTCGCATGAACATGTGTTCTAATTTCGTGCTATTTTTGTATCATTTATTTCAACTTTCCAGAAACAAGTCACGTTATCACGGTTTATACTTTTCGGAATTTGGATTCAAAAATCACAATTATTTTTATAAAATCGATCGCGATGTTTCAAAGCAAAAATCGCGCAAGCCTACATAAAACTAACCATTATTTAACAATCATACAACAAACTGCATGTAGAATGCTCACTCGATGGCACATCATCACATATCCACAGGCATTCATCAACTTTGCCTTCTCCTTCACCCACCAACACCCAATCCCCACCTGACCCGTCCCACCCGACCCGTCCCACCTGACCCGTCCAACCTGACCGATATCCCACCCCTGGGCTGGAGCATAATGTAAACATAGCCTCATAATCCACAAATCTCATAAGTACATGTAACTAACATTAGGCTTGCAAGATTTTTTGATTTAATCGTGAAGTTCGCTTTATTTTTAAAATTGCGATTTTTGCAATGTAATTGAGGAAAAATCGGAAAACCGTCAAAAATTTCCTGTTTGTTTAAAATATAAGAATGTAAACATTTCCGTCGCATTTTATCAGTTACAGGAGTACAATTATAATCGATTCATGCCTGTGTTCATTGTGCTTATATCCCGCCATACCATGCACATGTCGAATAATCACTAATCACAACACAAAGCGCGTCCATAAACAAGCTAAAAATAGTGAGGTAACAACTTTGTCATTGACAAAACCAGCTAGTTAGTACGTCGAATCGCCATATAATTTTATTTCTTTCGCTGCAGACCCTGAGTCTGTTGTGAAATATCAAGTATATACTTAGTTGCAGAGTGTTAGGCAATAATCAGTGAACATAATTCTTTTTAATTCTAAAGTTAGCAATTTCGGGTGGTGTAATAATTTTTCCTTTTTGATTCGGTTGTCATGTCTAATTAAAGAAAATAAAGCAACAGCATTCCAGATTGTTGTATTTTGAACTGTCCGTTCTGTTGATTACTCTTAAATGTAAATCGTACATTCTGAAAGCAACTATAAACTGCACTATACTCTATAGGACGAGTTTACGCTGTCACTCTCAAAGCTACCGTCCTATGTATGTGGATTGCTCAGTATCTCCCCGGGTACTAATATTAGCATCTTCGCGGTACTCAGGTAATGACCTAAACTCGTCCTACAAAGGGAGCCTATAAGCGGAAGCTGGGGTTTTTTCGACGACATTTTATGCCAAATTTTGATGAAATAAATGATGTTTATTAAACTATGCGCAATATTTAGGCGGTCCCAATTAATAATTTGACTCCCGCGATGATGGATATAAGGTATATATTAAGCATAGACGTAGGATAGTTAGAATTTGTCGCACAAAATTGCGTTCTAATTTCGTGCTATTTTTTTAATCATTTATTTCAACTTTTTCAAGAAATTCCAAGTCCCAGTTTTCATGACTTGTCACTTTACTACCGTTTATTATTTTGGGAATTTGGCCCCTACGATTTAATAAAAAATCGAAATTTTGTTTACAAAATCGATTGCGATGTTTCAAAGCAAAAATCGCGCAAGCCTAACTCACATACCAAATTTAGTTGAATTCTGCCAACTTTGTTGCAATAACATATTTGACTGAATTTCATCAGATGGTTCCCGAAGAGATAACCAGATGGACAGGGCGACGGACTGATGGATGGACAGAGGTGATTGCAATATCCCCTCCATTTTTTCAAAATGTGTAGGGATGCATTCTCAAAATATTTGGGTGTCCCAAGCTGAATTATATATGTGTCCATAAAGGGATGCTTGTGAGAATCACTGCTCTCAGGATAATGGCCGTATTATCAAGCACATACCTGGGCAGGTGATTTGTGATCGATGCTAACCGAGACAGTTTTAACCATAAAGTCACGCAGCAGAGGAAGTACTTTGCCACTTATCCTGTATCTGAAAATAAAACAGAGAAAAACTATCAAAGTGAACTGACATATTTAGCACAAGATTACCTCTTTAACGGTCAAGATGGCCAAAACTCTGCAATGGCCTTGGTGAATGTACACTAAGGAGTCCAAGCAACAATTATTCTGCAACAGCCTTGGTGAATGTACACTAAGCAGCCCAAGCAACAACTATTCTGCAACAGCCTTGGTGAATGTACACTAAGCAGCCCAAGCAACAACTATTCTGCAACAGCCTTGGGGAATGTAGACTACCAGCCCAAGCAACAACTATTTTGCAACAGCCTTGGTGAATGTACACTAAACAGCCCAAGCAACAACAATTTTGCAACAGCCTTGGGGAATGTAGACTACCAGCCCAAGCAACAACTATTCTGCAACAGCCTTGGTGAATGTACACTAAGCAGCCCAAGCAACAACTATTCTGCAACAGCCTTGGGGAATGTAGACTAAGCAGCCCAAGCAACAACCATTCTGCAACAGCCTTGGGGAATGTACACTACCAGCCCAAGCAACAACTATTCTACAACGGCCTTGAGGAATGTACACTACCAGCCCAAGCAACGACTATTCTGTAACAGCCTTGGAGAATGTACACTACCAGCCCAAGCAACAACTATTCTGCAACAGCCTTGGGGAATGTAGACTACCAGCCCAAGCAACAACTATTCTACAACAGCCTTGGGGAATGTACACTACCAGCCCAAGCAACAACTATTCTGTAACAGCCTTGGAGAATGTACACTACCAGCCCAAGCAACAACTATTCTGCAACAGCCTTGGTGAATGTACACTAAGCAGCCCAAGTAACAACTATTCTGCAACAGCCTTGGTGAATGTACACTAAGCAGCCCAAGCAACAACTATTTTGCAACAGCCTTGGGGAATGTAGACTACCAGCCCAAGCAACAACTATTCTGCAACAGCCTTGGTGAATGTACACTAAGCAGCCCAAGCAACAACTATTCTGCAACAGCCTTGGTGAATGTACACTAAGCAGCCCAAGCAACAACTATTCTGCAACAGTCTTGAGGAATGTAGACTACCAGCCCAAGCAACAACTATTCTGCAATAGCCTTGGTGAATGTACACTAAGCAGCCCAAGCAACAACTATTCTGCAACAGCCTTGGTGAATGTACACTAAGCAGCCCAAGCAACAACTATTCTACAACAGCCTTGGGGAATGTAGACTACCAGCCCAAGCAACAACTATTCTGCAACAGCCTTGTGAATGTACACTAAGCAGCCCAAGCAACAACTATTCTACAACAGCCTTGGGGAATGTAGACTACCAGCCCAAGCAACAACTATTCTACAACAGCCTTGGGGAATGTACACTACCAGCCCAAGCAACAACTACTCTACAACGGCCTTGAGGAATGTACACTACCAGCCCAAGCAACGACTATTCAGGTGATTTTGGCCACTTATAAATTGACTATATTAATATATTGTGATTGATAATGCTAGAAAACAACTGCAGAAGGTGAATACTTTTTGGCAAAAACATTTTTAATTACATTTTTAGATCTATATAACACAGTATTACTCCTTAGTCTAAGACACTAACCCTTTCAACGATGCTACAGTATGCTAAATTAAAGACAAACACACCAATAACATGTTAAATATTTTGAAACTTATTTGATTGAAAGTTGTTGCTGTCTAAGGCAGCAACAAGTTCTAGTTAAATTAGTTTTAAAATATTCAACAGATTAGTTCTTAAATTATTTAGAATCTGTCATACCTGTAACATTATTATTGCATTTAAAATTTCAAAATGGTAACAAGAGCGCCGCAGGGTTGGGTTTTGGACAGTCCAAAACTAACTTTGAGCAGACATTGTCCAAAACCTGTCTTAAATGGTTTAAACCGGTCCAAAACTGTCCAAAACTATGTTGGACATATCACCATACTCTTATGCATCATAATCCTATTAAAAAATAACAAGAAATTAGAGATTGCATCAAAAGCACTATATTAAACAAATCCATTTATTATATGAGTTATTATTACATTTTTATCAAATACATACAATTAAAACTTAAAAGGCTTAATTAGGTTTAATTAGTAGTCCAAATCAGACAGCCCTCTCAACATCCTGTAGCAAAACACTAGCTTTGACGCTTTCTCTACTCCAAGCCTATTACAGATTTTAGTGTGGATATAGCTAAAATTGCTAAAAATTCTCTCAATCGATGCTGATGATGCTGGTGCTTCAAGCAGCTGAATAGCCATATCAATAAAATCACCTGGCACACCTAGTGTTTTCAAGGCATTCCACCATGTCACTGAAGGCACTTGAATATTAGTTTGACTGTTTGCATCAGTCTACCTGAAGGGTGTTAGTGTGCTATGCCAAATTGTTTTCATAATATTACTGTAGTAACGGTATTCAGGCAAGAGTATTTCTGAAAACCCTGGGTTGCAGAAAGTATAGGGTTAAGCAGATCATTGTGTGTTATTTCTAATCTTAAGCCAGCCCCCTCACAGGCCAATTATCACACCTATACCATTGAATTGTAAAGAGGCTCAGCATGTGATTGTGGTTATCAGAGATTATCAGACCTGGCTCTATTACTAGCATGGAAAAGAGAATAATTAACTCAGGTATCTGAACTAAAGGTGAGACATCCTGTTGATAACCCCTATGCGGCCAAGACAATTACAGTTAATAGTAACCTTACCTACATTGTACATTATGACTTTTAAACACAACTTAGCACAAATTTTTCACTGAAATGACTGGCTTAGTAAAAGCGGCAGTCATTTCACGAGTAAATTTGTTTTCCAGTCAAATTAGTTTCAAAATATTCTGCAGTTTTCACGCATAGTGTCCTTGAAAATGATAGCTGAGGAATTCATCGGTGAAAGGGTTAAGGCATGTATTAGATATATGGGACTCCTAGCACTCCAATGTCAACAAAAAACATTTTTCAAATAAAATTAAAAGATAAACTGTTTTTTTATTTTCAACAAATTTGTCATCGCCCAACAAAATTGTTAAAAAATGAAAACCTTCAAAATCTTGATGTCTTTGCTGATATGTGTGTCTGCACTGTCTGTATCAGCCTGTGTTCAACAGGACTTTCAGTAGACTTCTCATGCCTCTCATAGTGTATTTTCATCCTTGCTACCTTGTTGACAACTGTGTACTCACACTCTCTACACTTAGCCATTTGTTTGCCATTAATCTTAACTTCCAAAAAGTGCTTCCAAATTGGATCCTTAGGCCTACCACCTTTGAAATACATATTAACTATTTCAAATACCATCAACACATAAATATTCAGGACAACAGAAGAATTCAAAGATTAATGTAGCACAAGGATATCTTTTTACTAATTGTCTAATTGATATCTAGCATTAACTGAGAATAGATGAAAACATGAAGAATCTAATTTATATTCTATCAGCTTAATGCCTTAATCCCAAATTTGCATAAGATCTTACGTAAACATAGCTAATGTGTGTACTGAGTAGTGCATTCTAAAATAGCCTTAGAGAGCAAGGGTCATCAGTTAATTGTTGAAACAACATCTTAGCAGACTATATTTTCTCTATGAGTTTAAGATTCTTCCATAGGCCATGAACATTTTGCAAGAAATAGATTTAGACACAGAGACAGTTCTCAATAATATAAACATCTAGCTGTACATAGGTAGTCTAATATGTTTACATTATTGATTAAATAGGGTTTCTGTGGGTTTAACACAACTGGAAATATACAGAGTTAAAACATTTAAGACAAACAAAAGTTGAAAAAAATTAACCCATGGATTATAGAAAGAAGCAAATAAGACTCCTAATTTATTGAAATCATATGTGTCCTTTTAGATTATTATTATTATTATTATTATTATATAGCAATAAAGTATCCAAAAATACATGTAGATAACCATCCATCAATATGTACATGTACCTGTATGTGTCTAAATGCTATATAGTTGTTTTACGAAAATTACATTTCAGAAAAATATTTTTATACCAATATTTTAGGTTTTGGACAGTTTTGGACAATTTAAGGTGTCCAAAACCTATTTTGGGCGGACGGTTTAAACCGCGGTTTAAACCACTAGTGTCCAAAACTTGCCAACCCTGGAGCGCCGCCTAGCAGGGCTTAATATGCCAGTCTTTGATGAATTTAAATCATTCCAGGGAGGAAAACTCTGGCAAATATGGACAGATCTCGCTGAAACAAAATCATGACACTTCATCTCTACGTAAATGTTCACTGGAAAAAGAATTTGCAAACTCCCCGAGATCTGGCTATGTGACAATAGATTTTTTATGAGTTTTACTCTTTCAGGGGGGATAACTCTTACAAATACAGATGGATGTCACTGAAACAAAATCATGACACGATGTCTCTATCTAATTATATCCACTGAAAAAAAATTTCAAATGTAGATTAAAAAGACTTTAATACGGCTCGGAAACGAAATTTTTCACACATTTTAGGGGAGATAACTAGGGCTGGGCGGTATACTGGTGTCACACCTTTTCAGTTTTTTATGGCGACGGTTTAAAAACGATTACGAAAATAAACCAGAAGTGTGGTTGCAATACAACCATGAAGATCGACTTTACGACTTTGCAATGAACTATAAAACTTGACTTCAAACATAAAATAAATATAGAACGGTTATCAATACCCTTATCAACAAGAAGCCCAAGGGCCTGTAATGCTCACCTGGACCATTATCATTTGAACCATTTGCATTTAAATACCATATGACATGTATAATTTTCGAAAAATCAAAGATGGCCACCAAAGAAATTGACCAATCAAAATTCTCGTTTGATATGATAGGATCATTCTACTCAGGTTTCGTTGAAATTGGGCCAATAATTAAGTAGTAGTGTTTTCAATGGTTCTGGGGAAAAAAATCCAAATAGCCACCAAACAAATCGACCAACCAAAATTCTGAATAGTAGTTCTAGACCATACCATGACAGAATCCGTCCAGCCAAATTTGGATATAATCCACCCAGAGGTTATCGAGGAGATTCATTTTGACAATTTCCGGTACATATTTCATAAAATTTGATTTTCACAAACAAAATCGACCCATTAAAATTCTGAACAGATGTTCTGGAGCCATAGATTTTAACTCTGGAAACTCTCCAGATTGGCTGGACAGACCATCCAGCCAATCTGGAGAGTTTCCAGAGTTGAAATCTGTCAAACGGTTAACGATGAGTAGCGTTTTGACAATTTCCGGTAAATTTTTCATAAAATCTAAGCTTTTTATCCAAAAGAATTGACCAATCAAAATTATGTATAAATGTTCTGAAGCCAAGCCACATAGGATCCTTTCAGCCAAAGTAAGTTGAAATCTGTCAAGCAGTTAATGATGACTAGCATTTTGACAATTTCCATAAATATTTCATAAAATCCAAAGTTTTCACCCAAAAAACATGACCAATCAAAGTTCTGTGCACAAGTTCTGAAGCCTACCCCCATAGGGTCCTTCCAGCCCAAGGAAGTTGACGCATATATCAAAGAGTTTTCACGATCAAAAGTATACTCTTGAAGTGAAAATGGGGTGCGATTCTATTAGATATATTTCAAAGAAAAAGTTGAAATCCATTAACTAAAATGGTCAAAAGATGAGTCATTACCACTATACCTAATGTATACCACAAAACCCTCAACACAGGCATGAATTTATTACTTGGGCCTAAATATTGTGTATGTTTTAATAAATATTGTTTATTACATTAAAATGTATCCTAAATTTGACATTAAGCGTTGTCGGGAAAATATATATAAATCATGTGATCTTAGAAATCACATGAAAAGTATCAATAGTTAGAGCGAGTACTTGGCAGATGAGATCACATCAGCTAGCTGTCTCCCATTCACGCTGCTAGTGTATGAGATCACATCAGCTAGCTGTCTCCCATTCACGCTGTTAGCGTATGAGATCACATCAGCTAGCTGTCTCCCATTTATGCTGTTAGTGTATGAGATCACATCAGCTAGCTGTCTCCCATTCATGCTGTTAGCGTATGAGATCACATCAGCTAGCTGTCTCCCATTCACGCTGTTAGCGTATGAGATCACATCAGCTAGCTGTCTCCCATTTATGCTGTTAGTGTATGAGATCACATCAGCTAGCTGTCTCCCATTCACGCTGTAAATGTATGAGATCACATCAGCTAGCTGTCTCCCATTCACGCTGTTAATGTATGAGATCACATTAGCTAGCTGTCTCCCATTCACGCTGTTAGCGTATGAGATCACATCAGCTAGCTGTCTCCCATTCATGCTGTTAATGTATGAGATCACATCAGCTAGCTACCTCCCATTCATGCTGTTAGCGTATGAGATCACATCCGCTAGCTGTCTCCTATTCATGCTGTTAATGTATGAGATCACATCAGCTAGCTGTCTCCCATTCATGCTGTTAGTGTATGAGATCACATCAGCTAGCTGTCTCCCATTCACGCTGTTAATGTATGAGATCACATCAGCTAGCTATCTCACATTCACGTTGTTAGCGTATGATATCACATCAGCTAGTTGTGTCTCATTCATGCTGTTAGCGTATGAGACCACATCAGCTAGCTGTCTCCCATTCACGCTGTTAATGTATGAGATCACATCAGCTAGCTACCTCACATTCACACTGTTAGTGTATGATATCACATCAGCTAATTGTCTCTCATTCATGCTATTAGTGTATGAGATCACATCAGCTAGCTGTCTCCCATTCACGCTGTTAATGTATGAGATCACATGAGCTAGCTACCTCACATTCACGCTGTTGGTGTATGATATCACATCAGCTAATTGTCTCTCATTCATGCTATTAGCGTATGATATCACATCAGCCAGTTGTCTCTCATTCATGCTGTTAGCGTATGAGATCACATCAGCTAGTTGTCTCTCATTCATGCTGTTAGCATATGAGATCACATCAGCTAGCTGTCTCCCATTCACGCTGTTAATGTATGAGATCACATCAGCTAGCTACCTCACATTCACGCTGTTAGCGTATGAGATCACATCAGCTAGCTGTCTCCCATTCACGCTGTTAATGTATGAGATCACATCAGCTAGCTACCTCACATTCACGCTGTTAGCGTATGATATCACATCAGCTAGTTGTGTCTCATTCATGCTGTTAGTGTATGAGATCACATCAGCTATCTGTCTCCCATTCACGCTCTTAATGTATGAGATCACATCAGCTAATTGTCTCTCATTCATGCTGTTAGCGTATGATATCACATCAGCTAATTGTCTCTCATTCATGCTATTAGCGTATGATATCACATCAGCCAGTTGTCTCTCATTCATGATGTTAGCGTATGAGATCACATCAGCTAGCTGTCTCCCATTCATGCTGTTAGCATATGAGATCACATCAGCTAGCTGTCTCCCATTCATGCTGTTAGCGTATGAGATCACATCAGCTAGCTGTCTCCCATTCATGAGATCACATCAGCTAGCTGTCTCTCATTAATGCTGTATGAGATCTCATGAGAACACAATTATGCGCCTTCTAGCAAACTCTTCCGTGAATAGTTAACGTCATACAATTAATTTTTTACTAAAGGTTTTGGCCACATATGTTCAAGATTTATAAGAAAGTTTATGCCACACTTCTGTGGTTAAAAATTTTAGTAGTACACCAATAGGGGCCAAGATCTACAAATCGGAGGCGGACATTGATTATTAGGTGCAAAGAGCGATCACATGACCCAATTGCTATTATTAACCTGCTCCAATTTGTCAAATTTGGTCTTAAAACTGCTGAGTTAGGGATGGGGTGGGGGTGGGGGGGGGGGGGGGGGGGGGAGAACGACTACTCATAAAATGTTCCCATTTTGAAACTGCTAGGAACTTTTTGGAACTTGTATCTCAATGTTAGTGATTGGGCTTTTATTAGAGCTTGAGCTACAAATAGGCAGAATACAGTATTTCAAAATATTTGAAGATTGTTATCTCAAACACACAATAATTTAAGGATGGCCTAATTCAATAATTTATCAAAAATGTACAAGTACATACCTTTCACCTGTAAATTCCACTTGTCCATCTTTGTTGATGATAAACCTCGAGTCTTTGTATCCCCAGCCATTCCACTTGAGCAACTCCTGTCTGCAATAACACAAATACACCATAAACTGTATCACAAGAACATGTCTACAATTACATGCATAGTTTCCGATCCAACCCGTCCGCACCCAAAACGTTCAGCAGGTACAACAAATCGACGAAAAAGAAAGTGAAGACCTGCTACAGGCTGTCTATCCTATCCAACAGAAGAGGACTATGTAACTATGTATCATTGTGTTCCCTGTATTTGCGCATCCCCTCTCTTTGCGCATACGTATTCAGCCCTGTATGGATGGTTACTCACGATCGGCATGCACACATATTGATTTACATGTCAATTTATAGTTCATTCTTTTTGCTCATGCAAGATGTTCTCACCTTAAAATTGTGAAACTACATGCCAATACACGTTTAACGCAGTATAGTACTGTTGATTTCTGACACTGCCATGTTATTCCACAATTTTCATAACTATCAATAAAAATTACCCTATATTTGATGATTAAATAAATTCAGATGCCATTTTCTCCCCTTTTAACTTTTATAAGAATAATGCAGATGTTTTTACGCATTCAGGGTCATCATTTGTCAAACAGACCTTTCAAATATGATACATATGTTACCATTGGTTAAACTACAGCAACAATGCGCTTATGTGAAACACATATTAAAGGTGTGGCAGCATATGCTGCAAAACATATACCTTTTGCCCGTGCATAAAAAAGTGGGTGACAGGGTTCAGACGTTGAGTTACATTCTTGTGACGCTTTTGTGAAAAAAATTCTGTAGACTAAATATATCCAATTTACTAAATTTGTTTCACTATTCTGAAGGTAATGTCCGCAGATTCAGAAAATGACAACAAAAATTTGATTATCTTTGCCTGTGTATAACTTTTTTGATAAAAATTACCAAAAAATGTACAACAATTGCCATTTTCGAGTGACAAAATATTAACATGAATCCGTTTTACTTCACTCAGAGTTCATAATCATTACTTTTAGATTTAGATTAAAAGCTTTAGGTTTGCTCTTATAAATAATCACCAGTTTTAGTAGGTTTAGTGAATAATTCTGCCAGGGAGACCATTTTTTATTCACAGTCAAGTGACAATTGTTTCTTGAAACTTTCTATTTTGGGATAAGAAGTTAAATTTACATTCCTCCCACACAGCTGTTTATATAGGTACACACATGTATAATACATCATTCTTTGCAGGATTTAGTGCAGAATACAATGATATCTAGATTTATATTCAATGAGCAAGTAGGTCATATCATGATAATCAGCAAGTAGGTCATATCATGATAATCAGCAAGTAGTTCATATTAGAGCTGGGCGGTATTGGCATTGGGATGACGATAACGGTATCTGTGAAAAATACCGCGATAACTACTAATATCGCGCTATTTGGAATAATTTCGGATATGATAGGGTTAATATGGCCAATCTATAAATAGGCATCCTTTTTAGATGTATAAACAAACAAAGCCTACACTTCTTTGTATCATACAAATGTATTTGTTTCAGCACCAAATAAAATATTTTTTCTCGCCTTTTTGCGTTTTACTTTGTCATTGTGAAGAGGAAGATGCGCATAAATGTCCTTAACTCCGTCACTGTGTGCGCAGGAATCTCCAAGGGAAATCCCAAGCGTTCAATCTGATTGGTTAAAAACATCAAGTATCTTTCATTGGTTTTAACCAGGTCATAATCGGGTGCAGTGTTTAATGGAGCATTCACGATCAGCTGTTTTTATTATTACTATAATTGAAAGCTTATAATGAATGCTCCGCGAGAAAGACCACGCGATTAGGCACATGATCAATTAATGGACTAACCAGGTCTGAAGACGCGATCGGCTGCGCGCGTGTATGCGTGTATAAAGATAACAAAATGGCCTGAATTTTTTTTAGCAATAAAATAGAGAATGTAGAATTGTAGATAAGAATCGTCGATCCTTGATTAAATTATTATACTTGACGTGCAAAAGTCTGGTACTGTATGGTTAATTATTGAAAATGGTCAAGTTTTATAAGGAATTGACTAATCAACCCCACCTGCCCGCCCAGCCCCTTTAGAACATTGTGGACCTATTGACTGCGGTATGAAAGTCAATCACACACTTCATCCTATAAACTGGACTTACCGGAGTGTGTGAAAATAAATAATTATCAGCTATTTATACAGATTATTTCAAAACAATTTGACTCAAAGTTGTTGCTGTCGATGTCAGTAACAACTTTTGGGTCATAAAGTTTTCAAACTAATCAGCTCTTTATTTATTTCCTTTAAATTTTATTTCCATAAAGCCTCTGCATTCGTCTTGAAAGTGGTTAAATCATAGCCCTATAGATCGATGGTGAGCAATGACCCAGAACGCGTGAATATAGTGAATACAACACATTCCACGCTATAAGATCTGCTGTCTTCTAGAAAAGATGATCTAAGAGGTTATTAGTTATTAATAACTTGTCCGATTTTAGCTAAATATTTTGGAGACAATTTGATTGGAAATTATTGTCATGGCGCAATAAGTTTTAATCAAATCATTTTCAATATAATCAGCCGGGCTCATTTCATTCATATTCCGGCTGCCTTTAGCGCATTCAGCATATCAATGGTATTACTGGTAAAGACTGATCAATACTCACCCAAGCGTACATTTATACACACGTGTGGGGTGAATTATTCTTGAACAAGCGAAGAATAGAGGGATTACAGTTATGGCTTCACCGGTTTAGTTAGATCGCTTGAATTTATCGTCATAGTTAGCGAGTGAATTTATCCCGCTAGGATATTTGGATGGTTGTTGCTTTATTTATTCCCTTGTAATGACATCAATTGCGTCATCAGCTATGGAAAGCGAAGGTGGTATTCCAATAATATAATCAAAACGAGGCTGAGTTAAGTTTATTTGTGTTTTACAAATGGCTGCTATTTTGCGTATTCGACGTTGTCAGCAACTACAATTTTCAGATTTAACTTGTGTTCATTGGAACATTTAATTGAGCATGGAAGGATAACTATACTAAGAACAGTAGGGCTATGTATATAACACATGGACATATATTTACTGCAATAATAGTGCCGAAAATGATTGCTTTTGACTACCATGAATACGGAAATGAAGAGACCAGACTCGTCAAATTCGCATGAAATGCTTTATTATCAAATTATTACAATATATAAATTGTCAATACCGTCACTGACGGTATTTGACGATATTGCCGGTTTTTAGAAATGAGACGATGACGATAACAATAACAATAATATCGTGATTTTCCCGGTTTTATCGGGAAACTGCCCAGCTCTAGTTCATATCATGATAATCAGCAAGTAGGTCATATCATGATAATCAGCAAGTAGGTCATATCATGATAATCAGCAAGTAGGTCATATCATGATAATCAGCAAGTAGTTCATATCATGATAATCTTTAACCCGACCCACATAAATTTTGAGTTCGTGGAAAAAAAAATTGACTTTGTAAAAAAATCTGTCGCATTAATTTTTTACATAGAAGTCATGAAAATTGAACTTAATATTGCTAAATGCCTAACCTGTAAGAAGTTTATAGTGAATAAGTATAATCAGTGCTTAAAATGGAGATTGAGTTTTTTTACAAACAATATTTCAATTAATTTTGTGTAAAAATCGCATAATTCTAGTGTTCAAGTTTTGAAATGAGTTAAGAGGATTTATAAAAAAGTCAAGGCAACAACAAGATTAAGTTTTCAATATTATTTAAGTTACAATAATTACACATAACAAAGTTTAAAGGTGCATATTCACAGCAAAATTACTGAAAATAAAACTGTTTAAATTATATACTTTTAGAGGCTTAAAACTGTGAGCCCATATGTAATGAAACGAAATAAATCTTAACAGATGATGATTTCATTCCATATAAATTGCTATAATTTTTTAAGTTGCGAAATTGAAATAGAGGCATGAGCTTCTATTTCAATTTCGCAAGTAAAAAAATTATAGTAATTTTTGCGGAATGAAACCATCATATGTTAAGCTTTATTTCGTTTCATTACATAAAACACATAATTTAAGCCTATAAAAGAATACTATTTTAACAACTTTATTTTCAAGCATTCTGGTGTAAATATGCACCTTTAAGCTGAATTACTAATATTCTGTTCTCTCTTTACAGCTGGATATTATTTGACTGATGCCACAATGCCGAAGAGATAAGGACTTAACCATGGAGGATGCTCTCCTGGACATTATTCAGAGTTAACTGAAGAGGAAAACAGAACATCTCACAGTGATGCTGCCCATGTTTCAACACAGAAAGCTACAAGCAAAGCCAGCACTGATTCATCTCAAGTGCAGACCATAAGCAATGTACCAGAAGGCCGAGCAAAGGGACGACCACCCATTATAATGGATTCTGCCCTGACGCCTAACACTCTCAAAAGAAGAATGCTAAACCGAATGACTTCAATGAGACATAGTGATTCTGTTTTGAAACTAAGATAAAAGGCAGCAAAATTGAAATGGCAGATTGAAAATGCCAAATCAAGCCATCCAGCCCCTCATGGCCCTCACTCTGATGATTCTCAGTTATCTTGTGCAGAGCCGTCATCTAGCAAGAGTTCTGCTGTCGTGTCATTATCTTCCAGGCAGCTATTCAGACTGAAAGCTAGGCTTGTTCTTACTAGCAGCCATTCAGACAGCACAGATTGGTTTTTAATACACTGTCTTACTTTTCTCATATACATCTGGATTTTAGCAGGTATAAGTACATTGGAAACTTGTCTTTAAGGCAAAGATGATATTGTTCTCAGAATGTGAAGTTTTATTCAGAGATACACAGACTTATTTGCTGAAATACTGGCTTATTAGGCTTGTAAATGACATGCTTATTAGGCTTGTAAATGACAGGCTTATTAGGCTTGTAAATGACAGGCTTATTAGGCTTGTAAATGACAGGCTTATTAGGCTTGTAAATGACAGGCTTATTAGGCTTGTAAATGACAGGCATATTAGGCTTGTAAATGACAGGCTCATTAGGCCTGTTAATGAGTCTCATTGAAAAGGTATTAGAACAGTGTTTCCACCAGAACTAATTCCCAAATTATTCTATCTGTCTAGAATCAGTGAAAATCTGTCAAGAACATTTCTGTCGCGATGTCGTACAACTAATAACCAAAGAAAGCAAGGAACTCTTTTTTTGTGATAGCTGTAGCTAAAGAATGAAGGAAATTTCAATTTCCCTTTCTCCGAGATCTAACAATACTTAACATTCTATTACTTCTGATACATGCTATCTTTGGCAGCTGGCCCTAGGAATATACACTTAGTAAGCTTTACCGGCTCCTGGAACCGGGTACCCAGTTCCCAACAACCGAGTACACGTTTGCCATGAAGCTCATATTGTTTGCATAGCCACCAAACAAGAGATACCCATGGTTTGCCTCCGTGGGGCTGGGAGGCAGGGTCCGTAATAGAATGGTAAGTATTGTTAGATCTCGGAGAAAGGAAAATTGAAATTTCCTTCATTCTCCTTCAATCAATACTTACCATTCTATTACTTCTGATATACACCAGATTTAGTCAGTAACCTTGTGGGAAGGGGCAAGCCATCAATTGCTACTTTTGCCCCTTGGAGAAAGAGCTAGACTTAAACTTGATTAATGGAGACCTAAATCACATTCGCATCACTGCCACCCCCCTCCCCCCCCTTTTTTTTTCTCCCAAGAAAAGGGAGAGAACTCACGAACATGCATCTCGCCTGAAACACAAATATGCCAAGAGGGTTAACTGCTCTTTGCATATATTAGCCTGGGAATGAGCATGAATATATAACATGAATGAACATGATATATAGACATAATACAAAAAACTCTCAATCTTGAATTACCTTATGAAGATTGGATTTCAGACGTGGAGCCATCAACCAAGCATTTTTTCGACCATACGTGACACTCATGGTTGTAATCCTCTCGCTTGACCATGTCTGCCTCTTAATTTTTGTTTTACAAATGCCAAAAAATGGAGAAGTGCAGTGTGGTCGTTTAACTATTGTTTCAAAACAGCTAAAGCGAGTGGATTGGCGGAGTCTGTCACATCCCTTATATAGTAATCAGTGAAAGAGGACTCACAGTGCCATTGTGCAACAGCCATGATGTCCTCTAACGCTAACGAAACACCATTGTAGAGGGCGGTCAAGGCGGCTATTCCTCTCACATCGTGTGCCCTTGCGCATTGCACCTGGTGCCCAGTCACAATCTCATGGGTAGTCTGAATGCAATCGACTATCCAACGAGAGATAGAATCCATGGATGCGGCACCATATGGCTTCTTATGGCAGATCCACAGATGTCTATCATTCGACCATAGCGAGTCTGTCCATTTTTTGTACATAGTCAAAGCATGGACTGGGCACCAGACACTGGCATCATGACCAAACCTAGTTAGTTTCGGTATAATGATCAGTTTGCCGGGATATCTCAGATTGATTCTTTGACATAAACTCTGCTCTTGGCAGTAGACGCAGACCCACTCCGGAGACAATAAATTAGTCCCTCTCTGCCGAAAGCGCATGGATCTCACTGCGCCTTCTCGCTGAGGAAGCTGCCAATAGAAAAACCGCCTTTATAGTCAAATGCTTTAGACTAGCCGAACGCAACGGTTCGAAAGGGTGCTTGGCCAGTACATTAAGCACTAAAGATAGACTCCAGGCTGGAATGACTACCGGTTGTCTCGGTCGGAGATTGCTCATTCCCTTCACCATCACATTTAACTGGGCCACCTCTGGACTATCCCTGTTGGCTAGACAAGGGATAACTGATGCCAAAGCTGACTTGCATCCAGCAATTGTGACAGGAGCCAGTCCTGAATAGAACAGCTCACAGAGAAAGTCTGCTATTTGCTGAATAGTGGATTGAAAGGTATCAATACCCTTTCCTTCGCACCAGTCTACAAATTTGTTAAACTTGTTGTTATATGACTTGAAGGTTGACCTCCTTCTCACAGCTGCGATGAATTTCGCAGATTGTCAAGAAAAACCTTTCGACGTGGAACGTTGTTTGATGACATCCACGCAGTCAATTTGAACATTTCGGGACGCTCGTGTAGGAAGCGTCCCTTGGCCTGGGAGATTATGTTCAGAATCTCAGGTAACTGCACTGGATTGTCCACCAGCAGATCTAGAAGATCCGTGAACCACGCCCTGCTGGGCCAAAATGGCGCTATTAGCAGGACCAGGCACGGTTCCTCCCTGATCTTCACCATTATCTTCGGTAGAAGAATGGTGGGTGGGTATGCGTAAGCGTGCATCCCTCTCCAGCTTATCGCCAGAGCGTCTGTATCGATGGCATTTGGATCTGGAATCGGCGAGACTTAAGTCATGATTTGAGCATTTTCCCTTGTGGCGAACAAGTCCACGTTGGGTTTGCCCCAATGCTCGAAGATCCTGTGAAGAACTGGAGGGTTGAGAGACCATTCTGTTGGCAGAATCCTCTGTCTGCGAGACAAAGCATCCGCCAGAATGTTCAATCGCCCAGGTATGTGAGCTGCTTTCAAAACAACCGAGTAATTCCTGCACCATTGAATCAAGTGCCACACTTTGATACACAGTGTGGGTGACTTGGTCCCGCCTTGGCGATTTATGTATGATACTACTGTCGAGTTGTCCGACCGTATCAATATCACCGTGCCCCTGACTTTTGGAAGAAACTTTTCCAATGCCAGTTCCACCGCCATCACTTCCAACAGATTGATATGCAGCTGGCTCTCTTGGAGAGTCCATGTGCCCGAGACCTCGTGTTCTCCCAGGCAGGGCCCCCATCCCTCCAGCGATGCATCCGTGTACACGGACAGCTGGGGGTGGGGTAGGTGCAGCGAAACTCCTACTAGGAGATGCTGACGCTTGTTCCACCATACAAGATGCGACATTATTGGCTCCAAAACTGGCACCAGTTTTGACAGGGGTTCTGTTCTCTGTTTCCACAGAGACATCAAATACAACTGGATAGGTCTTCGCATCAGAGCAGCGTACGGGATTACCTGCTCCATGGAGACCATCATCTGAAGAAACCGCCTCGCCTGAATGTGGTTTCCCAAACGAAAACTCTTGAGGATGGCTAACAGAGACACCACTCTGGGTTCTGACGGGTAAACCCTGCCCTCCTCGAGATCGAATCGGATCCCTAAATAAACGAAATGTTGAGTGGGTGTCAACTCGGTTTTCTCCTTGTTGACTATCCAGCCTAGATCTGAAAGCAACTTCAGAGTCAGAGCAGTATCCACCTCTAACCTGGCTGATGTGTCTGCTTTGATCAGCCAATCATCTATGTAGGTGTGAAGCACCACATTCTCTTTTCTGAGAAACGCTGTCACCACAAGGACCACTCTGGTGAAAACCCGTGGAGCTATCGACAGGCCGAATGGGAGGACTATAAACTCCCATACTTGATTCTGAAACGCAAATCTCAGAAACCTGTGACAACTCCTGTTCATTGGAATGTGGAAATATGCATCTTTCAGATCGATCGATAACACCACATTCCCTTCCTCAATCCTGCCATTACCGACCTCGGAGTTTCCATCTGAAACCGAGGCGTATGGATAAACCAATTTAATGGCCTGAGATTGAGTACGGGTCTCCATCCCCCTGTGCTCGTGGGGACAAGGAACATGTTTGAATAGAAGCCTGGAGTGTTCCGGTTTGCTGGTTTTATTACTCCCTTCAGAAGCAAACCTGACACTTCGTTTTGAATGGCTTCCAACTTGTCTGGTTCCCTTGGTACGGGTGTCCAGACAGGTGCCAAAGACAGATTCTGTGGTGGAAAGTCCCACCACTCCGGCATGTACCCCTGGGATAACCATCCCAGGACCAGACTGTCTGACGTCACACCTCGCCAAGCCTCGATGAAACGCATAAGCCTTCCACTCACCATAGACGCATCGATGCCTAATGGGGGTGTCTGGCTCGCGATCCGCTCACCCCCCCACCCCCTCACTCTCTTGACGAGAGAGAGAGATAACCATTTTGGTCTTGGCTTGGCTGGTCTAACTGGCACCGCTGTTCCTGTCGCACAGGTGCGGTCCAGGCAGATACGAAGGGAGCCCTTGTACCCTCAGGTACGATCCACTCCCTTCTTTCCGCCCTTTGAGGACCTACCCTTACCCTTCCCACCTCTCGGGCGATCAGGAGCAACATTGGGGAGGGTAGGGGCTTTCTTCACCGGAGGCGGCTGAGAAATCCCAGTAGAAACAGAAGCAGCACTAGGTTTAGCTTTCGCCTTGCTTTTGTGCTTTTTCCGCTTCTTAGCAGGTTGTCCGGTCAGCGGCTTGGCCACAGCCCCTAGTGCGTGCACTTGACGCACTAGCTGTAGCTGCAGATTAACCGCCAACCGATTCTGCGCAATGCTGGCCGTGTCCTCTAAGATGGCCCGTGCTTGGCCACCAAAGATGCTAGGGCCTGTCAAGGGCATCCCAAGAAGACGTTCCCTGACTGCAGTAGCTGGACGCATATGGTCAAGGACCATCTGCCTCCTGGACTTAGTCACATGCGCCTGCACCATTGCCAATGCGTCCATAGACAGCACCAGGCCGTCATTAACGCACGAAAGCGCCACAGGTGGCACAGGGTGGCCTGCCCCCGCTTCAGTCCACACCGACTAAAGAAGGCGATAAGAGTGGTTGACAGCACTCATTGCTGCCCTCACCCCCTCATCACATAGGGACAGGACATCATCATGGTGTACCTGAGCTTTGTCCACCAGTGATGGGGCGGGGCCACCCACTCCAGCACTCTGGATACCCAGTACCCAGCGGTCATCCTCGGTGACCGACGGGACAACACCATACCTGTCGTATTCCCCCCGTGGGATACAACACCTCGCCCGCACCTCCGTGGAGGCCGCAGGAAGCTGGTCCTTGGTCAGGAGTTGTTTGCTATAAATAGCATCAAGCAACTCCATAAACCTTGGATCCAGTCAAATAGACTAGATCCGGGCTGCGGGCAAGATCCCCGTCCTAATCGATGCAAACGGGTCTACCCTGGCTAGCCAAGCCAGAGCCTCAGACCAATCTGTCTTCGAGGCGGACACTCCCGTGAACACGTCACCCGTTGACATGTTCATGGCCCTACCAGCAACGGCCTCCCGGCTAGGAGCCATTGCTGATATGCCAGGAACTCTGGTACCATACGGTTCCGCCGCCACCCCATGGAACACACTAGTCCATGGAGTAGGCCCGTGCGGACCCATAGCGGTTGAAGAACTGTGGCCAAACACGGGCGCCAACGGCACCCCATGTCTGACCGCCAGACCAGGCGAGATAGGCGATAACCACGCCTGGCCCGCCACCGTGTCGGTTGGCGGCAAACCAACCATCACGGGACCGGTGCCCGGTACCGGAGTGGCCTCAACCACGGGCGGAGCCGCTGCCCTGGCTTGCGCCAAGCCAGGATGTAGGATGGCTCCGTCCAGGATGGAATCGACCTCCATGCTCTCCACCCGCAGCATCACAGGCCACAGCAATCTCTCCTCCTCGGCTTCCTCATCTTCAGACCCCAAAGAGTCGTCACTAGACGAGGAAACCATGGAGCCGTCCTGGCAGACGGCTCCCATGCCTGACGGACTGGCCACCGCTACTGGACCACCCGGAGGTGGCCGCAGAGAGACAGAGCCCATCAGGCCGGAGCCCGACGGGACTGCCAGGGGGCCATACGAGACAGCTTCCTCGGTGGCCAGTCCAGAACCCTGTCCAAGGACAGTGTCTGAATCAAACACGGGGAGTGACTGCCCTACAACTTTTGGCAGCAGGGACGACATCAGCGTGGGAAGTCCGCTATGCAAGAAGCCTTGCATAGCAGGACCAAACCACGCCGGCGGTGCCATCTCCGCCACCTCCGGTTGCAGACATGGAACGCCCCCAAGGGCCGAAACGGACGCTCCCCGATTTACTTTCGGACCGCCTGACCCCGCATCAGACCCTGCCAAGTCCTTCTGGGCAAGGAACTTAAGCATCATATCGACCGACCATACTGCGCAAACGTTACACCTACTGTCAAGATTACACTTAGTACAGCGGAAACAGACATGGTCCTTGAATAGAACCTTTACGAATTTGTGGCACTTGTCACATGATGGCGGGGCTGGCTTGGCCTATAAATAAGCACAAACCTACAATAAGCAAGCGGAATGAAACAAATATGGAAGGCAGATAATTAATTTTCAAATATTTTGACCATAAATTAACTGTCACCCTCCCGCACCCCACAACGTTACAGCAAAGATCGCATTGATTATGACGACAAGAACGAAGTGGCAATAATACACCCATACACTGATCCTCAAGGATGTATAACGGAACCAGGAATCATATCGCATAGCATTCGGGGTATATTTACCAATCAATATAAATTATACTCCTAAGAAAGTCCAAAACGATATGTGAAGAAACAACAAAATGTAAACAAACTGCTGTAGCACATGGTAAAACCGCAGACCACACATCTAAATCAAGAATTTTGAAACCACCGATCATTGCAAACAGATCGTGATAACACGCAAAACTTGAACATTCCAAAGTTTTCTGGTACCATTTTAGTACGCAGCACCCAGAATAAGATGCGCGAATTAATAAAAAAAATTTCTTCACATAAACATCCGAGCACCACGGGTGTGACATCACCGCTCGGATCTTACGGAGAACGACGTCAGCCGATATTCGTGTTACAAATACCGTAGCAAACACCTATTTTCATATCTGCCGATCGCCTGTTTGGGTTTAAAGAAGGCGATCATCCGGCATATTTCGTTGTTAACACACGTCCCAGATTCTTTGGGGTTAGAAATTGGAACATGCGACACAGACAAAATTTAGAGACCTAAGTCTTTTAACTATGGAATAATAAGGAAATATACGACCTGGTTATCATTGGCGGTATCCATATTAATCCAAATATCCTTGCAGAAACGCACTAGCTATCACAAAATCACAGTTTACAAAAAGACTTTGTCTTTCCAACTGCTAAAAAGCATGTATTGCTCTTGTTGCTATGCAAACATGAGCTCTATGGTAGACGGGTACTCGGCAGTTGGGAGCCGAGTACCCGGTTGCAAGGAGTCAGTAAAGCTTTCTAAGTCTATAGTCCTAGAGCCAGCTGTCAGGGCCAGCTGTATATCAGAAGTAACAGAATGGTGAGTATTGATCGAAGGAGAAGGTAATTTATCCTTAGAAAATCATGGCGCTATTGTAACATTATCCGCATCTACTTCATGCAGCAGAAAACTCTCAAAAACAGTGCTACAAGCCATAAGCGAGGGAACTGAACAGAACCTTCTGTCGTTCTGATTTGGAATCTTTGTTGTGATAGTATAAAAGCTACGGATTGGGCTTCTAAAATATGTGATTATGTATTTCAGCCTGAAAACACTAGAGCGGTCCCAGGCCAAGACACTGTCAGTACATTATGGTGTGCAGCATCCCAAGTATTTATTGTTAAAATCTAAACAGACTATAGCTGAATTATTTAAAGAACAGTATCCGGGCTGTCCCGTCTCAGTGTCAACCATCATGCGCGAGTTTCCTCAGAATGCAATCACACAAAATAGAGACCTTGAAAGGAATACATGTCGTGTACATGCTAATGCCTGGAGAATGGTGAGATGTCTTTATAAGGCTGGTGTAGCTAAATGTGTTAGTACTTTGTGTAGGCTTATGGCATCACAAACAATGTGTCAAAGAGATCACACTGATCCTTCACACCCTCTTAAATGGCAGGAGGAATGTATCTTTGGAAAGTGTTCACAGTGTCCTGAACTATGCATTGAAATCCCTTCAGATGCTAAAAAGGAAGTGAGTTTTTCCCTCTGGACTTATCAAATGTCGACACAAAAAAAAATGTTTTCGGCCCGTTTCAACAAACATTGACTCTTGACAAAACGGTGTCAAAATTTGTTGGCATGTTGCCTAAACTCTGTGAACATATCTTTATATCTCACCATCAGTGGCGTGCCCATGCTGCTGCTCACACTTGACATATCTTCTATTAATACAATAGATTATCAACAAAATCTTATAAAGTTGTGCATTCAGTGATAATTTATTTACTTTAAACCAATTTATTACTTTTTCCATTTTTTCATTTACATTTTTAAATAGTGTTTCTATGTTCTTGTTGTGGCAATAAGCATTGGTGTCATCCATGAAAAGTATTAATAAAAGGTGCTGACAAACATTGGGCAAATCATTCATCTATATTAAAAACAGGAGACGTCCAAGTATTGATCCCTGCGGGACATCACAGACTAGGTTTTCATTGCTAGAGCAAGCTCCATTGTATTGTACGCACTGTACTCTGTTTGATAAATAACTTGTTATCCAATTTAGGGCAATTCCTCTCACTCCATAATAAGTTTTTTTAATAGAATCTTATAATCAATTGTGTCAAAAGCCTTAGAAAGATCAAGAAATATATGCCAAGAATATGTTCTTTGTTTTCTAGAGAATTTGTTATTTTTTCCAACATATCTATCTATCAGAGCCAGCATTGTGGAGTGATTTTGTCTAAAACCATATTGCTCTTTATAGAGAATAGAATATTTATCTAAGAAATTTATCAGTCTGTTGTAGAAAATTCTTTCTAGAAGTTTAGAAAATAGTGGAAGTACTCAGTGTTCATTCCAGGACATGCCATTGCACCATAGTCCCCTAAAGTCCAACCGCGGAGCAAAATAAACAAGAGGTCCAAGTGAGTGTCGCTCACCTGGAGCACTATGCATTTTTGTCAAAACTGTTGGTGGGTGGTTTAGGAGTAGTCGTTTAAATGAGTTTGTGGACATTTTTGCAAGTCCAATATGGCCGCCAAACATGCTACACTGCCGCCATGTTTCTGACATAGCTCCTTCCCTGTAATAAACTTTAGTGGCACTTGGTGCCTAATCATATCTCCCAAATTTCAGCCTGATTCACTCAGCGGTTGTAGTTGTTTTGCCAAAAAATAGGTTATCCAAGATGGCTGCCAAACCATTTGGCCAATCATGTTCTCTTGAACAAACTTGGTGCAGCTCTTATCCTAGATGATATTTCATGCGTTTTGAATTGATCCCCCAAACGGTTTTGGAGATCTTTTTCTAAAAATCGACCAAAATTCAAGATGTCGTGAAAATACATTTTTAATTTCCCATTGCTTGAGCATGGGAAATTTTGGCAGGTAAATGATCCAAGATGGCCGCTAAACCGTTTATCCGACAGTCTCGAAAATGGCAAATTTGAAATCACAATACACACAAAAATACATATCCCCAATCAAGAGGGGGGGCTTATATTAGGAATAGGTCAAGAAAAAGTTAAAGTTCATTCTTTAAAATTGTTTTAAAAGATGGACAATAATATGAAAATTGAACGCAATTTACCAGTACAATTTCTTGCCGCCCTACTGTATACCTCAAAACCATGATCGTGTGAGTAAAATTATTACTTGGAACGGTATAAATATTATATATTTCTTAATAAGCATAGTTTATAAAATCTAAATTAATCCTAAATTTAAATGGCGTCGCGAAAATATATAAATCACGTGATATTGCTTGCTCTCCTATTTTTTGGAGGCGAGAGGTGGTGCGTTCACAAATGTGATAGCCAAATGAGACAGTATCTTCGCTTTAGCCTGCAAGGTGAACTATCCGAGATGTTTCTGAAGGCTAACTATTATTAGTAAACGGGTACTCGGTAAATGCAGATCAGATCTAAACATTAGATATCTATGGATCTAAAGTGCATTTCTAATATCACGTGATTTGTACATTTTCACAAAGACGACATGAAATGTCAAATTTTTGGATTAATTTTGATATAATAAACGATGATTATAACAGTGTACGCAATATTTAGTTTGTCCACTGTAATAATTTCACTGCCGCAATGATGGACAGGGGATACATTAAGCCATGCCTGTGATTAAGCCAAAGTGTAAGGCGTCAAAAATTTACACCGGGAAATTGTGCCATCCTATTTTCGTGACTGGATTTTGAAGTTTTTTGTTGAAATTTACCGATTAGAAGTCATATTTGGTTAAACTGATATTCAAACTGATAGCGAAGCCAACATGTCTACATAAGCCAAACCGTGCAGTCCAACTCAACCCAAGACCAATTCACCCCGTGAATTCATATACAGTAAAATAGGTTATATGATATATCGAAATATCGCGATTTTCTCACCACAATATATCGCGATACCTCCTAGGACAATATCGTGCAAGCCTAGTCTGAATATATCCCTCAAACGGTTTTAAAGACGATTTTTTAAAGACATTTCTAAAAATCGGTCAAAATCCAAGATGGCCACCGGCCAAATTGGCCGATCGGCTTCGTTTGAACAAAATGAAACCTCTATGCCATAAGGATGCTTCCTGCCAAATATAATTCAAATCGACCCCGCAGTTATCGAGAAGACATTTTAAATTTCCCATTGCTTTCGTATGGGACCTTTCGGCAGGAAAATGATCCAAGATGGCTGCCAAACCGTTTATCCAACGGTTTCTAAAATTGCAAATTTGAGATCAGAATACCCAAAATCCTATATAAAACCAATTTCGGCCTCAAAATCCATCAAATAAAAAAATCCAATATGGCCGCCAAACATGCTATATTTTGATTTTTTTTACGGATCAACTTCTCTTGAACAAACCTTATTGGCCCTTAGTCCCTAATCATATTTGCCAAATTTCGGCCTGATCCCTTCAACGGTTCTGGAGAATTTATTTTCGCTAAAACTAGGTCAACCAAGATGGCCGTCAAACTATTTGACCAATTAAGTTCCCTTGATCAAACTTGGTTGAGCTCTTGCCCTAGATCATATTTCATGGGGTTTCCTTCAATCCCTCAAGCGGTTTCAGAAAAGATTTTTTAAAACGGCCAATGGCTTCATCTGAACAAACTTGGACCCCTATACCCTAAGGATGCTTCCTGCCAAATATAATTGAGATTGGCCCAGCGGTTCTTGAGAAGAAGTAGTTTAAAGGAAAAGTTGACGGATGGACGATGGACACACGACGGACGGTCGCAACTTCTACATTTGTATTAGAGGTATTCCTAATTTAAAATTGAGTTAGACAGATAATTAAAGTCAAGTTTGATACAGGTGAATAAGAACCCATTCTAGTTTCTTATATTTGATCCAACAATTACAATTTTTGCTCAGACTTTGATAGGAAGCGATAATCCAAACCTCAGGGGTTCATAAGTTTGGCTGGAACGACTAATATCACACTACTATATATATAGTTGAGCTGGTTCGTAATTTGCTTTACGGAGTGTCTTGTAAGTTCGTAAGCCACTGTATTCTGTTCATATACTGAGTTAGAGCCTCCCCTACTGATAGATGTGATTTCTTCTTTTTGACATGCATCTGCCTTCTTCTTCAGTGCTTTTTCTGTATTTAATGTATAGTCCTTAGGTCGTAGAGACGTTATTATTTTTCGTGTGTCTTTTGTTGTCATCCCTAGATGGTGTAAAAATCATTGGAGATCTTGTCTCTCTACGCTCTATATATATATATTAGAGCTGGGCGGTCTGGCGGTAGTACCGATACCATGACATTTCCAAATACCGTGAATACCATCCATAATGTTTGAGCAATATTTGAGAAATATATTCATAAAATCTGACTTGACCAAGGGTAAATAGGTGCTAATAGTGCCAAAAATACAAGCATCCCTAACTATTAGCCGAGTTGAGGTGAAAGGGTTATTGTAAAAACAAACATCAAGACGTCAATTACAAAACAATGACAGGCAGAATTGTATGTCAAACTTACGTCTTGAAAGTCTCACGGTAAAATTGCTTTATTTAAAACATCTAAACTCATTCTCTGGCCGTCCGCCGGTAGTAATTACACTATAATATATTCCCTATTCCCGTTTCTATTATTTGTAATTTATTACTCCAAGCATTTTGTCACCGAACAAACACGCTAAAATAACAAAATAACATACAAACTGCGTGCTATTCAAACACAACAGCGATCTCACAGACGTATCTGATTGGTTGTTCATGAACTATACCGTGGGAAAATACATTACTATGCTGAATTTATCAATGAAAATATACTAAAACGTAGTATTTGCTCGCGCCGTTTTGATCACGTGCTAAGTTATTAATAACGAGCAGCGTTGAAGTCGTTATTTTTAATTTTTCTGGCTTGTTTTAAGAAATTTCTTTAAGGATTAAATCCAGTTTAAGTAACGACACCTAAAAATTATAGTGTTTTAGTTTTTGTAATTCATTTTCAACTGGCTACACGTCGGAAGTTCGTGGAAATAGCATTGTTCACGTGAAGCATGGCGAGTAACAAGTTTGCACATCGGGTACTCGGTAATTATCAGAAGCTTTGGAATCGGCTATATTCAATGTCGTGTTATATGTATGTGTATAGGCCTGTTTTCGCGGGTAACACAATATACAACTTCAACAGAAATAAAAGAGTACAACACTCGCCCCGTTTTTTTGTCTGGACTCTGTTTATCAAAGCGCTCGACTGCCAAAATAAAATTTACCGTTTGCTGGTCACGCGCATTAATAGCAAGAACAATCGAGATTGAAAATAGTGCACCCCAATGGCTCAAACAGCGGGTTATAGTTAGCGAGTCGACCACACCCTTTGACCATGATTTGTTGTATGTTTTCTTGCACAACTCAAAGTTGGTAATGCCCATAAATCAGATTCAACCACCACATTTAATTGTAAACACAATCCCCAAATCATCCTTAGTATTCCATTTGATCTAATTTAAAAAAATAAATAATGAGTTTACAAGGCCGATGTTAGTCGCCTTGTTTGGCCTACAAATTGCAAAAATACCCGCCATGTTTCTGTCAGTTGTGCTAAACGTCAGTGTGACGTGTCAGTATTTGATTGGATAACAGCGGAATCTCCCTCTCGAGGAACTCACGCTTGAGAAATCCAATACAACTGATCAAGCGCATACAAACATGTCTGGGCGTCTTAACCCTTTCACAGCTCAGAACATTGGACAGATCACAAAGTTGTTATCACTAATATGCTGAATATTTTGAAATTAATTTGCGCATGCCTACTTGCCTAATGCAGCAATGACTTACAGGTAAAATATTTTTTTCTATTTACTTATCAAAATATCTATATGGATGAAGGAATATATGGAAGATATTGTGATATCTTTTACACTTGAATGGTCATTTGACGTATTATCAATTGCTGTTTGAATAACGGTATCAATACATGCTATAAGCCGTCTTTTATTTACATGTAGCAATAGCGGCTGATTGATTGACTGATGGATTAGTGTTTATAATGTTTAACTTCTTCTTCTTCTTTTCGATCGCTGGTATCACACTTGGAGAGCCGTTCTCAAGATGAAATCTGTGGTTTTCTGCAGTTCTTCCACAGGCCCATACAGCTTTTCAAGAAAAGAGGTTGACAAAGGCCAGATCTCTTCTCTCAGCAGCTGATACGTACCGCAACATTGAAGTATGTGCTCTGTGGTCTGTTCTGCTTCTCCACAAGGACAAGCAGGCGATGTCGTAGGGTGGAACCGCCTGTACATGTGTTGGTTTAGTCTGTTATGTCCAGTTCTGAGACGAAAAATGGTCACTTGCTCTGGCCTCGAGAGATGATGGTAGGCATCTTTTGATTGAGGTGTTCTATAGAGTGACTTGATGATAGTCTTCATCTATGTATGTGTAACCATGTTTTCTGTCTGATTCTCTTCTGCACCCACCTTTGCCATCTTGTCTGCTTCCTCATTTCCTTGGACTCCACAGTGTGAGGGGATCCACTGCAGTGCTATCCGAAAGCATTTGATGGTTTGTAGTGCTTCTTCAAGTTGTGGCAGCTTACCTTTGGTGATAGCCTCAAGGACGGAGCGGGCATCAGATAAAAAGACAATCTGTGCAATAGGGTCTGCTGATGGTATTAGCTGCATGGACCAGTGCTTCGACTTCAGCTCTATAGTTTGTGCAGTGTTTGCCTGTCGGTATTGCAGCTGACTCATGTTGTCCGTTTGGATACTGTATGTGCAGTCCGGCACCTCAGCTCCTAATTGCATCTTTGGCTGATCCATCTGTGTAGATCCATATCCATGTCTCCTGAGGGTACATTTCTTCCAGCATGGCTAGGGTCAGGGCCTTCTTGCTCACATCACTGTGTTCATCTTTGGTTGTGAGATGAGGTACTGTGGTGCGAATAGCTATGCTCTCTAGTTTGTTTTCCCAGGGTAGAGGATCAAGGGTGTGGTTTGGGTCTTCTATTTGTGCTGGCAACATTTCTTGGAATGTTTAACAATACTCGATCGTTAGGTGTTCTCAATTTCTCAACTAAAAAGCTCATCCCAGCAACGATGTTCAACGATATCGTCGATCTACAGGTAGGCAGGCATACGTTAAAATATTAATTTTTCCAAACAGTGTATAGCTCAAAGTTCCCCGATACAAGCGTCCTTATTGGATACACGCTAATGCGTTATCTATGCTTCAACCAATCAGCAATCGCATTACATAGTTACTCCCTACGAATTGGACATATCCGGTTATTGGCTGATATATTTTCACTAATTACGCATTTTAATCTGATTTATACAGATTATTTTTGATAAATTATTGTTTTGTCTGATCTTAGCCTATGTATTCCACTATATTTAGTCATTCCAGTTACATTATAAAAAATATGCGCGCATTATATCGACGTAGGTCAAGTCGTCCTTGAGCAAACTCGCCCCAGATACTCGTAATTTTTCAATAAGTCCAAAGTCAAGTTAGGGTTTTATATAAAAACTAATGCAGTGGTCTTTGGAAACGTTAATCATACAAGGTTGTCAATGTAGGTTGGTTGGTTTATCAGACAACAAACAAGTACAGTACTTTAAGTTATTGTTTATTGACATGCAGTTCAAATGTTATTAGTTAAATTTACAATGGCCATTTCAATAGATAAATTTTAGCCATCATTGTAGATCACAGAATACATATTTTTGAAAGTTTACCACTGGAATGACTGGCACTGTCATTCCAGTGTTAAACTGCCAAAAATAGGTATTTTGGTGATCTACAATAGTGGCCAAAAGTGTTAAGTGCTAAAGGTTAATAAACTATGCATAGTTAATATTCTCTATATATACATTAACATTATTTACACAATGTCATCACTAGTGCTTTCAACATGTTTAATAAAGTGCTTTATAATTAGATCAATGTGTTGTGTTTATTTTAAGAAAAAAACATGGGACACCCATATTTCAGATGAGGACCCCATGGGACCCCCAGATTTTACAGTGGGACCCCCAAATCTGAGTGTGGGGTCCTTGGGTCCCCAAATATCATATGTTGTGGGCAACACTGAGTGCGATATTAGTCATTCCAGCCAAACGTATGAAAGACCCCGTGATCCAAACGTGCGCAATGGTATGGTATCATAGAAAAATGAAGCAGCATAGGCCACAGGCCTTTGAATTTTCGTTCATCCAACCCTCTACCACATATTCCCCCTTACTATAGGGTCGGTGATCCAAACTCTGTGGTATACCAAATTCTGTGGCAAGGCTTCGTTTTCAAGTTATAGTGACATATCATGCATATAATAATAATGATTTGTTTATATTTTGAAGCTTTTTAATCTAATTATACCTGAACCAGCTGAAATGCAAAATGTTTTAGCTTTAATTACACAAGATTGCGTAACCAGGTGTGAATCTGTAGTAAAAAATGGCCGCTTTTGAAAAATGCTCGGAAATGTTGACTGAGTTTTCAAAAGAAATTTCCACTTTTATAGGAGGCGTTCATTCCTGCTATTATACTAGCATTCTAGATCGGATTATTAAGTTAACAGATGGAACTTCTTGGAGTACTGGCTGCTTAGATGGCTTCTCAGCATCGTTTCAATCACCACCCTATTCCCAAAAATTCTATTAAAATGTGACCTAATTCCGTGGTATTGCAGATTACCCATTATAAAATTAAATGACAGGTTTATTTTTTCTCCTAATCTTGATTTTGTAGTAAATGTTTAGAATCTCAATGATTTATGCATTTTGGCGAATTCTGTGAATTATTTCCATTTTTTAAGCCTATTTTTGTTAAAGGGTTAGTCTGAGCATTGCCAAAACTGGTCCCATTTTAAATACGGCTCTATTTTTTGTAATAAAACAACTTCTGTGCCCCTACTGTAACCCAAGAATACTAGACTAATGTGGAATGCATGATTTATTTCATTTATTGGTGTTTTAGGCATTTAGTACATTATTTTGTGCATTGCCATGGAGTTCGGCAGCCTTGACTTGCCAGATAGCATGTAAATTTTGATGGGTGTTCCAAACTTTATTGCCAGATACTAACAATATTTTACTTTAATTCCCTACGAAACTTATATAAGCTGCAGGAGAATACTTAAAATAATCGATCGATGCATATACTTTTTCACTGGTTGGTATAAGTTTGGTGATTGGCCTAAGGAAAGTATAAGTTTTAGCTAAATACCATGGAGTTTGGTTGCCCCATCATATATAATATACACAAGGTATGAAACCTTCATCTGTGGGCACCATTGTCAGAAAGCTGATTGGTTGGTTTGTAGTCAGAACCGTGATGTCAGCGGATTTTGACTACAAACCAACCAATCAGCCTTCTGACAGTCACAATGGTGGCCACAGATGAAGGTTTCATACCTTGTGTATATTATATATAGTAGGGGTATATGTATTAGTGCGATGGATGGACGAAAATTCAGACATTATATTATACAGCATCGCCATCCCGCTCTGCTCCCATATCAAGTACTGTGCTTGCAGGCTATGATATTTCATTATTTGCACTAAGTTAACAAAACGTCCTAGATAAAATATAAATGTACTGTCACACTGTGGGTCACAGTCAATGAAATTGTTCATTAAGAAATAAATGACTGATTGCCTACCATCCAGCACACAAGCGTAATGTTACTTCACATAGCAAGAGAGCAAGGTCTGCAAGTACGGCCACAAAAAGCGGAGCGATGCGAGTGGGCGTAGCCGTATGTTAGTAGTACTAGTAGTACGAGTTGATCACGGAATTAGATGACGATGTATACCTTCTTTTAGGAATCGTAGGTGTTTCTTGATTAAGTGTGCCTTTCGTTCTGACATTTGGGGGAGTTGCTGAAGCTTTCAAATCTGAACGAAAATCTCCTAATCGTTGTGTAGAATTATCGTTTTCATCATTTACAACCGTACTGTTATCTTTTGAAGTCATGTTTTCTTCTTGTCCCTGTAATCTGTAATCTGTACTCGGAACGCCAGCCTCGATGGGCTCACCCCTGGCACGCGCAGGGTAATGAATAGTTGCAACTTGAGTTGCACAATAGTTTATTATTAAAGTTTTTATTAATTTAACTAATGTTCGGAAGACACGAAGAAGCAACGGATGTTGCCGAGCACACGCGCACAAGATGGATTGAATCCGTTGCGACACTGACGCACTGAAGGTTCATCTAAAACCTACTATTAATACGACTAACCATCTAGCTACACATGTGTGTGATGCATACACTGAAACAAACATGGGTGGTTATACTCAATTAAAACCCTCAGATGACTCTTGTAGTGAGATCCTTAGTGATGTCCTGGAAGGGATCAGACAGATCCGAAATGAGTATGCTGCTCTAAATATACAAGTGCAAGAATTGCAGATGAGTAAACAAAATGAGATAACTAGTGGCCATACTTATATGTCTAACCATATTGATCTTACAAGACCCAAAGAGCTACTAGAACAGCACAAACAGACAGTCGTTGAACATGTTTCTGTTCCGACCTCCAGGGATATCACTAGAACCCAGAGTGGTCGTACACATAATATACAGACAATGAATAGGCGAGATCCACCCCAGTTGGGACAGGTAACCACCAAAGTGCAATTAACAAATGTAATACACCCAACCAGAGGACCTAGGCAGATACCCAACCAGAGTTGTTCACAAATGAACCACCACATAAGTAGCAACACTATTAAGCCTGGGACCAGAAGTTACAGCCATGTCGTTGCTAACAACAATATCGTAGAAACTCCATACTCTCCATCCTTCTCTAGACAAACAAATGGTAACAACCACAATATGAAGCAATCTACTGGCAAGTTATACAGCATACTTTCTGACCACACCAATAACAACAACATTGATCAGGGTCAAGCTCGCCATGCAAATACTTATCAAAAGAACAAAACATCACAAAATGTAGCTAGAGACCTTAGCAATATTACTGTCTCTGCTGAAGACGTCAGAAAAAAACTTGCAGATATAAAAACAAATAAATCAGCTGGTCCTGATGACCTGCATCCAAGAATTGTACATGAACTAAAAGATGTATTATCTGAACCACTTAGCATAATTTATAACAAGTCATTATCAGAAGGGACTATACCTTCTGACTGGAAATGTGCTAATGTTATACCTGTGCATAAAAAAGGAGCAAAGAGGGATCTGAACAATTACAGACCCATCAGTCTAACCTCAGTTCCATCCAAAATACTTGAAAGCATAGTAAGGGACAAGCTGATAGAGTATATGAAGAAAAGTGAAATAATTACCGAATACCAACATGGGTTCCTACGGGGGAGATCAATGGTAACTCAAATGCTAGAAGTAATAGACGAATGGACAAATGCTTTGGATAATAAGAAATCGATTGATGTAATTTATCTTGATTTTAAGAAGGCTTTTGACTCTGTACCACACGAGCGATTGTTTATCAAGTTAAACGCATATGGTATTTCGGGGAAACTCCTAGAATGGATTAAGTCATTTCTAATAGGAAGAAAGCAGAGAGTCGTGGTTAATGGGGCAGCCTCAGATTGGGCCAGGGGCATAAGCGGTGTCCCACAGGGCAGTGTACTTGGCCCACTACTGTTTGTAATATACGTAAATGACATGCCAAGAAACACAAAATCCAGACTCTATCTTTTCGCAGACGATACTAAACTGTTCAACTCAATAACTGATGTGAGTGATTGTGAAATCCTGCAAAATGATCTAGAGGCCATTCAAAACTGGGCCCAAAATTGGCAATTAATGTTCAACAAAAAACAAAAGCTCAGTTATGCACATTGGCCACAAGCCAAGTGCCAGTAATTGTAAGTGCAAACTCCTTGATAATGATATAACAGTAGCCCTAAAGGAGGAGAGCGAGATCAATGATCTGGTTATAATAATCGATTCAAACGTAACATTTGAAACCCATATAAATAACATCACATCAAAAGCCAACAGAATGACAGGGCTTATATGGAGAACTTTGCATTCCATTACTACAGACATATTTAAGATGCTGTACCAAAGTTTAATACGCCCTCATCTGGAGTATGCTGGTCCCGTTTGGTCCCCACACACATGGAAATTTGCCGAACAATTAGAAAAAGTCCAGAAACGAGCGACTAAAATGGTACCAGCTTTGCGGAACATGTCCCATGAAAATCGTCTTCGGAATCTCAACTTACCAACCTTAATGTATAGAAGAATACGAGGAGATCTCATAAATGTTTTTAAGTATCTTAATAATATCTACTCAGTAAATCCCAGTAAACTATTCACATTAAATCAAGATGACAGAACACGTGGCCACAAATTCAAACTTAGAAAAACCAGAGCGAATACTAACAATAGACTGAATTTTTTCTCCAACAGAATGATAGACTGGTGGAATGCATTACCGGAAACAGTCGTTGACGCACCTACCATAAACACATTCAAAGCTAGACTAGAAAAAATCTATGTAACGCACCCAGTGTACTACAACTATAGAGCATTAGATAAGCCAAATCACCCGAAAATCACCATACATTAATAATTAATAATTCTAGTTTATACACCAGCTGATAATAGGACGTAAAAGTTCTGGTAAGCTGTATACTTGTTATGTTATGTTATGTTATATTAATTTCCCAGGAACCGTAGCTCAGGCAAGCAATTCGAATCGTGTTGAGAAGTGTGTGCATACTGTACATAGTTCGTGTGTGACAGCTTGGCAAAAGTCAGTGCGGCAAAAGGTGTATGTGCACAAAGTACAAATTCACGGAGATTAAATTTTATACAGATGGCTTTCCAGGTCAGTTCGCTTCAAATGAAGGGCATAGCAGAGAGCGCTTGTGATTCTGGATACTTTTTGATAGTTCTCTGCAGACAGGTTGATATTGGAGCAGGTGAAAAGTTTGGAGTGGTCCACGATTAGTTGAGCCACGTTTTCTGGGTCAGCAATCAGCCTATCATATGCTACTGGGTCGATCTCCTGGAGTACAACAGAGCGGATCTTTTTGTGCAAATTCCACCTTTCTGAGATTCCCTTCAGGAGAACCGTACTTACGTGGTACTAGCTTCAGTACTGCATACCAACCGTTAAAAAACCTTAAGTGACTACACGAGCAGCAAATATAGATTCTTAACCCAACTGAGCGGATAAGGTGGGCATGTCCTACCAACCCAACTCCATATGTACCGGAAATGCCTACAGCCTTAACAAAAGCATAACGATCGGTGGGGTGGGTCAGCCCTACCAGCGAAATGTATAACACTGTCCAGGTCCACGATCTCTTACTAGTCTGCAGCTAGCACACCAAATTTCCCATCCACAATCAGCAACCAGGTCAGAAGGGATTGCACTAGCAACTGAATGGCATGTTAAGTGTCATCCAAGGACACCACAAGCACAATAATAAGGTGGGCATGTCTTACCTCTCCAGCTGTGTATGTGTGGTTTAACATCACCATCGCTGCCTGCAGCCAATATACTTGTATGTATTGCCATAACCAATAAGGCTATGTGGGAATCTTACTACTAGCACAGGGTGGCAACAAGGTAACCATGGCGATACTCATGCCCACACTAAAGGTGGAATTGTCCTATTATCCAAATAAGCTGTCCTAATGGATATTAGGGGGGTTAGACCTAGCGGCCACCCCTGTAACATTACATGTGTATTGTAAATAATTGTATATAATCTCTCAAGCAAAGAGTTAAGGTGGGGGTGTCCTACCACTCCAGAAGTAGCAATAAACTACATTACCACTGTTAATTGGCCAACTGTCAGCTAGGTGGGCTAGGCCTACCAGTCATATGATGTAAATATGTACATACATGTACAGTCGAAAGTTGTACATATGTCAATATCACTGAATTAGTGATATATACCCTATTCGCAAAAACACTAAAAAGCAAAAGGGTAAAAAAAAACCAACAAAAAATACAACCATTATCCACACACCGCGCAATCTACGTTGTAGTGTATGAATAGTCTAGATCGACAATAAGCCCTGCACGGGCCTCAGACGTCGCAACAGATGATGATGATGATGATGATGATGAGTACTGGGTGACGTCATCGGATGAAGTTGTGAAAATTTAAGGAGACAGATTAGGAACCGTTTTTATCAGTTTTATATCAATTTTAATGTAGCATAGCTTTAGTATTTGGTTGCTAGCAGTGACAGTTGTGAGGAAGCTTATTTTTATATTCTGTTTGACATTAATTAATTGTTATCGGCATGTTTAGGGTGAACTTTTACAGTTAAAATATTAATTTGTTTACATTGTGGATTCATGACGTCATTTGTTAACCATATCGTGACGTAATAATAATGTAGCGATGGATACGTTTGTCAAAATGACGTCAGACATTGAACATTACGTATAACAATATTGCGGTTTTTTAAAGTGTTTCATACTCTAACATTAATGCCGTCATTTTGTTTATCACAACGCATTATAAAAACTGTAGATTTATGTTCCGACTGTACTATACTATGTCAGTCAACATTGTCAATTGGTTATATATTCAGTCACGAGTAAGTATGTTAGTAAATGCCAAAAGAAATTAATAAATAAAGAACTTGTAAATCTACCTAAACTTCCTGTCAAAATAATTTTAGACATTTATGTAGCAAAACAGTCACGATGCTGCTGCTTAATCATTAATGACGATCGTGTTTTGACATAATTTATTTACTCGACTACCGAGTACATATAGCATGCAGATCACCAGAAGCGGCATAACATACTCTGTGATACTGGTGAAGAAACAACATTTCTTATTATCATGAATATCATCCGCGTATTTATCCCTCAACTATCTTAATCATGAACACGCATCTAAATCATAATAGAACACATAATTTCATATTATTCTGATCTGCATTTATTTCTGAACATTGAAAAGGCATTATAGCTTAGCATAAGTACATTCACTGAGCCGTGTCTAAATCACACAAATGAACATATATAGGGTTTGCTAAATTTTCTGAACAGAAATATTGCGCACCCATGACATAATACATGTCCATACAAACCAGCCACTATTATGGAGCTAATAAAGAACAGCGCTATTACCCAGTCTAGAGAGACAAGATCTCCAATACGCCATCTAGGGATGACAACAAAAGACACACGAAAAATAATAACGTCTCTATATGACCTAAGGACTATACTTTAAATACAAAAGAAGCACTGAAGAAGAAGGCAGATGCATGTAAAAAAGAAGAAATCACATCTATCAGTAGGGGAGACTCTAACTCAGTATATGAACAGAATACAGTGGCTTACGAACTTACAAGACACTCCATAAAGCAAATTCTGAACCAGCTCAACTATATATATATTAATGTGAGCTTGATCAAGATGAGTGCAACTCTACCGCACAAGAAATTATTAAGAGTATACTTTGTCAAGAAGAATGGGCAAGAAGGACGGCTCATGTATACTATTAACATGTTCCACATAAAAATGTTAAATTCATGTCACTGGGAAGTGTCATAAGAGGTTTGGTGATGACATCCTGCCAATGCTGCAACGACTGTGGAAGATGGGCCCAGATCTACATGATGTAAAAAAATACATAGAAAAGATGTGTAACAGGCCAATACAGCAAACAAGGAATGAAAGAGTAAATCAAGAGACGAGCAACAAACCGACGAGTATTATTAGCTGTATTTATGAGAATGGCGCGGCCAAGTTACAAAGTTCAGATGCTACACCTCAATATAATGAACTGGTGCTCGCAGCAGTAATGCCCTACAACACCACTGGAGAAATTCTAGATGGATTTGCCAATCAACCCAGAGGTGTTGACTCTTCAGAAGATTCAGATGAAGCCATAGATTATACAATCTGGTCTAGTTGTGGGTTGAGTGCCAGAGAACAAACAATTGAGTGTTCCAGCTGTAAGTCTTGGTACCATTTGGATTATGAAAACATGAATGAATATCACCTTATACATCATAACACTGATATAGAAAGACCATATATGTGCACAAGTTGCAGCCACTTGCAAAAAGCCAACAGGGAATTATTGAAATACTTTCAGAGCAAGAAGAAACACAAAATCCAGTTGAAACTGTATCAGCTATCAGTATATGGTCCTCGCTGCCACCAGTAACATCAACAGGGGACAAGGAAATAACGCAGACTAGAAATATGACTGCACAATCAATACATAAAGAAAATACACAGAGAAGCGTGCCAACTGGCACTGATTGTCCTGACTCTTACAGCTCAAGGAGTCCAATAATGAACGATAAAAATGAAATTAACATCTTAAAAGACTTATTGCAGGAAGCACAACAAGAACTAAGCAATAAAGACCATGCATCTAGACAACATTATCGAAAGAACAGAGAACTGCAAATAAAGGGCATAGAACAGGAAAAGGAGTTAGAGTCTGTCAAGTGACAACTGATGACATCCCATACCATGACAAATAATCTGGAAGTAGAAATAGTGGAACTTGGAAATAGTAATAGAATACGGGGAACGGCCAGAGATATGAGAGAAGATCAATCAGAGGTGAGAGCAAGTCCAACCACTGACCATCAGGACAGAACTAACCAGCTCATGGCAACAAATGTGCAACTACTCTCAAACTAAGTGGAGCATATATTAAATCAATTATTACACTTTGAAATAAGTATGCAAACAAGAATTAATACCATGGAAGAGACTATGCACACACAGCATCAACAGGCAATGCAGACCCTACAATGATCTCAGTATGGAAATCAGCTATCCCACCAGCAATATTGTGACCAGCCAGCTCATCAGCAGTATGGTAGCCAGCCAACCAACCAGCAGTATGGCAGCCAGACAGTCCACATGCAACCGTGTAGGTAACCAACTAGTCCACGTGCAATGGGGTAGCCAGCCAGTCCACCTACAACAGAGCAGTCAGCCAGTCCACCTGCAACAAGGTAACCGGATTGCCTGTAAATGCGCTACATCAAAATGCCTGACATGGAAAATGACAGACATGAAAATGGGAGATCAGGAAATTGGCAGACATAAAGAACATATCCTGCCGATGAAAATGCAGGCTTGGAAAAGTGCGGGCATGAAAATGCGAAGCTTGGAAAATGCAGGACATGAAATTGTAGGCTTGGAAAATGGTGGAGATGAAAATGCAAGCTTGGAATAAGAAGGACATGAAACGGAGGGCATGGAAAATCCAGGACTAGAAAATGCAGGCTTGGAAAATAGCAGACAAATTTGCGTAAATTTACAATGATGACAGCTTCTGCTCTCAAAGATGGTAGACAAGGTACATAAATGAACTACTTATACCAGTATTTGTCAAATCTTGAAAGAAACCCACTTCTGAACACTTGAAGATTTTGTAGCCGTATTTTGATGTGAAATGTGAATTGCCAGTGAATCTGTCACTAGAGCTTAAATTTCATCTCAAGAGCCTACTTAATTTGGGAAAAACTACTTCAGATCCATTATTACCAACTCATATAAAAATTTGAAGATGAAGACTTCACCCACTATCTGATTATCTCTAGAGTAAGAAAGTAAACCACCCATTGAATATTCACAAAGATAGGTTGTGCCTGTTTGTTTGCAGGATATCTAAACTGTTGGAACATGTGTAATATTTTCGAGGTGATAATGTGAAATCGTATGTATATTGTGTTGTAGATTTGGATCCAGCTATATATATATATAGCAACAAAACTTATTAGTAGCTAGAATTTATAACAAAGTAAATAAGAGAAATTAGAGATTGCAGACTTTTTTCTGATTTTCTATAATTTTTCAGATCACGCCCAAATTGTGAAATCGTAGTTCATGGTCACGCCATTTCCAGTGTTAAAATTGGAGCCAAATTGATCCAGTAGTTTCCGAGATATCCACAGTTCAAGAATTTGATCCTATCTGGACACTAATTCCTTTATTCAGATCACGTCGAAAAGTGTCGAAATCCTCTTGCATGGCATGATACTCTGTTGTGTTAATATTTGAGCAGGATCGGATCAGTGGGGTTTTTTCAGATACAGTTCCAGGCACAGGTAAGCAGGCAGGCATGCGGGTGGGCGGGCCGGTGGACGGATGGACGGGTGGGTGGGCGAATGGATTGGTGGGCGGGCGGGCTGGTGGGCAGATGGACGGACAGATGGATGGATGGCAAGATGGATGGACAGCAAGAGGGGCGGGTGGACGGACAGACGGACAGAACCAATGGCAGTTCCCTCTCCCCTGGGAACTGCCATTGGGTCTGTCTGTCAGTCTGTCCATCTCCCCACCCGTCTTGCTGTCCATCCGGCCTTGCTGTCCATCCATCCATCCACCTGCCTGCCCAGCTTGTCGCCCGTCCGCCCGCCCACCCGCCCGCTCTGCGACTATATATATATATATGCAAATTTCAGCAGATATCTGCTTTAGTTCATCGCTGCCCCATTCTGACAATATATTTTACAGTGAAGGGGTTCCCTCTCCTTTGTATGAATCACTATTCTTGACCACTCACTTGACATGTGATTAGCTCAAGAGATAATTTAGTTCTGGCGGATCCATTATAAAATAAACAATTGAAGATAGGCTCAGTATCATTCAGGAAGTAGTCCATTGGGCTGTTGCCACTATATATTTAGTCCTTTAAACAAGGAGCCAAGTTTACATGGGCGTCCGAATGAGGTTTCAATGAAGGTCAACTGGCATGGCCACCCGCTTAAGGTGTCACTGTGAGTCAGGAGCCCCATAACTTGAATATATAAAAACAGTTTTCGTCTAAGATAAAGATATAGCCTAAGTATTACATTTACGAGGCTTCTATAATTAGTTGGGATTTAGTATCCTGATTATTTCGACATGGGCAGATGGAAAGTATACATTCCACAATATGGTAGGTAAACTAATAGATCATAAGCAGCATGGATGAAACTAGGACACGTGTCACATCTAACACTGAAATCATCACTCATTTGCACAGAACTCTCTTGAGAAAATGTTGATGTTGCAACCCCCACCCCACCCCGACCTGCGCCACCACAACCCACCCCAGCCATTGAAAAACGGGATAGCAGATATCGAGCACTACAGTGCTAGATCAGATCTTATTTGTATCAGGAACACATAAGGATTGTGTCTACCAGATTAAAGCTATTTTATGCCAATAAGACGACCAAAAATTGTAAATAATAAGATGCTAACTGCTGTTCTATGCTCGTTTAGCGATCCGTGAAGTCAGAATTTCCCTTATATATGCCCTACTCATAGGTAAAATCTTAATCAAATCGTATTCATCCAATGGATATGTTTCTACTTTTCAATATATATTAATTAAAGACATCATGCCTCTTAATATTAGCTTACATGGCCGGAATGGACAAGTGAGCTTATGGCATTACGAGCGTCTGTTGTACGTCTGTCAACATTTTCTTTAAATGGTTTCTCAAGAACCACTGCTCCGATTGCAGTTACATTTAAAAGAAAGCATACTTATGGTACAGAGATTCAGGTTTCTTCAAAGGAAGCTGATCGGCCAATTTGGCCGGGGACCATCTTGGATTTTGGCCGATTTTTTAGAAACATCTTGAAAAATATTCTCTGAAACTATTTAGGGAATCGATTAAAAACTCATGAAACATCATCTATGGCAACAGCTGAACCAATTTTGTTCAAGGGAAGTTGATCAACCAAATTGTTCTGCAGCCATCTTGGATGACATGGGTTTCGCGAAAACGACTTCTCCATAACCGCTGAATGGGCTATTAAAGTTCATTCAAGGGAACTTGATACGTAAAATGCATGGTCAATCAAAATGTAGCATGTTTGGCAGCCATATAGGATTTTTTTTTTTTGATGGCTTTTGAAGCCAAAATCGGTTTTATATAGGTTTTTGGGGTATTCTGATTTCAGCCTTGCCAATTCCGATACTGTTGGATGAACGGTTTGGCGGCCATCTTAAATATTTTTTCCCACCATAAGCTCACATGCTAAAGCAATAGGAAATTTCAAATGTCTTCTCGAGAAACAATAGGCCGATTTCAATTATATTTGGATGGAATTATCCTCTTGGCATAGAGATCCCGGCTTGCTCGAATGAAGCTGATCGACCAATTTGTCTGGCAGCCATCTTGGATTTTGGACGATTTTTAGAAGCCTCTTTAAAAATCTCCGAAACGACTTGGCAGGCTGATTCAAAGCTCATGAAATATTATCTGGGTAAAGAGCTGAACCAAGTTTGTTCAGGAGAAACTGATGGCCGTTTTGCTTATCGTGGATGACCTAGTTGTTGTTGAAATTCTGGCCAAAACCGTAGGATTCTACGCTGGCCGTTCTAGTTAAAGGACAATTCCAGGATGATAAAAAGTGTGCTTTATTTGAAAGATTATTACATGTTTAATGAAATTGCGCCAGAATAATAACCAGATAGAAATAGCCTAACTGTAGCTCTCCGGACGGTGTCGGGCCGTTCCGATGTCTCATGTCGACTCGCCTCGCCGTAAGTGTACAACGAGTGATGATGCTGGTTAGCATCTGGTCTCGGGGTGATGGACCATGAATAAGACTGCCCTGCGGGAAACAAAAACCGACTCCTAAGGCCGGTGGAGCTCAATCCTTCCAGTGGTGCCGTGCGACCATTGCCGTGAACATTAAACAAATCGGTCTCATCCCAAGAGTTTGTGTCACCAGTATGCCTGTCCATAGCAATTTCGTGATCTATGGACTTACAAGATTTGATTTGGTGACCTAAAAATATACGTCTATGCAATGTGTTTACCTAAAATATGCTAGATAAAACTACAATAAGAGCATACGAAAATACAAGACATAGAGGCAGGTAGATGAGCTTTTAAACATGGGGCTCCCGGAGGTACCACGCAGACTCGTAGGTCCGCAGAGGTATCCCCGCAAGGGAGGCTCCAGTACACGAGACATAGCCATTTAACTTAATATAAGTTAATATACCTCTAAGCTGAAAGGAAGAAGATTATCTCGGACGAAAAGTGATGTGCCTCACGCGGGCACTACTCTGAGTGCTAGCTGGGGTGAGGAGTATTATCCTGGCATGGACCATCGTCGCTGAATCCTTGTGAGAGGCAAGTGCCTCGCGCGGGCCTCCGTCTCGGGAATGTGCTGCCACACTTAAAGCGGGAGAGGAGTAGCAGGCAAAAATGGGCACACTAATATTTCAAACAAAAATCTGTGGAAAGAAAAGACCATACCTAGTGAGATTATGTCTATAGGGGTGCGTACTGTTTTACATGAAGACGGAATGGAAGATTCCCGATGGATTCCTTCATTACCGTCTTATGTGATTGCTAATATGCTGAATTAGAAGTTGCCGCTTTATTTCTGCAGGCCTTCTGCTTTGCTTAATTCCGTTTAGTTGTTTTCAGAACAAGAATTAGTTTAGGCCGCAACTGGCCGATATCTACCTAGCTATTAGACATGGCTGTCAATGAGAACAGATGCCCGAGGACATCAATACTGTAGACAGTGCTCATACATATTACTTAGTGGGATCTCAGAACTGGGTGAGAATCCGGACATTCCGCTTTGCAACCACATGAAACATTACAGGATACAGTTTACATTTCACGGAAGCATTATTAGGCCATATCGTTATGGTGGGGGTAAGAGAGACGAATGCACACTGTAAATGTCCTTCCCGTAAGGGCGTGGCAGATTTGAATTTCATGCCCAGACATGTTAACAGAATTTGGTGAGAATATGTATCTCGCCCGTCACCGGGTTCTATGGAACTAACCGTTTAACCTGTCGTTAGGTTTACAAGTTGCCAGTTTTGCACTGCGGTGCGGGAGGAAAATAAAATAAGAATTAATACATGTGTTTTCGCAGTGCTTTCCTACATTGGCTTAAAGTACTATCTACTAAGTATCCGAAGATACACGGGAATGTGTATGTGATACCGCACCCTAGTCATCACCGCTCGGAAACCCCAATAGTTTCTCAGAGTCGGATCAGCCCACGGTGTGGATAGGGATGTCCAAACAATTAAGAAGCCACAAGGCTAAGAGGAATATGAAGAAAGACAAAATCTTGGAGTTATGAGTCTTACCCGAGTGCCGGGCTAGATTATCGCACTGCTGGAAGAGAAGAATGTATTACAGTATGTAATGAAGAAAGTGTCTCTAATCATTTTGAACCTATCCTATCGAGCTGAATAGAAAAGGTTTTAGTCGGTAGCATGCCGGGCTAAACAGAGTTATAGCATGGACAGCGACCTCAGTAAAAAATTGTTGGTGGCGGGAGAAAATGCTGCATATATAAATGTTGCTGTATAGTGTTTCCTACGTGCACTGCATTCCTATATTTCCTATAACTTGAGCAAACCAATTTAACGGATGGCCACTGGCCATATACCTATGTAATCTAACCAGAACAAAAAATACGGTGGCAATGATTAAGATATATATAGTAATACAGGTTGGCGAACCTACTATAGTGTGGTTAGAAACACATTGAGGAAAATGAAAATAACTATTTAACAAATACAGAAATTATAACTATTGGTCCTAAGACCGTTATGGTTCCTTTTAGTCATCAGAACCGTTAGTACGGATACAAGATAATTAACAAAACCTATATAGAGAAATAATTAAATGGTGAAGTATAGTTACTCGAATACTCGGTAGTCATTCCCAAGTTAGGCTACCGTGTTACTGAAATTGAGACGTAGATCTGTAGTCGACGTGAGATGATGCGCTCTCCGGAAGCTGGAAAGTTGCCACAGGGTGGTTCCCGCAAGCTGTTTTCCGCAAACAAGAGTTCCGCAAGAACACTCATGGGGGGGGGGGGGGGGAGTGCATCGCTTAGTGCTGTAGGCCTAATAGAATCTATAACGAGCCTCAGTAAAAGATACGATAGTACTATGTAGTGAAGAAAGTTCCCATACACTGATGGTACGGATGGAAGGTGTAAACAACCCGTCACAAGCGGGGGTTGTCAGAGGCAAATGAATATACAAAACAAAGCTTCACGGTGCTGGGTACGTCAACCAGCTCTGAAGACGCACCAGGCAGAGTTTACTTGCTGCGGTCGAAAGTCGAAAGAACCAACACGATGTGTGCGGCGGTGATTGAATTATCACTTTTAGGCATGGCCGGCAGATCCAGCGAGTCATCCATCAAAGAACATCCTGCCTCTACATCTGTAGACTCACATATCACATATTCAGGCTGCAAAGGCCCCACCGCAAGTTTGTGTTCCAAATGTAGATGTAGTATTCGTGAACGGTTATCGAAAGTTCCAAATTACTCCTGCAGATGGGGAGTTACAAAATTGTGTTAGTGCGGTGGGTTGGAAACTGCACGCTACGGGATAAAAACCTGACTCATAGCGAAGAAAGACACGTGTCGGCTTGATAATAGTTGGTACAGCTCCAACCTGTTCGTCTCCTGGCCGAGGATGCTCTCGATCACTGGATCACTTCTCCTTTTATACTCTCCATGACGTCACATGCACAGGCTTCATCCAATCATCGTTCGAGCAACAGCCAATCAGCACACAGCTAATAATAGCGTCGTCGAACGTTCTAGAACATTGTAGAAGCTTTATGTCCACGTGGTTATGACGTCAGGGCATTATTTTGAAGATAATCAAGAAGAGTTTTCCCTGGATAACTCAGCCATTTCTCAACCGATTTTGAAATGGTTTACAGATTCGGAAAGCCCGTCGAATTCTGGTCTGGACTAATGCCAAATTCAATGGGAACAGACAATCAATAATAATTATAGAGTACCAGCTCGGTACACTAAAAGCGCCATCCTATCTAGGTCACAACTACATGCTCCATAGAAACAGCGTCCTGGCGCGCGCATGTGCATAATGCGTTCTAACGAACTTAGTCATTTTTCGACACGCTCTCTTTCTCCCATAGGCCTATATACGCTTATAGATCTACCCTGAGGGGCGTGTTCAGAAAACGAATCCTAGACGGGCGGCGTGTACCCAGCTTAGCTGGTACAGCCGGTACCCGACCGACATCCGTGGCAAACGATCGCGCATGGCGGATCGACATATGCTAGGCAGGAATCATAGACTTCCCGGGTAGGCGCGTGGCCAGAGAGGAGTAGTGATGCATAGACGTGTATTCAAGAGACAGAGCACATAGGGGTGCCAAGAAGAGGGGGAGGCATACTTTTATTTTTCAATTTTTGACCTAGAATTATTTTTCCAGGCCTTTCTTTTTTTTGTGTTCTTTTTATTATTAATATTACGGTATGCACCATAATTCTATTTAGTATATGATCCTAAACAATAGCTCGCATGGGTATTCCCGTTAGTGCGGATAATCATAATCTCCACAAAGAACACCCAAGCTCCAAAGTACCACAATTTAAGTTTAAATATATATAAAAATATAATAACAAGGACAAGGTACATACATATTACCTATGTAACATAGCCTTATGAGGTATGTTTTTATTAATCACACGGAATTACTTGTATACCCCGGGTAAATAAAGATGCATCGCAACACGTATCACCAAGTAGTATTATTATATATATCTAAAATATCTATTTGCGGCCCGGCCTTGCGGTCCGCAACGGGCAGCTCTCGCTGACCCCATATCTGTCCTGACGTCTAAGACAGGAAGAAAATTAATAAGAAAAATAAGATATATAATAACTTAAAACTGGTTTATCAGGCAGCTTCAGTGCGGCTGAGACTGCATGATGGGATTGTGACGTTATTGCACTACGGAGGTTGTATTCTTAACGTCGCACACGACGTCCTTACAACATTAGAGTCCGCAGTGCTCATTTCGTATGAGACACAACCAGGCACTTAAAGTGTACGGTTGTGTGGGGTAGTCATCCTAGGAACGGGATTCAATTGATCTAACTTCTATAATAAGAAGAAATGTATGTCAAAAATAAAGTAATACTTAACACATTTCCACGAATCGTCTATTAACATTTCTGCTGAATTACACATGATTACACCTCAGCAGCGAAATTTCCCCATCGAGTTTGGGTCCCGCGACTAATGGTGGTAGGTCGCGGTGAATGCACTGTCATTGCTGAAATGCTCTCATCATTATTATTATTGGCACTGTCCAAAACATCCGAAGTGATGTCCCTCACAGTTACCACTGGTTCCAGGATATCCGTCCGTGTAGCAGCGGCGGTACTAGTAGTTGGCAATGTTGCTGATGTGGTGGTGAAAGGAGCTGACGTGATGATGCCGGTTGTAGCTGGCGTGGTGGTGGCTGTAGTTGCAGCCGACTAGCAGTAATGTTCGGTACGGGATGGATATCCTGTGTGTGGGCGATGCGTCACTTTTCGGTGTATGGACGTTCTGGCGTGGTTCCCTTCCTGATTGCTGGGTCAGAAAGGCGAGGAGGCGGATGCTGAATAACATGGGTCAGAGTGAATTGGACCGGGCTGATAATGTCCGAACTTGGTGTGTAGATAAGGGACGCCAATTGGATTTGGGGTGTTGGTGCGGCGGGAGATATGGGTGCCGCTTGGGGGGATTTGGTTTGGCATTTTTGGGGGTGGTCGGGTACACCTTGTTGTACGGTTCTGCAGTTCTAGACACGCCAAGGCTTCATCCAGCCTCTTCACTTCCATGCTATTCACCACATGTTCCACCCCACTGGAAGCATGGCTTGGGTCAGCCTCGGCTTCTGCTTGTGGTAACTCTATGATGGGGGCATAGCATGAAGTGGGTGGGAGTGGGAAGAGATCGGAGGAACAACTTTTCCATCAGGTCCCTTGGACAAAACAAACACAAAGTTCTTCAGATATGACTTCCCAGATCTAGTAGACCCGTGCTGAGGAGGGAGAGGGCGAGTACGTATCTCGTCATCGTCGTCAGCATTAGCCGCTTGTTCATCCACGTTCTGGCTTGGTAGAACTAGGGCTGAACTGGCACCACATAGCTCTGCGCTAACCATGGGAATACTAATTTCCATAGAAATATCTGTCTGGGTACCGGTGTCATGAGAAATGCCCAGTCCGAGCTCTGATGCTGGGTCGTCACTGACACAAGGTTTAAGTCGATCGAAGTGGATGACGGAGGTCAGGCCATCCGAAGCACGGATGCGGTAGGTCACGTCTGACGTCTTACCTACTACCACATAGGGGCCTTTCCACTGGTAACTCAGTTTACTTGGCACGTTTGCAGACTGCCATGAATCGTGTACCCACACCATTCTTCTTGCTTCATATGGATCTCCACGCACTTTCCGGTCATGCCACGTCTTTTGCCGCCGGTGTGCAGTGGATAGTGTTTCTCTCACTAGCTCATGGTCTTGTTCTATCCTTTGCCGCAAGAGTTCGACATAGAGAGATGGTGAATTTTTCTCCCCTGGTATCCATGGCATGGCCAGGTCCAGGGTTAAGGCCAATTCATGGCCTAACATTAGCCGAGCAGGGGTGTAGTCCGTGCTGGAATGTTCCAAAGTGTGGTATGCCATGAGCACATATGGGAGCCGTAAATCCCAATCGATACAATCAAGGCATGTTTCCTTGGTCAGCATCTCCGCGAGAGTTCTGTTGAATCTCTCTACCATCCCGTCGCTCCGGGGGTGGTACGGAGTTGTCCTTGTTTTGACGATATGGAATAATTTGCAGAGCTCGGATATGAGCCGGCTCTCAAAATTACTTCCTTAATCGGAGTGCAGTTTATAAGGCATACCAAAGCGGCAGAACACATTGCTGGCCAAGACCTCCGCTACAGTGGATGCCTCTTGGTCCGGCAAAGCAAATGCTTCTACCCACTTCGTAAAATAATCTTGTAATACGAGGATGTATTTATTTCCGTCATCCGTCGTATTCAAGGGTCCGAGCATGTCAATAGCAATGTTCGCAAGCCCCTATTCATTCCCACTTTGTGTGATATGGACGCTTTTTGACGTCTTAGCGGACAAAAATAACCAAGTTTCGTAGTTCATTAAAACAGACGACCGAAAGGGTTAATGGAAACTGGTACCCGGCTCCAGATTTTCTGCAATAGTAATTCAATAGGGAACCGGGGTACCAATGAACTATAGTCGACTACGATCAAGTTCGACTGGGCATAGCAACTGCGCATGATTGATCAGTAAACCATGAAACTGACTATGGTTATCGAGTCGAACTTGACCCTGGTATTTCCCTCATGCGAGGGCGATACTACAGGGTCTCCTCCGCGTGAACATCATGTTTTAGTCTTAGTGCGCAGATTAATTATGACGTAACAATAGCCAATGGCGAAGCTCATGATGTCATAAGTGTTGATGCATTCTGAAACTGACGTCATAAAGTTGAAAATTGACAATGTTTAAGATAAGATAAAATTCTCTCTATCTCTCTCTCTCTCTCTCTCTCTCTCTCTCTCTCTCTCTCTCTCTCTCTCTCTATTTAAAGGGCAACACAAACAGAAAAGGATCAAAGCTCACCAAATGGTGCTTTTGTACGCCTGGCGTGAAGGCGTCATACCGTGAATTTTCTGGGGTGCCAGATAGTGCATCTTTACCCCTTCAATCTTTTCAAGGAAATTTCAATTTTTCTCATAGTCTTGAGAAATGTCTATTTGTAGATCAAGAGAAGACTATTTTTGAAAATTTACCAATTGAATGACTGGCTGATTTCCAGTGGTAAATTTTCAAAAATAGTCTTCTCTTGGTCTGCAAATAGACATTTCTCAAGACCACTGTAGAAGCCGTTTTTGGCTTTTATGCATGTTAAATGGTTAAAGGAGATCACAATTTTAATAAAACCCTTTTAGATTCTGCAGCAATAATTATCACTACTCCTTACATTTTCAGCGAGTTCAATACTGTTTCAAAATCGTGTCCTCCATACCGTTATCTTATATATCATGGGTGATTCAATCATATCTCATATCCTTCATACTGAGGAGAAATGCGTGTCCAGGGAGCGTTTTAACGGTTTCAACACTGAACCCCAAAAATTGTATTTTCAAATCTGCTGAGTATTTTGGGAATGTTACTTTCAAAGTTGTTGGAGTCGTTGCGGTCTCAGGAAGAGCCATATTTAGCAAAGATTTTGATTACTTTGATTCCAATATAATAAAACATGTGAAAGCCATTTGCGAGATTCGGATTAATAAGCTAATCAGCGAGAAGAATATTGTTTTGACGAAATTAAACGCTTCATTAGCATTATCGCCGATTATCTCCTCTCTCGGTATTAACACTTACTTATGGTGTTCTAAAATTGCCGTCGTGCATCACGCGTCGTGGGCGATAAAAAACATGCGACGTTATTTAAATAGGGCAATGTCGCCCCCGATGTCGTCCCCGACATCACCCTCGATGTCGCCCCCGACGTCGCCTTCGAACTGATACTCGGTCTGTAATGGTATAAATTCAATATCGAGTCTGTTTTGGAGTAGATTCGAGATTCGTAGATTATCGCCAGTTAGCGATTCATATTTTAAAGGTAAGCCTAATTATTATATCATCTTTTATAATCTGTATTGTATCATTAAAACACTTTTGTTGTCATCTGTATTGTGTTTTCTTCCTCGTATAGCTCTCGTTGGTCCAATTAATATAACTAAAAGCTAGGGGACAAGATTAAGCCTAATGAAAACATGTACTGTATGTCTGCATGGTATAGGCATGCTACGCACATCTGGTGCGAGACTGACATTAGTAGTGCAGCGGCCAACTCTCAAAAGGGGCCTAAAATGGGAACAACCCCTACCTATCTTAGAACAAAAGACAAATATTTTTTCTTGAACAGTTATGTATTATTAATGAGAAAATGATGGTTGTGTCAAAATAAAATGTGTCTCATATATTGCCATGCCCCTTTTCAGATGTACTGCTAAATACGTATTAATCGGCGTTCGACCAGTTGTATTTCGACATCACATGCAAAAAGTGGCACAAATATATGATTTGTTATCATAGGATAAAGCATTTGGTGTCATTTGAAAGAAGATATATTCCTCTTATATATGTATTAATTATTTTTATAAGTAGATTTATATTCAGCAACAAATTAAGAGTATGTATGTATTTCTGCCGTAATAGTTTTGTCAAACCAGCCTATTTAACAGGCACAGTATGGAGCAACAAAAATGGTTACTAAAGATAAATGGTTGCTTATTATAATTTAATGTACTATAAAAATTGATTTTGTGATCACAAAACAGTAGTTATTTAAGACTAGTTGGTCCTACCATAACCTGTCTTAGGGAACCACAATAGTAAGGCCAAAACTCCCGAAAAACATATAGCATTATGCAGTAGTATTACATAGTTGGCAATTATTACCAGTTAGTCTGCTTTGAAAATTGCTTTTAGGATCGCTAAATGTACCAACATTTAGCGATCATTATTCAAGACAGGTGAACTTACAACCATATGTCTAAGAGAACCATCATGTATTGTAGCCCCAATAACATATGGTCGCTACAGACAGTTTTTGCTGTACATCACTCTTAATTTGTTGTTTGTATGTTCCATTACTGCAATCATGATCACTGAGTGATTTGAAAGAACATTGATTCCTCTTACAATGTATATAGGGAATTAATTATTTATACATAACAAATTAATAGCGATATACAGAGTGTATGTATTTCTGTCATGATTAATGAAACCCGCCTATAACACACATTATCGAGCAACAAAATGGCGCTTATTACAAGTCAGTCTACTATTAAAATTGATTTTTATATCACAAAAGGGAGATATATAAGAAAGGTAGTGCGCGCATATCCTTTCTTAAAGAAACACAACATTATGGGGCCAAAACCAAATGACCGCTATAGACAGGTTTTATTGTATATCGCCTTTAATTTGTAGGTGTTTGCAGCAAATTATATGTTTATTACAATTCAATTACTAAAATCATCACTATCATAACTAACATTGAAACTACTATCTGCATTTGGACAGTCTAGAAGATCACAAGAACAAAATTCCATGGCAACCCGGATGATGCACAATGGCGTGTTGTTTTAACGAGTGTACAGTTATCATCAGTGTGGTACAAATTGGTGAGGTCACGCACTTCCGCGCTGCATCGTTCTGATAGAGTATTGATGTACTCATATAGGTTAGTCACTGTACACGACCCACCCGTTGCCATCTGGTGGCCAAAGGGCATTGATCCATATTGCAATGTGATAATTTGAATGCTAACTGTGTTGTCTGAAGGGCATTATCTGTCAGTGTGAACATGCTGCCTCGTCAGTTGTATTTAGATAAGCATAACCCAACTGATCCAGGGAATCACATGACTTGCTTTTCACCCCACCACAACAACTCACCCCCACCACACTCACGCACGCACGCACGCACGCACGCACGCACGCACGCACGCACGCACGCACGCACGCACGCACGCACGCACGCACGCACGCACGCACGCACGCACGCACGCACGCACGCACGCACGCACGCACGCACGCACGCACGCACGCACGCACGCACGCACGCACGCACGCACGCACGCACGCACGCACGCACGCACGCACGCACGCACGCACGCACGCACGCACGCACGCACGCACGCACGCACGCACGCACGCACGCACGCACGCACGCACGCACGCACGCACGCACATGCCACTCAACAATTTGCATGTAGATATTTCCTATGGTTATTTTATGGATATCTACAAAAACATCGACCCCGACAACCCACTGCCCACGATATCAGAGATACACCCGCGCTTTTTCGCTCCGATTTTGGATGTGAGTATTCCGAAACAAATATATATTGGAAGTGTCAAAATGTAATATAAGGCCGTGTTCTCACTAGAGACTTAACAGATGTAACACAATACAGAGGTATGGCGTTATTCCCGTTTACCCCTCCAGTCAGAACACGGCCTAATATTGATAGAATATTCGATCCAGGTGGAAGATAACACGGACAAATTTGTCATACACACGCGCAGTTGAAATTTTGTGCTGAAGGTTGTTTTTACACAAACACAACCGCCCCCCCCCTCCCCCCCCCCCCCCCCCCCCCCACCACCACGACGACGACTCCTCCATGCTCGCATTAACCCTATTAGAATTATTTTAAGCATTCCATGAACTTGCCAGACGTCTTGAATGATATACTGTTTAAGCGTTGACATTTACAGGGGGGCGGGGGGGGGGGGGGTTGGGGACGGAATTGGCAACTATTTGCACCCCCACACGCACGCATGCACGCGCGCATGCACTCATGTGAACGACTCCTTTATTTCAATTTATTTAATAATAAGATTAACAGAATGCATAACAGTATGGGTATAAGAACATCGACACACGTTCAAAATTTAGATCCCGGTATATTTAAACATTCTGTAAATTACTACATAACAGGGGACACACACGCGCGCGCACGCGTGCACGCGTGCGTGCATGCGTGCGTGCGGTGGGGTGAGGTGTTGGGGGTGGGGTGTGGATGGGGTGGGATGAAAAACATTCTTGGCTGAGTGCACCCCCGTGTCCCCGTGGTGCAGCTACTGCCATAGGCTGCCATAGGCTAGACCATCTACAAATATCTGGCCATCAGTCTGCTCCAAGTTTGTAATAGAATAAATAGTAGGGCAGTAGCCTGCATAGGCCAATTATTGTACCTGGTCCACGCTACGGGCGTGAATCTAGAAACATCTTCTAATGTCAGACTCGTGCCAGATTTGAGTAGCATGCCTATATATCATGCAGACATACAGTACATGTTTTCATTAGGCTTAATCGTGTCCCCTTTTAGTTATATTAATTGGACCAACGAGAGGTATACGAGGTTGAAAACACAATACAGATGCAACAAAAGTGTTAATGATACTATACAAATTCTAAAGATGATATAATAATTAGGGTTACCTTTAAAATATGAATCGCTAACTGGCGATAATCCCTCTGAGACTGGCGATAATTTATACCATTACGGACCGAGTATCAGTTCGAGGGCGACGTCGGGGGCGACGTCGAGGGCGACGTTGGGGGCGTCAGTCAAAATTATTTCAAACTAGTCAGTAAGTATCCTGCTGCTATATTCAGCAACAGTGACTTTCAATCAAATTGTTTACAAAATAGATGGCATTAACTTAGCAGCCCAGCAGAAAAAACTGTAATCTACATGCTAAGGGTATGCAAGATAGTTTATTGCAAAACTCCAACATACGGATACGGCAATACAAGTACAATCGTATAAATAAACAAGATATATAAAACAACCATAGGCCCTATATAAATAACACTACTTAATTAAATATATACAAATTATACAAAGCAATAGGCTACTCGCGTCCACAATCGGATTAACTACTGCAAAAGATTGATCCATATCAAGTTATGCGCCGAACATTTGCAGCTAAGCCCCGCCCACATTCTGAGCGTGTTTGGATCGATTTGTGTACTTTGAACCCTGAGGTCACAGGATCCCCTTTTTCAAGGTGACTATACATATAGGTTGCTGAATATTTTTAAACTAACCAGACCGGGCGCCATTGCAGTCTACGAGTGCACCAGCACCCAGCCGAACTAGCCTCAAAATGCCAACAGAATGTTCATTAGATAGTAAGTAACCATTCAAAGGATCTGTAAACTTGACGGACTTCTAAATGATTATGGTTGAGTTAAATTCGTCATTCGTTAGGTAATTTGATTGTGACGTCAGCCTACATATGGCGTAATTGATTATGACATCATATACTTGAGTGACTGATCGGATCTCTCCATTAGAGTTATTTATGTGCAGCTGTTATATTAATATACGGATTTTATAAATCTTACGATGAAGTGGCGAACATTGCCTCAAGGCATTTCGCTTCTCCATAATGATGTTGACAAATTTTAAAATCATTTTAGATATGTCTGAAGAGCCATGATTGCATGACATTAAAAGGACAAATTTGTCATGCTCATTTAAAGAATCAAGGTTAGAACAGCCAGATAACTAAGAAAATAAAGAATCCCTAGCTTCCTGGAATGTATGACATTCTACAAAGTATGCAAGTGTTTGAGTTGAAGTCTGAAGTGTGCATGCTCCAAGCGTGACTAAACCTACTATTGTCCTTTATGCATAGATGCTATTTTGTCTGCCATTTTCACATCCTGTATTTTCTTGTCTATTTAGAGTCATATGAAACTTTAGAACAAATTTGTAATTGGTGTACCTGCATAAAATTACTTCTTTCACATTTTGCCATGGTGAATGCGTGGGACATGAGATGCTTCATTCATTCAGGAAATTGTATACACACCTTCCAAGCCAGTTTGAAACAGGTGTATGTTCCTCAATGGCTGGGTCATATAAAAGACTCTGATAATAACCCCAAACTACGTTCCTATAAACTTTATAAGAAGCCCTGTCAAATAGAAAGTTACGTATTGGCGGGGCCTATGGTAAATAAATGTCGTGAGTTCTCTAAACTACAGTTAAGTGCACATTCCCTGCGAATTGAAAGTGATCGATATTCCCGACTCAAAGTTCCAGCCGATGCTTGACTATGTAAATTGTGCGATTCTGGTAATGTAGAAGATGAAAAGCATTTTATGTTAGATTGTGCTGCTTTTCTTGTTGAGAGGGTTCAATTGTTCGATAGTCTATCACAATGCACAACATTTGACACACTATCTGACAGTGAACAATTTGAATTTTTAATGTCTTCTTGCAAAGGTGATTGCGATATTGTAAGAATTGTTACTAGTTTTGTAAATACCATCGCTCAAAAACGAAAGACACTCTCGCCCTCACAAGTCCGATGTCCACAAATTACCCATATGTATATATAAATTGTATAATTTGCTATTCCTATGACATACTATAGTTTTATTTTCATGATAGTTTGCATTTATTATTTACATGTATTGTCTGTATTCGTACTTGCCATATCCTCATGTTTTGGTTATTGTAATAAAGAATCTGAATCTGAATCTGTCTGACAGTTTTATATCCGGTATTTTCTTCTTGTATGTATAATTGGAGTGGGGTAGCAGAATAAAGGTGTAATCTACTTGCTCTTAGGGTATTCACGTGTTTGAGTTGAAGTCTGAAGTATGCATATTCCATGTCTTACTAAACCTACTATTGGCCTTTTATGCGCACATGCTAATTTGTCTGTCATTTCCAAGCCTGCATTTTCTAGTCCTACATTTTCATGTCTGACATATTCTTGCCTGGCATTTTCATGTCGTGCATCTTCTAGTCCTGCATTTTCTATACCAGCAGTTTCTTGTCCTTCATTTTCCAGGCCTGCATTTTCATGTCCGCCATTTTCCAAGCCTGCATCTTCATGTCTATCAGAATCCAAGCCTGTATTTTCACGTCTGTAATTTTCCAAGCATGCATTTTCATGTACAGAACAATCTTTACGGGTCTGCCATTTTCTGCGTCTCTCATTTTCATGTCTGTCATTTTCCATGTTAGGCATTTTCATGCTGTGTATATTCAGCGTTCCCAGGTAACCAACCAGTCTGCTTGCAGCATGGTAGCCAGTCAATCGATCCGCAACATAGCATCCAGCCAGCGCACCTTCAACAGTGCAACCAGCCAGCCCACCAGCAATATGGACACCGGACAAACCAGCAGGAGTATGGCAACCAGTCAGCCCGCCAACAGTATGGTACCCAGCCAGCACACCTGCAGTCATGACAACGGGGTAGCCAGCCAACCCAGCATCAGCATGGCAGCCAGCCAGCACATCAGCAGTCATGACAATATCGTAGCCAGTCAGCACACAAGCAGTATGATAGCCAGCCAGCTCACATGTAACATGGTAATCAGCCCAGTCCTTCAGCAACAAAGCAGCCAGACAGCCCACCGGCAACATGGCAACCAGCCTGTACATCAGCAGCCATGGCAATATCGTAGTCTGTCATCACACAAGCAGTATGATAGCCAGCCAGCCCATCAACAACATGGTAATCAGCCAGTCAGCAACAAAGCAGCCAGCCAGCTCACCAGCAACATGACAGCCAAGTATTTCAACATCAACATGTTAGCCAGCAAAACCATCAACAACAGGTTAACCAGCCACCCCACTTGCAACGTAGTGGCCAACCAAGCCATCACAAGTATGGTGGCCGGCCAGCCCAACATCATTATGGTAGTCCGCCAGCCCACCAGCAAAGTGGTAGACAGCCAGCTCTCCAGCAGCATTGTAGACAGAAAACTTACCAGCAACAGGGTACTCGACCATCCTATAAACAGCATGGTAACCAGCTAGCAAATCAACAATGTGGCAGTCAGCAAACCCACCAGCAACGTGGTGGCCAGTCATTCCAACAACATGGTAGCCATAACTACATGACACAATATTATGCTCAGTAGCAAATGAACACGGAAATGTGTCTCCACATGAATCTAAGCCAAATTGAACTTCGCAATATGCACTACCAGCTAATGAGTGTCCTAAATGAGAATAGACAGTATGTAACGACCCAGCAGAATGGAGGCCAAACTGCACCGCACTCTTTAAACTTAGTATAATGGCATACAAAATCAGTCTGAAATGTGTAGCCAGTCAAACCAATCTGAATCTGCTAGTCACTTAGTCCAATTGCATGATAATCAGTCAGGCCAACACCACGATAAAGAGTCAATCCAGGCGTGTGATAACCAGTTAGATCAACAGCATTCTGGTGACCAGTCAGTCCAGCAGCAGTGTGATGATCAGTCATCCCAACATCAGCATGACGATCAGACAGTCCAACAGCAGCATGGTGAGCAGTTAGTCAAACAACAGCATGGTGACCAGTCAGTTCAGAAGCAGCATGATGATCAATCAGTCAAATATGTTTACCTGTCAGTCAAGTATGGCGATCAGTCAGTCAGGTATTGTGACGAGTCAGTCACGTATGGTGACAAGTCAGTACAATGTGGTGACCAGTTAGTCCAATGTGGTGACCAGTTAGTCAAGTAGCAGCAGTATGATGTTCAATCAATCAAATATAGTGACCAGTCAGTCCAGTGTGATGACCAGTCAGTCCAGTGAGACGACCAGTCAGTTCAGCAACCACATTGTGACCAGTCAGTCCAACAGCAGCAAGGTGACTTGTCAGTACAGTAAGGCGATCAGTCAGTCCAGTATGGTGACCAATCAGTCCAGTGTGGTAACCGGTCACTCCAGTATGATGACCAGCCAGCCAGTCAAACAGTCCCACAGCAGCATAGTGGCCAGTCAGTTCAACAACAGCATGGTGACCAGTCAGTCCAGCAGCAGCATTGTAACCATTCAGTCCAGCAGCAGTATGATGTTCAATCAATCAAATATAGTGACCTTTCAGTCCAGTATGGTGACCAGTCACTCCAGTGTTATGGCCAGTCAGTCCAGCAACAGCATAGGAGACCCGTTGCCATATGAATAATCTTTTTCTGCCGAAGCGTGGAACTGGTGTGGAGTGGATGGGGTGGGGGGGGTGGGGTGGAGTCTTATGTAGTTTTCAGATCTAGAATGATTTTTCTCTACCCGCAATGGCAATTCAAACAAGGCCTAGTTAGCGCATACAAGATAAATTTCAATAATTTTTTTCTATTTTCCTGTAGGCAAAACACTTAGGTTCATTTTCAATACCACATTTACCAATTTCCAAACGATAAACTGAAAGATTTTAACTTGTTTAATGTTTTGGCTGAAATTTGCAGCTACCCGGTTATAACGAAAAGCGGAATATAACCTGATCTGGATTTACAACTATAAATTAAGTTTTGTGTTTATATCAGACCCGTTTATGGCATTATTGTCGGTGACAGACTCACTTTGCTCAAATCATAAAAATTACATCAATTCAATATTGCCTCAATAGAGTTGAAATTACGCAATTACATCACCCTCGAAAACATATGACTCAAATTGTCTTTCTTTGTGATGCTTGCTTATATGTTAGATTTTCGCAGTATATACCTACGGGCACACCAGTAGGATAGAAGGTTCCCAAAGAAACAACCATAACAAGCAAAAAATGTATTTCTATTCTGCCATTTCCTCTGCCAAGCGATCCAGTGACACGAAGCGAGAATCTAACCTCCTGTATTACTAACACAACCTCTATCTCAACTAATGATTCAGTAACAAATAGTAATAAGTCTCCTACCCTAATCTCACTCTCAGAAGCACTGAGCACTATGACCATCAGTCAAGTAGATTAATCCAGCCAAGTTAGCCCCCCCCCCCCCCCACATAGTACCATTCTAACAGTAGCTGACATGCACAATGATGCTACAGTTAGATCTGCCTCCATAAATGCCAGTGAGGTTAAAGGATTTGAAAGCACACCCGAAAATGCCACCGAGAATAAAACATCTGAAACCGCTCCAGAAAATGGTTGTGGGTGTGGAAATCCTAATAACAATTATATGATACTATGCTATGATTGCAGAAATTGGACACACTATACATGCACACAGTTGCCAATCTATATGCTCTCAGTATTAGCTATATACAAGCGTAGATACTCATGCATCGCATGCACAGTAATATCAAAGCAGATTAACGAGTTTTTGAAATGGCATAAGTCTGTATATGACTGCGAGTACAAGTGTCATTTAACTGAAGACACAATCTATGGCACACACAGAAACCTAAATGAAGAGTCAGAAACAGATCAGGCATCAGCAATTTCGCTCCTCTCGGCGATCAGTAAAACTGACATTATTGAGCACAATAAAAATATTGTTGATCTAACTGATGTCACACCATATAGCAACACTGATGCCATTGAACAAATCACAACTAGTGGGAATCTAACTAGTAGTAATGTGAATGCATCATCACATAAGCCCAGTCTTAGTACTGGCGTTCCTATATGCAGTCGTATTGATGGATCGAAGGACACTTTCTCTAGACATGATGCAACAGATAGTGACACCAAAACGAGCACAAATAGTAGTATACTGAGATCATTGCTAAATGAAATAACAGAAATAAACATAGGCTGTTATAAGGAAATAAAAGCAATAAAGGAGGGCTATTTTGCTTTACAATGTCAGTTCAACGAGAATTATATATCGATCGTAAGGGTGAAAATTGCAATCTGCAAAATAGTATACCAATGATTGTAGGTAAACAGCCAGTACACAACAGGTCAGCTATCCCCTGAGACCACCTGTTAACCCTACTATTTCTAAAAGCACAATGAGAAATCCTAACAATCCATCAGCTATGAATACCCCTACACAATCTAACTACAGTCAATCAACTTCTCATCAACGTGAAACAGGCATCAATCAAATTGGCACCACGAAACAAACACATGTCAACCAAAACTCAACAACACATGCAGAACAGTAGGCCTGTAAATACCATACAGCATGAAAGAGTTAAGGGAAATATACCATTCTCTAACATACCTAACCAACAGATACGAGATAAACATTCTATTTTATTGATAGGGAGCTCAACCCTCCACAAATTTTGCGGACGATACATGTCAAATGAAGAGAGAAATGTTGTTGTAAGATCCTACAGTGGAGCACGTATCAAGAAGGTTCAATATCAGTTGGATAAATGTCTATCGGTCAAGCAGTATGATGCCCTTGTACTACATGTAGGTAGTAATGAGATTGGAAGATGAACGGTGGATGGAATGATAAGCGATTATGATTCCATGATTAAGGATGTGCAATCAACTGCACCTAATACAGCCATATTTGTGTCCGCCTTACTACCTAGGTCTTATGACAATTATGAAAACGGTCTGGTCCAAGAATTTAATGAGAGGCTATACTCATTAGCAGATTGTCAAGGTGTTGTATTTATTGACCATTCTCAACTATTCAGCAGTCCAATGGCTATGTATATCAAGATCTTTTCTTTGATTACATCCATCCAAACATGAAAGGACTAAATGTAATGTCCCGAAATATATTAACTTACTTGTGCATATCATTAGGCATGTCACAAAACCATCATAACCCTGAAAAAGAAAAACAGGATTTTATCTATGGGAGGAGATTAGGGAGGAGTCCAAGCAGTCAACCATACAATCAAAACAAACATTACTACCAGAACAAACAATACTAAATAACAGATTCTCTCTTTTAAGGGATGAATGTTATATGAAAAGTGTGCATGTAAATAACACAAAAGATGACATAAATAAATTACATATTATCAACACAAAAAAATGCACAAAAAACAGAAAATATGTAAACACAAATTGTAATGGCTTTAAAGTTTTATTTTCAAATGTTGATACATTCAGTGCAGAAAAATTAATTGAACTTAAACAACGATTAAACATCATGGAGGATAAACCTTGGGTATTAGGATTTTCAGAAGTTAAACCAAAATATTTTAGATATGAAAGACAGATTTCAGAATGCAATTTAGATGGAAATGATATACTGCCCTTAAACATTACCAAGGACAGTATAGGCAGGGGACTGATGTTTATATACTTTCATCCTTAAGATATATACCAATAGACATTAACATATATTTTACTTGCCCTGTAGGTGGGGCTTAGAATACACCTTCCGTATCCTCTGCATGGCGTAAGAGGCGACTAAAGGTGAGGTAACCCTGACAGAAACCTCGAGTGCTGAAGACGGAGGTTCCAGGCCGCACAGCACACTCTAATAAACCATGGATCCACGCACTTAACGCTTATGATCATGCCGATAGTCACTTACAGGACTGGCGGTATGATCAGCAAACGACAAGAAGAGATATTTTACTGAATTTATGTGTATGGAAATTAAATTAAATAATACACACAGATTATTAATCAAATTTATTTATCGTAGTACCAGCTCCACTATAGAAAATAACAGAAATCTGCAATTACATCTGGAACAAGTAACTAACATGCACTACACACGTGTAATTATCATGAGGGGGGGGGGGACTTTAATTTTCCAGGCATAGATTGGACAGAATATTCAACCAATGGTGGCCAAAGGGATCCTGAATTTGATTTTATAGAGACCATACAGGATTCTTCTTTATAGCAGCATGTAACAGAACAAACTAGAGGCAGAGGTACTAACAAGCCAATATGTTTAGACTTAATATTTACAAATGAAGAAGGTATGATAGGGAAACTTGATATATACACCTGTGCAAAAGTTAAGCACCACCCTATTTTTACGCACATGCGAGGGTATATTCATGTGCTATGAAGAAAGCAATAGCATAAACATTTATGTACCCATCCATCTTAGTGCAAGAGGTAATAATACAACTAGAGGAATGCTGATTATGATGGTGGGGAAACACTGTATGTTTTTGTTTGAACTTGAAAACGAGGCCTGAATATGGTTACGTTGACACAACTGACAACTATTGCCCTACGGTTGACAGACGTGGCTAGATTGTCATTAATGGTGTCTGAAAACGAAGTTTAACATCTGTGCACGAGTTTGAGACTGTCATTATTAATACCGGGTATATCCACCTTGTGCCTGGATGACGGCCTGGACACGACGTCTCATGCTGGTCACCAACCGACTGATACGCCATTGTGGTATTCGTTGCCATTCAAGATGGAGTACGTCTGTTAATTCCTGTAGGTTCTGCACAGGAGGATCCCTCCTTCTCACCATGTTTCCCAGAATGTCCCAGATATGCTCAATAGGGTTCATGTCAGGGCTCCTTGCTGGCCATGGTAGGGTTTCGATGGCATTCTGGCGGAGGTATTCATGCACAGCTCTAGCACGATGTGGTCGGGCGTTGTCATCCATGAATATAGGGTGGGTTCCAGGTGCATGATTTACAAAATGAGGGACCACAACTCTATCCAGTATGGAATCTTGATATCTTTGTCCATTTAGTGTTCCAGGTACAGTCAACAGATCCAGCTTACAATCAAATGAGATGCACCCCCATATCATAACGGAACCTCCACCAAAAGGAACTTCTTCCATGATGTTACGTTGGTCGTACGCCGTGCGTCTGGACCTCCATACACGAGTTCGACCATCTGTGGCATGAAGCAGGAACCGACTTTCATCGGACCAGTGTACCCGTCTCCAGGATCTCATGTTCCAGTGTCTTCTTTCGTTGCACCACCTCAGATGCTCCTCTTTGTGGTGTGCAGTGAGGAGAGGACGTCTGACAGGTCTCCTAGCTTTCATGCCAGCAGCATACAGTCTCCTTTTGACGGTAGACATTGACACTCTATTGCGCGTTTCCCATTGCTGGCTGAGCACTCTGCTGTTGGTGAATGGAGATCTCCTAACAAGGCGTACTAGGGCTCGATCATCAGGGGCAGTAGTCTTCTTCGGTCTTCCAGATCTAGGCCTGTCCTTCACCTCGTTAGTTTGCCCATGTTTTGCAATCAAACCACTGATTACAGTATGGTTAATGTTCAGCTGTCTGCCAATCTCTCTGCATGACATACCAGTGGTATGCATGCCTATGATTTGCCATTTCACACGATCACTTAACCTTCGTCTTGCCATAGCGGTTCACAATCAAGAGCTAATTCTCTCTGTACAAATAAACCACGGTCATGAACACAAAATTCCTAATCTTGTCGCCTAAATCTGTATGTAATGTTCTACACCTCAAACTGGACTTTTACATAACTGAACACGTGTGCTGTTTCCCGCCACGCACGGACATCAAGCGGCGTGAAGTCATGCATGCATGTGCATTTCGTACTTGGAATTATGTCAGCTAACGCGGGGACAAAAAGTATGGCAGCCTAGTTGTACCATCATGTTTCTACGTTCTATTGTTTTTGCTGGTGCTTAACTTTTGCACAGGTGTATAGATGCACCTCTAGGTAAAAGTGACCACACAGTCATAACAGTAGATTTCTATGCACATTTGCTAAACTCGGTTGAGCCCAAAGCAAGATATATTTATAATAAGGCCATATGAATCGTCAGTGTGTCAGTATATCAGACATGTGAAAACTGGTCGGCCAATCCTTGACTTTTTTAGTCTTGGTGCGGTGGTCCAGTGGAAAGATGTCTGGTTGCTGATGCTATGCGGAGTTGCAGGATGACGGTTCGATCCCCCGACCGGGAGATGGTGATCAACAAATTAAACTAACGGGTGCAGCACTGTCGGCTAAGTTAGCACATGGAAATTGAAGCCGCACGTTGCCAGTGCGTCAATAAAATAAAAAATAAAAATACATATACTGCCAGAGCCGTGCTGGAGTCAGAGTACAATAGGCGTAAAAGCCTAGGATTGATTGTGACAGATGCATCCACAGATAGTCCCATATGAATCGTCAGTGTGTCAGTATATCAGACATGTGAAAACTGGTCGGCCAATCCTTGACTTTTTTAGTCTTGGTGCGGTGGTCCAGTGGAAAGATGCCTGGTTGCTGATGCTATGCGGAGTTGCAGGATGACAGTTCGATCCCCCGACCGGGAGATGGTGATCAACAAATTAAACTAACGGGTGCAGCACTGTCGGCTAAGTTAGCACATGGAAATTGAAGCCGCACGTTGCCAGTGCGTCAATAAAATAAAATAAAAAAATACATACATACATACAAACATAGATACATACATACATACATACATACATACAAACATATATATATATATATATATATATATATATATATATATATATATATATATTTGCTAGGGTAATGGTCAGATAAGTGGCTCTTAAAATTCAATGCAGAGAAATGTAAATGCATGCAAATTGGTAAATCATCCTTAGAAGAGTACAATTACAGATTACTAAAAGATGGTACACCTATAGAATTCACTAACACGGAAATAGATATTGGTGTTATCATTGATGATAAGTTGATCTTTGAAAAACATATTGTTGATAAGGTCAACAAAGCAAATGTAATCATGGGAATTATCCGACGCACATTTGTGCATTTAGACATAGAATTGTTCAAAACGCTTTACATATCATTGGTAAGACCTCATGTCGAATATGCAAACCAGGCATGGAGTCCTCATTATAGAAAACATATAGACCTTCTGGAGAATGTACAGCGACGCGCAACTAAAGTAGTACCATGCTTATCAGCTATGAAGCCAACCCTAAAATACTCAATTTACCAACTTTGGCATATTGAAGAAAAAGGGGGGATATGATAGAGACTTAGGTATCAGACCAACTATTAAAAACGATACGCTAACTAATACCCTAGGATAAAAATTTAAATACCCAAACAACCATGGTCCCCTGAAGGGAACCTCCGAAAGGTGGAATTTACGGAACAAGAACAAGAACAAGAAAAAGCGGAAATTTTAAACATTTGTTTTGAAAAATTATTGCTAGTTTGCACACAGACGTATTAGATTGTACCTTCACATTTATTCTGCCTGGAGTTGCGATAGGGAAAGACCGAAATGTGTATCTCTATGCATCCATTGTTGGCTTTAACGTTAGTTGACACCGGTTTTCGTTTGCTAGTATTAGCTCGGCGGTACTGACCTATGGCTATACAAGATTCAAATTTTTTTATTTCATGCTTAGTATAACATGAAAATAGGCGTTGCTTATAAGCGAAATAATAATTTATTTCTGCTGCATTTTGATAAAATCTACAAATTTGTGTAAAAACGATGTACTATCTATTGAAATAAACATGTTTTGACGATGTCACCAAACCAACGAGGGCGGGAGAACATAAAAAGATGCATTCGTTAGAAATAAAACCCTTTTATAAACAGGTTCCCTGACCATATAGGGCCGAAATGCCCTAAACACGTATACGACATATATCATATGCATGTATAGTTGCATCTTTTAAGTACAGCATTTAATTGCACCAGCCAATGACGTTAAAAAATTTGTAGTGATGTATCACGGTTCTCCTCGGCAATGTGGGAAATACAGACAAGTTCATAGTAACAATGACATCATAGAGAAGTATCATCCGCTAGAATTTTCCAATGTTTATCAAGACATACGCAACAAATAATGGGAATTAATGCACGTCTACAAGTAAATATGTGAATGCGCATTCCATCCAAGTGCGAATAACATGGTACCGACTATCGGGACTTAAATTTCATGTTATAGCGCTAAATGTCTATGACTTTCCACGGCCATGGGTGGGTGTGGGGGGTGTCAAATATAGTACGAGACAGTGAACAATACCATATGCTTGCAATTACCTAAAATGCATAAATATTAAATAGGAACAAATCTATAGCTTTTACCTGGCCTGATGGTACTATTTAATCTTTTTTACTGCTGTTGTAATAATGTACGCTATTTCGTAGTAGTAATATCACACAAATTTTGGACAGTGAAAATGTGCAGTAGGTTGCCCAAAATAAAACTGGGGGAACACACGCATTAGGGCTGGGCGGTATTGACATTTGGGTGACGATAACGATATCACAGGAAAATACATCATGTAACCTCATGTTAGGGTATGAAATAACGGTCGGACATCGGTCATGTCCGATCAAATCTGGATGGGTAAAAATATTTTACTGAACATGAATTTTGGGGAAAATTTGCAAATTTTGGAAAAAGAGAACAAGTGAACAATGTTGGTATCGCACTCAAATACGATAGATCGATCGAACGCGCGTTTGTGCGTCATTTGCACATTTCTAAGTGAAAACGATATTCACCTTGGTTACCAGTATTCGTGATCTGTCAAAACGCGTCATACCGGCAAATTCATCCTAGAGGGTGGTCTTACAATAGCTAATTGTCCCGGGAATAGTGTAAACCGTTTATACTGGCGAATTTTCTGATTTCTAATGAGGGATATAGACCGTGAGTGACTTGAAAATTAAGTCATACGGCGAATAAATGACAGATAAAATTGCATAGAACATCTGATAAATGATACCACTCAAAATCTTGTCATTTCGCTAGTCTGAAAATGATCGAGTCGATGCAAAATTAGCAATGGCGGATCTACAAAATCGGCCACTGCGCACGAGTTAGTGATGTGTTCTTACACACCTTCTGTCATGAGAAGAGAATTTGGTCTCGCGATTTCATTGGTTGTTGGACATAATTATATCTAGAAAATCCAATGACATTACGTGAGAGATTTTCACAGAAGTTTGAGACGCGTTCGTTCACACCTTCGATACTGAAGAAGCTAATTCTTCCTCGCGATTTCCTTGGTAGCTGTATATAGAAAACCAATGAAATAGCGGGCGAGTTTTCTCACAATAGAAGTGAAGAAAGCAAGTTCATAAATAATCGCACTGTAGAAGACACTTGACAACACGCGCGTTACCATTATATTCGCGTTCTACAATTAACCATTTAATGGTCAAATTTGCCTAAAAATTTTAATTAAAAATAGTTAATGGCCATTTGCAGGTCGAGATTATTTTTGAAAATTTACCACGGGAATGACTGTCTCAGTTACTGAATAAGCCATTTCAATGGAAAATTTCAAAAATAATCTCGACCTGCAAGTGAACATTTATCAGGAAAACTATCACACGCCTTCTTTGACAAATGTGTTCTAAAGTGAACATTTTTTTACATTTAATTGTACATGACTGTGACAGCCGTTGATGTGTTGCAACCCTTTCTAAATGGAGGACCGAGTATAAGTGGTTAAGTCCTCATTTTCTGGGTCCTACAGTTGACTATGAAATTGTTCTATCTTTATGCATTTTCTCCTGAAAATGTCTTAGTCTATTTGACTTTTTCAGGACAAAATGGGTAAAAATAGAACAATTTCACAGCCAACCGAAAACATATATTTTTCTCCAGAAATGCAGGAGATGGCCTCTGAGAGCTTTTTTTGTCAGATCAAATTGACTCTCCTTATTTCAGACCCTGTCATGTAGTTACTGGACGAAAGGATTGATTGGTTGCTTGATTTGATTGGTTGTTTGATTTGATTGCTTGCTTGATTTGATTGTTTGCATAACTTGATTGGTTACGTGATTTGTTGCTTGAATTGATTGGTTGCTTGATCGGATTAGTTGCTTGATCTGATTGATTGCTTGATTGGGGGCTTGAGTTGTTGCTTGATTTGACTAGTTGCTTGATTTGATTGGTTTCATTTGATTGGCTGTTTCATTTGATTGCTTGCTTGATTTGATTGTTTGCGTAACCTGTTGCTTGATTGTTTACATGATTTGTTGCTTGAATTGATTGGTTGCGTGATTGTTTGATTTGATTGGTTACACGATTTGTTGTTTAATCTGATTGGTAGCGTGATTGGTTACTTGTTTGATTGTCTGAGCTGATTGGTTGCTTGAATTGATAAAGTGATTGATTGGTTGTTTGCCTATTTGCCCACTTGATTGATTAGCTGATTAATTAAGATTGATTGAAATTAATTAAGATTAATTATGATTGATTGAAATTAATTGAGATTAATTAAGATTGATTGAAACTAATTGAGATTAATTAAGATTAATTGAAATTAATTGAGATTAATTGAAATTGATTGAGATTAATTGAAATTAATTGAGATTAATTGAGATTTAGATTGATTGATTGACTAGGATTGATTGTGATTCCATGGCTAGACCGTGCAGGGGTAGGAGAAGGGCCGGTGATGATTCTCAATCACACCACCCATCATCTGCTCATGCACGCCTGGTTACGGTATACTACATGATAATCCAATGTTTTCACCACCTGGGTGTGCTGAACAAGCATCTGGACAGCGACACCGTGCCAAATGGTCTCGGTCGAAAGGTCAAGAGTTTGACAGACTTCTGTAAACCGGCCATGCCAGATGCTGAGGTCCACTTCGACAATCGTAATGTCAACTTCGAATGGGCGAAAACAATGATGTTCCAATTTCTAACCCCAAAGAATCTGGGACGTGTGTTAACAACGAAATATGCCAGATGATCGCCTTCCTTTAAACCCCAACAGGCGATCGGCAGATATGAAATTAGTTGTTGGCTTATCAGTGTTTTAACACGAAAATCGGCTGACGTCGTTCTCCGTAAGATCCGAGCGGGTGACGTCGCACCCATGTTTCTCGGATGTTTATGTGAAGAAATTGTTTCATTAATTCGCGCATCTGATTCTGGGTGCTGCGTACTTTGATTGGTACCAGAAAAACTTTGGAATTTTCAAGTTTTGCGTGTTATCACAATCTGTTTGCAATGATCAGTGGTTTCAAAATTCTTGATTTAGATGTGTGGTCTGTGGTTTTACCGTGTGCTACAGCAGTTTGTTTACATTTTGTTGTTTCTTCACATATCGTTTTGGCCTTCGTTAGGAGTATAATTTATATTTATTAGTAAATATACCCCGAATGCTATGCGATATGATTCCTGGTTCCGTTATACATCCTTGAGGATCAATGTATGGGTGTATTATTGCCCGCTTCGTTCTTGTCGTCATAATCTATGCAATCTTTGCTGTTACGTTGCGGGTTAGGGTGCGGGAGGGTTTACATTTAATTTATGGTCAAAATATTTGAAAATTAATTGTCTGCCTTCCATTTCTGTTTCGTTCCGCTTGCTTATTGTAGGTTTGGCTTATTATAGGCCAAGCCAGCCCCGCTATCATGTGATGAGTGCCACACATTCGTACGGGTTCTATTCAAGGAGCATGTCTGTTTCCGCTGTACTAAGTGTAGTCTTGACAGTGGGTGTAACGTTTGCGCTGTGTGGTCGGTCGATATGATGCTTAAGTTCCTTGCCAGAAGGACTTGGCAGGGTCTGACGCGGGGTCAGGCGGTTCGAAAGTAAATCGCGGAGCGTCCGTTTCGGGCCGTGAGGGCGTTCCACGTCTGCAACCGGAGGTGGCGGAGATGGCACCGCCGGCGTGGTTTGGTCCGGCTATGCAAGGTTTCTTGCATAGCGTTCTGCCCACGCTGGTGTCGTTCCTGCTGCCAAAAGTTGTAGGGCAGTCTCTCCCCATGTTTGATTCGGACCCTGTCCTTGGACAGGGTTCTGGACTGGCCACCGATGGAGCCGTCTCGTACGGCCCCCTGGCAGTCCCGTCGGGCTCCGGCCTGATGGGTTCTGTCTCTTTGCGGCCACCTCTGGGTGGTCCAGTAGCGCTGGCTGGTCCGTCAGGCATGGGAGCCGTCCGCCAGGACGGCTCCACGGTTTTCCTTGTCTAGTGACGACTCTTCGGGGTCTGAAGATGAGGAGGCCAAGGAGGAGGGGTTGCTGCGGCCTGTGATGCTGCGTGTGGAGCATATGGAGGTCGATTCCATCCTGGACGGAACTGCCCTCCATCTGTCTGGTTTGCCGCCAACCGACACAGTGACGGGTGTGCCGGGCCAGGCGTGGTACTCACCTATCTCGCCTCGTCCGGCGGTCAGACATGGGGTGCCATTGGCCTACTCCATGGACTGGTGTGTTCCATGGGGTGGCGGCGAATCCGTATGGTACCGGAGTTCCTGGCGTGTCAGCGACGGCTCCTAGCCGGGAGGCCGTTGCTGGTAGGTCCATGAGCATGTCAACGGGTGACGTGTTTACGGGTGTGTCCTCCTCAGAGACGGACTGGTCTGAGGCTCTGGCTTGGCTAGCCAGGGTAGACCCGCCCGTGGTTTCGACTACGGCCGAGGAGGATGCGCCCCGTCCATCGGTGGCATCGATCAGGACGGGGATCTTGCCCGCAGCCCGGATCCAGTCCATTGGACTGGATCCACGGTTTATTGAGTTGCTGGAGGCTATTTATAGCAAGCAGCTCATGACCAAGGGCCAGCTTCCTGCAGCCTCCAGGGAGGTGCGGGCGAGGTGTCGTATTCCACGGGGGGGGAATACGACAGATATGGTGTTGTACCGTCGGTCACCGAGGATGACCGATGGGTTCTGGGTGTCCAGAGTGCTGTGGCGCTTTCGTGCGTCAATAACGGCCTGGTGCCGAAGAAGCAGAAGAAGCATAAAGGCAAGGCGAAAGCTAAGCCTGGTGCTGCTTCTGCTTCGTCTGGCTTTTCTCAGCCGCCTCCGGCGAAGAAAGCCAAGAAGGTTGTGGAGGCTCCTACCCTCCCCACTGTTGCTCCTGATCGCCCGAGAGGCGGGAAGGGGAAGGGTAAGTCCTCAAAGGGCGGAAAGAAGGGAGCGGATCGTACCTGAGGGTACGAGAGCTCCCTTCGTATCCGCCTGGACCGCACCTGTACGACAGGAACAGCGGTGCCAGTTAGACCAGCCGAGCCAAGACCGAGATGGTTCTCTCTCTCTCTCGTCAAGAGAGGGGGGGAGCGGATCGTGAGCCAGACAACCCCATTGGGCGTCAAGGCGTCTATATTGGGTGGAAGGCTCATGCGTTTCATCGAGGCTTGGCGAGGTGTGACGTCAGACAGTCTGGTCCTGGGGTGGTTATCCCAGGGATACATGCCGGAGTGGTGGGACTTTCCACCACAGAATCTGTCTGGACACCCGTACCAAGGGAACCAGACAAGTTAGAAGCCATTCAAAACGAAGTGTCAGGTTTGCTTCTGCAGTGAGCAATAAAACCAGCAAACCGGAACACTCCAGGCTTCTATTCAAACATGTTCCTTGTCCCCAAGAGCACCGGGGGATGGAGACCCATACTCAATCTCAGGCCATTAAATTGGTTTATCCATACGCCTCGGTTCCAGATGGAAACTCCGAGGTCGGTAATGGCAGGATTGAGGAAGGGAATGTGGTGTGTGTCGATCGATCTGAAAGATGCATATTTCCACATCCCAATGAACAGGGGTTGTCACAGGTTTCTGAGATTCGCGTTTCAGAATCATGTATGGGAGTTTGTAGTATTCCCATTCGGCCTGTCGACAGCCCCAAGGGTTTTCACCAGAGTGGTCCTAGCGGTGATAGTGTTTCGCAGAAGAGAGAATGTGGCGCTTGACACCTACATAGACCATTGGCTTATCAAGGCGGACACGCCAGCCAGGTTAGGAGTGGATACTGCTCTGAAGTTGAAGTTATTTTCAGATCTAGGCTGGATAGTCAACAAGGAGAAATCCGAATTGACACCCACTCAACACTTCGTTTATTTGGGGATGCGATTCAATCTTGAGGAAGGCAGGGTTTACCCATCAGAGCCCAGAGTGGTGTCTCTGTTAGCCATCCTCAAGAGTTTTCGATTGGGAAACCACAGTCAGGCGAGGCGGTTTCTTCAGATGCTGGGCATGATGGTCTCCATGGAGCAGGTAATCCTGTACGCTGCTCTGATGCGAAGACCTATCCAGTTGTATCTGATGTCTCTGTGGAAACAGAGAACAGAACCCCTGTCAAAACTGGTACCAGTTTTGGAGCCAATAATGTCGCATCTTGTATGGTGGAAGAAGCATCAGAAACTCATAGTCAGAGTTTCGCTGCACCTACCCCGCCCCCAGCTGTCCGCATCCATGGATACTATCTCTTGTTGGCTAGTCGAATGCAGTCAGACTACCCACGAGATTGCGACTGGACACCAGGTGCAATGCGCAAGGGCTCACGATGTTAGATGAATAGCCGCCTCGACCGCCCTTTACCAATGGTGCTCCATTAGAGGACATCATGGCTGTTGCACAAGGCACTGTGAGTCCTCTTTCATGGATTACTATATGAGGGACATGTCAGACTCCGGCAATCCACTCGTTTTAGCTATTTTGAAACGATAGTTTAACGGCCTGTTAATACGGTCTGCTTCACTGTGGGTATTAGCTCTAATATAACCCATCAAAATCCATATTGAGTCCCAGTTTATAACATGTTAATATACATAATCTTACAAAGGACATCGAAAGCTGTTAGAAAAATATAGTTTCGTCAATTAGTTGGTGTGGGGGGTGTATCCAGGTGGGCCCCTCCAGCCCACGGACTAAAAGCTATCGAAATCGACAATGATCCAAAATCCAAGATGGCCGCCAGCCACCAGTGGCCATCTTGAAAATTAGTTTCCAGATGAGAACTCCGTTATCGTTTATCGGATCACTATGAAACTTCATAGGGTGGTTGGACTACCTCTGGGGAAGAAACCTATCGAGATTGACAATGATCCAAAATCCAAGATGGCCGCCAGCCACCGGTGGCCTTCTTGAAAATTTGGTTTCCATATGATAACTCCATTACCGTTTATCGGGTCGCATTGAAACTTTAGGGTTGTGGGACTAGCCCTGGGGAAGAAAGCTATCGAAATTGACGATGATTCCACTGGCGGCCATCTTGAAAATTGATTTCCGGATGATAACTTCGTTACCGTTTATCGGATCGCTTTGAAACTTCATGGAGTGATTGAACTGGGAGTGGGGAAGAAACCTATCGAAATTGATGATGATCCAAAATCCAAGATGGCTGCCAGCCACCGGTAGCCATCTTGAAAATTGGTTTCTGGATGATAACTCTGTTACCGTTTATCGGATCACTTTGAAACTTCATAGAGTGGTTGGACTACGTCGGGAAGAAACCTATCGAAATCGATGATGATCCGAAATCCAAGATGGCCACCAGCCACAGGCGACCATCTTGAAAATTGGTTTCCGGATGATAACTCTTTACCGTTAATCGGATCGCTTTGAAACTTCATAGAGTGTTTGGACTAGGTCTGAGGAAGAAAGCTATCGAAATCGACAATGATCAGAAATCCAAGATGGCCGGCAGCCATGGGCTGCCATCTTGAAAGTTGGTTTCTGGATTTCATTTATTGGATCACTGCCTACGGTCATTGGAATATATCTGGTGAAGAAACATCTCAAAATTTACAATAATCCGAAATCTAATATGGCCGCCAGTCAGCGGCAGCCATCTTGAAAATTGGTTTCCGGACGATACCTCCTTGACCGTTTAACAGATCGCTTTGACACTTCATAAGGATGACTGGTCTGATGGGGCTGAGGAAGAAATAAATATTTTCGGATAGCTCTCATTCATTGGTTTGTCATCATGGCAGGGTATTATGCGCCGTTTGCGGAGCTCTTGTTAAAGTTTATCATAACGCTAGCTAATGACGAGGCATAACCATAACCCCCCCCCCCCTTACAGGAGAATTTAGATTTACAAGAGAGTCTGTTACGAGCAATATATTGACGACCGTGAATACCCCGTGATACATATTGCGAGTTTCCGACGGGTGTCCAAACTCAAAACTGAAGTCCGTGTAACAGTTTATTATTATATTGGAAGAAGGAAGCTGCTAACGCATGCACGCATCACTAGCTTTTAGAATTTGACAGATCAACATGACATTTTCACGATAAAATACATAGTCAATAGTGCGCAATAACTGGTACCGGTACACACTTTTTTGCTGCCGGACAAAAGGACAGGTCCCAAATTTATTGTGCCTGTCAACAATCTATTTACTACCGGACATTGACCGTGACCGGCGCCTTATTTCCAGGCTTGCCTTTGCCATTGAGAAAACCATCTAGTTACACCGTCGAATCGCCATATTATTTCCTTTCTTTCGCTGCAGACCCCGAGTCTGTCATGAAATACCAAGTATATCCTTAGTTGCAGTGTTAGGCAATAATCACTGAACATAATTCTTTTTAATTCTTTTAGCAATTTCAGACTGTGTACTAATTTTTCCTTTTTGATTCGGTTGTCATGCCTAATTAAAGAAAATAACGCAACAGCATTCCAGATTGTTGTATTTTTAACTGTGCGTTCTGTTGAATGTAAATCGTACATTATGAAAGCAACTATAAACTGCACTATAGGAGGAGTATACGCCGTTACTATCGTAGCTACTCAAAGCTACTGGCCTATGTATATGGATTGCGCAGTATCTCCCCGGGTACTAATATTAGTGTCCTCACGCTACTCGGGTAATGACCTAAACTCGTCCTACAAAGGGAGGCTATAAGCAGAAGCGGGATTTATATTTTTACTCGATGACATTTTATGTCAAATTTTGATGAAATAAACAATGTTTACTAAACTATGCGCAATATTTAGGCGGTCCCAGTTAATCATTTCACTCCCGCGATGATGGACTTTAGACGTAGGATGGTAAGAATTTGTTGCATGAAATTGTGTTCTAATTTCGTGCTATTTTTGTGTCATTTATTTCACCTTTTTCTAGAAGTTCCAAGTCCCAGTTTTGATGACTTGTTACGTTACCCCAATTTATACTTTTGCGAATTTGGACCTTTGATTTAATCGAAAATCATGATTTTTTTTATAAAGTCGATCACGATGTTTCAAAGCAAAAATCGCGCAACCCTAGGTGTTTGGACCACTTCCTCACTGAGTGAGTTCCAGTTGTTCACCACTCTATTGCTAAAGAAGTATTGGCGGAGTGAAGAATTATGTTTCGTCAGTTTGAGACTATGACACCAATTTTCTGTGAAGGGTCAAGTAAGGCCAGGGAGAGTATAATTGTATTTGTGATGTAAGAACTTATACGTTTCAATCATGTCTCCGCGGACTCTTCAGAAGGCTAGAGGCGCAGTCTGTCTTCATAGGGTATGTCCCGCTTTCCCGGCAGCAGTTTTGTGGCACATTGTTGGACATTTTCAATCATGGTTATGTCCTTGCTGTAGTGGAGAGACCAGATTGGGTTTCCATAATCGAGGAAGCGTGTAACGCGTGACTTAAATAGAAGAGAAAATATTTTACAATCTAAGTGCCTGAATGTGCGTCTGATTAGTCCTACCATTTGGTTAGCCTTATTGGCTGTTTTCTCAATGTGTTCCTGTAATCTAAGGTTGTTGTTGATATGTACGGCTAGGTCTTTTTCTACTAGGGACACCTCTAGACTTATGCTCTGTCTGTCTGGTCCAGTCATTTTGTAGGGTGTGCTCTGGGTGCACTTTGCCAAGCCTCAGGACCGTACATTTCTGTGGGTGGAATTTGAGAAGCTAATTTGTGGACCATAGTTCCATTGCTGCAATGTATTGCTTAACAGTCAGAGATAGAAGCAACAGTAGATTTTTGTGTCATCGGGAAATGTTTTTATGATTAAAGATGCTAAGGTAGTCCTTCACTGTAGCAATTGTAGTTCAGTTGGTGAGTATTTCCCTAGTAACATCAGATCTGTTTTATGAGAATAGGTGAGTTTATGACAGTCATCCTGCAGATTGAGCATGGTACCCACAGAACAGGGAGATAACCCTGCCATTTTCACTTAGTTCACTATTGGGACACTATGTTATGGTAGAGAATATAAAGCACCTTGAAAATAAAAGATTTTACCATGTGGGTCTGTGGATCCTAATGTCATCTGAAAATAAAAAATATTACACTATGTGCAAAGTCTACATTATGTTATGTTTTGTAACCCATCACACAAATCCCCACATTTCACGGCTTTGGCCTTTTGCCCTGACTCTAAGGGGCGGAGTCAAATATAAGTGTCATCTCACATCCGTAATCATATCAGTAACTCACATTTAACACATTCAGTTGAATAGCGTCCAACGGTTTAGGAGGTAATTGAGTGACTGACAGTTTTTAGGATATTTGACCTTTTGACCCCACTCCCTTGACCCCCATGGCATGCCACCAAAGATAGATGCTGCGTCGCAGAGCACAACCATGTATGGGTAACCCACATACCAAATTTTGTTGAATTCCACCCAGTGGTTTGGGAGGAGATAGCGTGACAGATGGACAGACAGGCGGAGGAGATTACAATATCCATAACATTTTTTTTAATGTTGGGATAACAATATTATTTGTTCAGGTTACTGTGACTGACACTTTCAGACAGGAATACATACATAATTAACATGTAAGATCATAAAAATATACTCACAAATGGCAAAAATACCTCATTTTGCCCCAAATAAATTTGATGGAAGGAAGACTGTAAGAAAACAGAATTTTGGATATGTTGTAGAGCACACCTAATGCTTTATTGTCTGTAAAGCACAAGCTTCTTCCACCTATCCCACATGGTCATCCTGACAATTGAATATGGGATCATTTTCAGGTTGGGCCAATTTCAAGGGCCTATATTTCAAAAATGTTGAGAACCACATATTTTTTCTTTTATGTATAAACTAACAAATATATATGTAATTGACCCATCAAGTATTAAGTTTGTAACTCTAATAGTTTTAACATAATTGTAATCACAAGTGGGTCTGAAAATTTGTCACTTTGAATAGAATTTTAATGTTACCAACACGGTCGCAAAAATTATTATGCCCTGCATATTTCAAGCGAGCACCTACATGTGAACAAGCACTGCAAGTTTGATTGGAATTGGATGTCAGGTTAAGAATTTGCAAAGCCTTGAAATTGCTACAAAATGACAATTGCGTCTCATGTGGTTGACCCCCTTGCTGTTCTAGCGTCCATATCTCCAAGAATATTGGGATTTGGGTAGTGAAATTGTGCAGGATTTCCTAAAACATACGACTGTACCACTACACAAAGAATCTTGGAAATCTGAATTGGTCATGCAACACCCATCGGTTGTCTTGACACGGAATGACCCAGGATCAAGAACACTGCACTGTGGTACACCACTGACGGCATCTGCCCATGAAGCGTATGCTTCGTTGACAGTTACTCTTTGCTTGAGATTTGCGAGGAATGCCTGTACCCATGAAGCTACTTTGCCTGTTACACTGATTAGCTAGATGTAATATTAACGCCTATAGTGGACGGTACAACATATATATTTCTTTGTACCATAGTATCATGATTGTTCCAGAGTATATACATATAAACGATCTTCATATTTTTAGCTCACCTGACCCGAAGGGCCAAGTGAGCTTATGCCGGGGCGTCCATACGTCGTCTGTCCATCAACTTTTGCTTTAAAACACTACTCCTCATTGACCCTTTAACACTCATATCAGCCAAAAACATCTTCTGCAGTGGTCTTGAGAAATGTCTATTTGCAGACCAAGAGAAGACTAGTTTGTAAAATTTACCACTGGAATGACTAGTTCGATAAGCGAGCCAGTCATTCCAGTGGTAAATTTTGTTAAATCGTCTTCTGGTCTGCAAATGGATATCTATGAGAAAATTGAAATTTTCTTGAACAAATTCAAGGATTAAAGGGTTAACCACTGGACCGATTTCAACCAAATTTAACTGAAAGGACCCTGTGGTCGCAGGCTTCAAATCATCCATTCGGAATTTTGATTCATCAAATTTTTTGGTGAAAATCTTAGATTTTATGAAAAATGTACCGGAAATTCTCAAATGGCTTCTCCTTCCCATTCTGAGCGATTTCAACCAAATTTGGTGGATAGGAAGGACCCTGTGGTCATAGGCTCCAGAACCTCCATTCAGAATTTTGATTCATTAAATTTTGGGGTGAAAATCTTAGATTTTATGAAAAATATACCAGAAATGTCAAATTGCTTGTTCTCCTTACTATTCGAAGCGATTTCTATCAAATCTAGCTGAACACTATGGTTGTAGGTAGGCTCCAGAATTTCTATTCTGAATTTTCATTAAAAACTCATCAATTTTTAGGTCAAAATCTTAATTTTAAAATTTTAAGAAAAATGTACCGGAAATTGTCAAATTGCTTCTTCTCCTTACCATTCTGAGCGATTTCAACCAAATTTGTCAACCACGTTATAATTTTATATAGTAAATCTGGTCGTCTCCATGGTGTTAATCAGTTTTTATCAGATTGGATACGGTTGACTTGTGTTGTGGGACCTCTAGACTTCCAGTTACTTACATCATCATCACATTGTTATGTCATAGTAACCCTTATAACATCAGTTCATCCGTATTGGTATATATTCATGATTATTTTGCCAAAAGTGTGCATGGATGATCACCAACCTCACCAAGTTAAGTTTAGTTCATCATAGATTGCTATATATTATATGCTGTGATAAACTTAATTTAATAGCGTGATCAATTAAAAAATTATTGCATTTGAAAGTAGTTTTCATGTGTGGAGCTGCAGAACAGTCACTCATCATCATCTAGTGTAATGTATGATTACTGTATTTTGCAGCTGCTCTGTAGTAGTAGAAACATCCTACAGCTGCAATCAGTTCTTCGCTTTTGCCCACTTTGTCTTGTCTTCATCCTAAATCCTTAGCTTCCTCAGGTTCATTCTTGATTTGAGTGTACCAAGTCCTGCTTTCTTGAGGTCACCTTGTAGCACGCTTCTAGCAGATTTACATTTGTATGCAATGACGTCCTCTCCTGGCTTTGTATTTGCTGGCTTCCAGTAAGCCGAATTCCAAGGCTCTCTGTGCTGGTGTGTCTTCTGGCATCAGTCAAAAGCGGCCTTTGGAGCGGGCCAGCTGTTACAGTTATACAACATCAAGGATACACAGGTTGCATTGTATAAATGTAGTCTTTTTGACAAGGGCATCTTTGATATACGAATCCATAGCTTCGAGAAAGACTGGAAAGCTATGTTCCCCATGACACAATGTGCAGCAATGTCAGCAGTACTGCAAAGCCGTGAGCCCAGGATTTTACTTTTCCTCCAGGTTCGTTCCCATGAAGTGGATCGCCATTTTCTTTAGTTTCATGTTTTGTGGATAGGAATATGTTTGTGAACTCTGTTTTGGATTCATTCATAAAGAGATTCTCAATTTTTAATTTCCTTGCAGCTATTGGGAGAAGTTTGTCAGGAGGTTTCTTTTCCACGTCTCTGAAGTCCACGTTGTCGGCATATGCCATCTCTAGCGGCATACCCAGTATTGACACTGGTGGGGGGGGGGGTGGGTGTTTGGTCTCGTAAATTTTCCCGCACGAATTTCAATGTAGCAGTAAGGTAACAGGTGAAAAGCTCAGTGAATAGACCATCTCACTGTGTGGAGCCGATTGATGTCTCAAACTCTACAGACTTCACTGACATCACTCGTACTCTGAGCTTGGCCAGGTGTCTGCAAGTAGTAGCCTCACTAGTCGTAGCTCATCTTCATTGCAACTGGCCTGGTGTTGTACATCTAGGATCTTTGAGCATTTAATTGTTTTAGTGTAATATTTATCCTTATTGTATATTATGTTTATTACTACAGCAGATGTCTGGCAGTTTTGCGTGTGTGATAACAGTGATGTGATAGGAGTGGTCTCCCTGGCAGTAGCATGTCTGCACAGCAAATATTCACCTCATTATCCAGTGACAACTATGAGGACTTGTCTGGACAACTTCAGGTAAATATTCACCTCATTATCCAGTGACGACTATGAGGACTTGTCTGGACAACTTCAGGTAAATAGCCACCTCATTATCCAGTGACGACTATGAGGGCTTGTCTGGACAACTTCAGGTAAATATTCGCCTCATCATCCAGTGACGACTATGAGGACTTGTCTGGACAACTTCAGGTAAATATTCACCTCATTATCCAGTGACAACTATGAGGAGTTGTCTGGACAACTTCAGGTAAATAGCCACGTTATTATCCAGTGACGACTATGAGGACTTGTCTGGACAACTTCAGGTAAATATTCACCTCATAATCCAGTGACGACTATGAGGACTTGTCTGGACAACTTCAGGTAAATAGCCACCTCATTATCCAGTGACGACTATGAGGGCTTGTCTGGACAACTTCAGGTAAATATTCACCTCATCATCCAGTGACGACTATGAGGACTTGTCTGGACAACTTCAGGTAAATAGCCACGTTATTATCCAGTGACGACTATGAGGACTTGTCTGGACAACTTCAGGTAAATATTCACCTCATCATCCAGTGACGACTATGAGGACTTGTCTGGACAACTTCAGGTAAATAGTCACCTCATCATCCAGTGACGATTATGAGGACTTGTCTGGACAACTTCAGGTATATATTCACCTCATCATCCAGTGACGACTATGAGGACTTGTCTGGACAACTTCAGGTAAATAGTCACCTCATCATCCAGTGACGACTATGAGGACTTGTCTGGACAACTTCAGGTAAATAGCCACCTCATCGTCCAGTGATGACTATGAGGACTTGTCTGGACAACTTCAGGTAAATAGTCGCCTCATCATCCAGTGATGACTATGAGGACTTGTCTGGACAACTTCAGGTAAATAGTCACGTCATTATCCATTGACGACTATGAGGACTTGTCTGAACAACTTCAGGTAAATGTATTTACAGCAATGGATTAGTACCACAGCTTTAGTTAGATGCATTTAAGTTGAATACACCAATAGATCTTTTCAGTTTATCTATCCTTCATATGATGCCATGATCAACTACATGATGTGTAGGATGACATCATACTCAATTACAGCATGAATGGCTCGATTTAGTCAGTCTTAGACGCTTAATAATCCGACATGTCAGAATTGTCTGTCTGCTATTTAATTATCATGCTGTTGAATATTTTGAAACTAATTTGATGGGTGCTGTTGCTGCCATAGCCATTAGTTTCAAAATATGCAACAGCTAATGTGTAATTGAGATTCATAGAGTGCTGTGATTGATTGATCCCAATAGGAGTGAGGTGTGGGTGGAGCTTAGCTAGAGATGGGCGGGCATAGCTACAACTCAAAAGGTCCTTTTGATATCACAAGTATTTGTAAATTTGTCGGGTGGGTTGAGGTTGGAGATTGTCTGAAAATGCATTCTGATTGAACATCAGCGACTATGTTTCTAAGATATTGAATGGTTGTAGTCTAAAATTCCAATGTGCTACAAAACAATGGAGGAATCCAGTTTTAGCTAATCCCCGCCCATCTCTAGCTAGGCTCCACCCATACTTTGCCCGTATTAGGTTCAATTGATCCCCACACTCTGAGTCTCAATTTCCAGAAAACTATACACCGCTGCAGCAACAGCTCCAAGCCAAATTAGTTTTAAAATATTCACCGGAATGTTTATACATTAAATAGTAAAGACATACAATTTGTACAATCTTGACAGACTATTAAGCGGTTATGATGGACTAAATCGTGTCATTCATGACATAATTGATTATGACATCAGCCTACATGTGACGTAGTTGATTATGATGTCATGATTGGTCAATAAACCGGATTCCTCCATTGCATGTATACAACATGTCTGGTTATTGAATGGTCGTCTAATATCCCAGTATGGTGGGTATTGAATGGTTGTTTGTCTAATATCCCAGTATGGTGGGTATTGAATGGTTGTTTGTCTAATGTCCCGGTATGGTGAGTATTGAATGGTTTTCTAATATCCCAGTATGGCGGGTATTGAATGGGTGTCTTCTAATATCCCAGTATGGCTGGTATTGAATATTTGTTTGTCTAATGTCCCAGTATGGCAGGTATTGAATGGTTGTTTGTCTAATGTCCCATTATGGTGTGTATTGAATGGGTGTCTAATATCCCAGTATGGCTGGTATTGAATGGGTGTCTTCTAATATCCCAGTATGGCGGGTATTGAATGGGTGTCTTCTAATATCCCAGTATGGCGGGTATTGAATGGTTGTCTAATATCCCAGTATGGCGGGTATTGAATGGTTGTCTAATATCCCAGTGTGGCGGGTATTGAATGGTTGTCTAATATCCCAGTATGGTGAGTATTGAAAGGTTGTCTAATATCCCAGTATGGCTGGTATTGAAAGGTTGTCTAATATCCCAGTATGGTGAGTATTGAAAGGTTGTCTAATATCCCAGTATGGCTGGTATTGAAAGGTTGTCTAATATCCCAGTATGGCGGGTATTGAATGGTTGTCTAATATCCCAGTATGGTTGGCTTTGAATGGTTGTCTAATATCCCAGTATGGCGGGTATTTAATAACTGTCTAATATCCCAGTATGGCAGGTATTGAATAGTTGTCTAATATCCCAGTATGGCGGGTATTGAATAGTTGTCTAATATCCCAGTATGGTGAGTATTGAAAGGTTGTCTAATATCCCAGTATGGCTGGTATTGAAAGGTTGTCTAATATCCCAGTATGGTGAGTATTGAAAGGTTGTCTAATATCCCAGTATGGCTGGTATTGAATGGTGGCCTAATATCCCAGTATGGCTGGTATTGAATGGTTGTCTAATATCCCAGTATGGTTGGCTTTGAATGGTTGTCTAATATCCCAGTATGGCGGGTATTGAATAACTGTCTAATATCCCAGTATGGCAGGTATTGAATAGTTGTCTAATATCCCAGTATGGCGGGTATTGAATAGTTGTCTAATATCCCAGTATGGTGAGTATTGAATAGTTGTCTAATATCCCAGTATGGCTGCTATTGACAGGTTGTCTAATATCCCAGTATGGTGAGGTTTGAAAGGTGGTCTAATCTCCCAGTATGGCTGGTATTTAATGGTTGTCTAATATTCCAGTATGGCTGGTATTCAATGGTTGTCTTATATCCCAGTATGGCGAATATTTAGATATCAAATATCCCAGTATGGCTGGTATTGAAAGGTTGTCTAATATCCCAGTATGGCTGGTATTGAATGGTGGCCTAATATCCCAGTATGGCTGGTATTGAATGGTTGTCTGATATTCCAGTATGGCTGGTATTGAATGGTTATTGTCTAATATCCCAGTATGGTGGGTATTGAATGGGTGTCTTCTAATATCCCAGTATGGCTGGTATTGAAAGGTTGTCTAATATCCCGGTATGGTGAATATTTAAATGTTTAATATCCCAATATGGCTGGTATTGAAAGGTTGTCTAATATCCCGGTATGGTGAGTATTGAAAGGTTGTCTAATATCCCAGTATGGCTGGTATTGAAAGGTTGTCTAATATCCCAGTACGGTGAGTATTGAATGGTTGTCTAATATCGCAGTATGGCTGGTATTGAAATTTGTCTAATATCCCAGTATGGCTGGTATTGAATGGTTGTCTAATATCCCAGTATGGCTGGTATTGAATGGTTGTCTAATATCCCAGTATGGCTGGTATTCAATGGTTGTCTAATATCCCAGTGTGGCTGGTATTCAATGGTTGTCTAATATCCCAGTATGGCGGGTATTCAATGGTTGTCTAATATCCCAGTATGGCTGGTATTGAAAGGTTGTCTAATATCCCGGTATGGTGAGTATTGAAAGGTTGTCTAATCTCCCAGTATGGCTGGTATTGAAAGGTTGTCTAATATCCCAGTATGGCTGGTATTCAATGGGTGTCTAATATCCCAGTATGGCTGGTATTGAAAGGTTGTCTAATATCCCAGTATGGTGGGTATTGAATGGTTGTCTAATATCCCAGTATGGCTGGTATTCAATGGTTGTCTAATATCCCAGTATGGCGGGTATTCAATGGTTGTCTAATATCCCAGTATGGCTGGTATTGAAAGGTTGTCTAATATCCCGGTATGGTGAGTATTGAAAGGTTGTCTAATCTCCCAGTATGGCTGGTATTGAAAGGTTGTCTAATATCCCAGTATGGCTGGTATTCAATGGGTGTCTAATATCCCAGTATGGCTGGTATTCAATGGTTGTCTAATATCCCAGTATGGCGGGTATTGAATGGTTGTCTAATATCACAGTATGGCTGGTATTGAGTGGTTGTCTAATATGCCAGTATGGCTGGTATTCAATGGTTGTCTAATCTCCCAGTATGGCTGGTTGTGAAAGGTTGTCTAATATCCCAGTATGGCTGGTATTCAATGGTTGTCTAATATCCCAGTATGGCTGGTATTGAAAGGTTGTCTAATAGCCCGGTATGGTGAGTATTGAAAGGTTGTCTAATCTCCCAGTATGGCTGGTATTGAATGGTGGCCTAATATCCCAGTATGGCTAGTATTGAATGGTTGTCTAATATCCCAGTATGGTGAGAATTTTTTTATTTTTTTTATAAGGAGAATTTAACCAACATCACTGATAAAATTTAAAAACTAAAATATCATGGACTTATTGGCAAACTAACTTAAACTTATTAAACAATGCTGTACCAAAGGCACGATAGAGGGTTTGGACATCCTGTTTGTCAGACGTAATAGCATGGTTAAAAGCTGCATAATCAAGATCATCGATATGGCTAAAGGTGTTAAATGAAAAGTAGATAATGCACTAGTTTATATTTAGAAAACAATGTTTTGATGTTTAAACTGTTAATGATTCATCAGACAGTTTTAGCCTGTAAGACGTTTAATAAGTTTAAATTAGTTTAAAAATAAATAAAATAAACAAAATACATTTTCTATGGGGTTTAGCTCTGGACCTGCTGAATATTTTGAAAGCCACCAGTAACTTTCAGTCAAATTGTTTTCAAAATATTCAGTAGGTCCAAAGTTATTAGGCCTACACATTGAAATAATTGTCTGGTGACTTGCAGCAGTCAGAGTTAAAATGCAAGCCATCTTTGGTCATCTTAGGTTTTTGCAGTATTTTTAGAACCACCTTTAAATATCTTATTCTCTGAAACCACTTGGCCGATTGATTTGAAACTCAACAAACAATCTAGGGCAATACATGAACCAATGTTATTCAAGACAACCTGATTGGGCAATTTGCCTGGTGGCTCTCGGGGATGAACCAGTTTTCCCCATAAACCAGCATCTTCTGTATTGCTGAAGGTATCTAACGCAAATCTTAGAAATGTGATTATGAACTAAGGGTAATTCCGACAGCTGCAAACGCAGTCCTCACAAGTTGGTAAAATTCTTACTGTTCATAATCAGTGATTGATTCCTTTAAGCGAGAATTCACCTTTCAAGAGTATCCATTAATGTCATGATGTCATACTCGGCTAAGCTGCGTTGAGGATGACATCATAATCATTACGTCATAAATGATTCTATTAGGCCCGTCTTTAACTCTTAATAGTCCGACACGTCGTACAAATTATATGACTACTATTTAATAGGCAGCAACAGCACCCAGTCAAATTAGTTTCAAAATATGCAACAGCTTACCTGTATAATTTTCTGGAAATTAATAGTCAGGGAGTTCAGAGATCGATCGATCCCAACACGAGCGAGGTGTGTTTGGAACTTAGCTAGAGATGGGCGGGGCATAGCTAAAAATGGAGAGGTCCATTGTCAGCCAGTCTGGACATTAGATTCAAATAATATGCTGATTGGAATCTAAGTCAAAGCTGGTGTACATACGCTTCTAGTTAGTTAAAGTACCCATAATGTAACAAATATATTGAGACTTATTTTAAAATCATGTATGTATTTTAGCAATTTATGAGTTTTGACATGAGAGCTTTAACATGTTTAATGAGTGCATAGGCTGTTTTTGGTTGACCTTTAAAATGTTACTAAATAATGGATGAATCCAGTTTATCGATCAATCATATGACATCATAATCAACAATCGCACATGTAGGCTAACGTCATAATCAATTACGTCATGAATGATGTAATTAAGTCCATCATTTATGCTTAATAGTCCCTAGATGTACGAATTTAATAAACATTCTGTTGAATATTCTGAAACAGATTTGAGTGGGCGATCAAATTAATTTCAAAATATTCAACAGTTTACCTATATAGTTTTCTGGAAATTGAGATTCTGAGAGTGCAGGGATTGATCCATCCCAACACAGGTAAAGCGTGGGTGGTGGTTAGCTCGAGATTGGCGAGGCATAGCTAAATCAGGATTCCTCCATTACCTGCCAATTCCTGTTTCTTTACAATTACAGGAGTATTTGGATCCAGTTATCACAGACTATGGAGAGTTATCAGACAGCAATTGCCATAACTATGGCATGTTTTGTGTTCGCTTCATGCACAAGGCGGGGACACTGTTGACCTCTGGGAAGGATATGTGTCAGGAGCTGCTATCTGGAGTACAACTCGTCTATAACACGTATCTGCATGTGCGAGATCAGACCAAGCTTCCGGAGCCATTGATCGTCGCTAAACTCTTATACCACATTCTTATTAAACTGTCTGCACAGGTAAGCAGTTTACCCAGTGCCACATTAACGCCACTGCAGGCATGTGCCTATGGACACCTAAAGTATTTCTGTTTAATAACCTTTTTGTGCATTAAATACTTCTGGTCATGATACAGATTACATATAAGTCATTCATATGTGTAAGTAAAGGTTAGTCTCTCGTGACATATCCACAAATACATGCGGCAAATGACAGATTAAGTTTGACTCCCTGGTACCGTTATGCAGCGTGACAGATTAAATGTGACAGTGACTCCCAGGTTATTCACAGTGACAGATTAAGTGTAACAGTGACATCCAGGTTATTCACAGTGACAGATTAAATGTGACTGACTCCTAGGTTATTCACTGTGACAGATTAAGTGTGACAGTGACTCCAAGGTTATTCACTGTGACATATTAAGTGTGACAATGACTCCCAGGTTATTCACAGTGACAGATTATGTGTGACAGTGACTCCCACGTTATTCACTGTGACAGATTAAGTGTAACAGTGACTCCCAGGTTACTCACAGTGACAGATTAAATGTGGCAGTGACTCCTAGGTTATTCACCATTACCAATTAAGTGTAGCATTGACTCGCAGGTTATTCACCATCACAGATTAAGTGTGACAGTGAGTCAGTGATGCCCAGGTTATTCACTGTGACAGTTAAGTGTAACAGTGACTCCCAGGTTATTCACAGTGACAGATTAAATGTGACAGTGACTCCCAGGTTATTCACTGTGACAGTGACTCGCAGGTTGTTCACAGCGACAGATTAAGTGTGAAGGTGACTTGCAGGTTATTCACAGTGACAGATTAAGTGTGACAGTGACTCCCAGGTTATTCACTGTGACAGATTAAGCGTAACAGTGACTCCCTGGTTATTCACTGTGACAAATTAAATGTGACAGTGACTCCCATGTTATTCACTGTGACAGTGACTCCCAGGTTATTCACTGTGACAGATTAAGTGTGACAGTGACTCCCAGCTTGTTCACAGTAACAGATTAAGCGTGAAGGTGACTCCCAGGTTATTCACTGTAACAGATTAAGTGTGACAGTGACTCCCAGCTTGTTCACAGTAACAGATTAAGCGTGAAGGTGACTCCCAGGTTATTCACTGTGACAGATTAAGTGTGACAGTGACTCCCAGCTTGTTCACAGTAACAGATTAAGTGTAAAGGTGACTCCCAGGGTCTTCACTGTGACAGTGACTCCAAGGTTATTCACAGTGACAGATTAAGTGTGCAGGTGACTCCCAGGTTATTCACAGGACAGATTAAGTGTGACAGTGACTCCCAGGTTATTCACTGTGACAGAGTAAGTGTAACAGTGACTCCCTGGTTATTCACTGTGACAGTGACTCCCAGGTTATTCACTGTGACAACAGATTAAGTGTGACAGTGACTCTCATTCAGCACACATCTAACACAGCATCTCTCATTCAGCACACATCTAACAGCATCTCTCATTCAGCACACATCTAACACAGCATCTCTCATTCAGCACACATCTAACAGCATCTCTCATTCAGCACACATCTAACAGCATCTCTCATTCAAAACACATCTAACAGCATCTCTCATTCAGCACACATCTAACAGCATCTCTCATTCAGCACACATCTAACAGCATCTCTCATTCAGCACACATCTAACAAAGCATCTCTCATTCAGCACACATCTAACACAGCATCTCTCATTCAGCACACATCTAACAGCATCTCTCATTCAGCACACATCTAACACAGCATCTCTCATTCAGCACACATCTAGCACAACATCTCTCATTCAGCACACATCTAACAGCATCTCTCATTCAGCACACATCTAACAGCATCTCATTCAGCACACATCTAACATAGCATCTCTCATTCAGCACACATCTAACAGCATCTCTCATTCAGCACACATCTAACACAGCATCTCTCATTCAGCACACATCTAACACAACATCTCTCATTCAGCACACATCTAACACAGCATCTCTCATTCAGCACACATCTAACACAGCATCTCTCATTCAGCACACATCTAACACAGCATCTCTCATTCAGCACACATCTAACACAGCATCTCTCATTCAGCACACATCTAACAGCATCTCTCATTCAGTACACATCTAACACAGCATCTCTCATTCAGCACACATCTAACAGCATCTCTCATTCAGCACACGTCTAACAGCACCTCTCATTCAGCACACATCTAACACAGCATCTCTCATTCAGCACACATCTAACAGCATCTCTCATTCAGCACACATCTAACAGCATCTCATTCAGCACACATCTAACATAGCATCTCTCATTCAGCACACATCTAACAGCATCTCTCATTCAGCACACATCTAACACAGCATCTCTCATTCAGCACACATCTAACACAACATCTCTCATTCAGCACACATCTAACACAGCATCTCTCATTCAGCACACATCTAACACAGCATCTCTCATTCAGCACACATCTAACACAGCATCTCTCATTCAACACACATCTAACACAGCATCTCTCATTCAGCACACATCTAACAGCATCTCTCATTCAGTACACATCTAACACAGCATCTCTCATTCAGCACACATCTAACAGCATCTCTCATTCAGCACACGTCTAACAGCACCTCTCATTCAGCACACATCTAACACAGCATCTCTCATTCAGCACACATATAACAGCATCTCTCATTCAGCACACATCTAACAAAGCATCTCTCATTCAGCACACATCTAACACAGCATCTGTCATTCAGCACACATCTAACACAGCATCTCTCATTCAGCACACATCTAACACAGCATTTGTCATTCAGCACATATCTAACACATCATCTGTCATTCAGCACACATCTAACAGCATCTCTCATTCAGCAGACATCTAACAACATCTCTCATTCAGCACACATCTAACACAGCATCTCTCATTCAGCACACATCTAACACAGCATCTCTCATTCAGCACACATCTAACACAGCATCTCTCATTCAGCACACATCTAACACAGCATCTCTCATTCAGCACACATCTAACACATCATCTGTCATTCAGCACACATCTAACAGCATCTCTCATCAGCACACATCTAACACATCATCTCTCATTCAGCACACATCTAACAGCATCTCTCATTCAGCACACATCTAACACATCATCTGTCATTCAGCACACATCTAACACATCATCTGTCATTCAGCACACATCTAGCTCAGCATCTGTCATTCCCATAATCATTAACCCTTTCACCCACGATTTCATCATACATCTCATTGTCAATGTTACCATACAGGAAAATTTGAATATTTTTTAATTACTTTAACTGGAAGCCATTGCTGCCTTAGGCAGTAACTGCTTCCAGTCAAATTAATTTCAAAACATTCAACAGAATAACTTGTACATCGTAAAGGATGTACTTTATCAGGTATTTTTCGGTGGAAGGGTTGAATAAAGAATCAAAAGACGTCCATCATTTTAGCTTAACACAAAGCTACTGATTAACCCTTTAACACGCATATCAGCTTAAAACTGCTTCTACAGTGGTCTTAATTCGCAGACCAAGAGAAGACTATATTTGAAAATTTACCACTGCAATGACTGGCTTGATAACCGAGCCAGTCATTCCAGTGGTAAATTTTCAAAAATGGTCTTCTCTTGGTCTGCAAATGGACATTTTCTATGAAATTCTTTTTGAACAAATAAATATTTCTAGCAGTTTTTTATTTATTTTTGTAGGAGTCTACCGATGAGTGTTTGCTTCTTGCGGAGAGTCTGTACAGTGAAGTATTTCAGAATGACTCCGCTGTCCTGCCAGCAGCAACGTCAATCATCTCTGGAGCATATAGCGCTCTGTGGAATAAGGCCATCAAGACGGAAGCAGACAAGCAGATTCGACATATCCATGATGCACTGAGATTACGTGAGGTGTCTCTACGTTTTTACCTAGCTAGAAAAGGCATACAGGATGCTGTAGATGGTACAGAGAAGCAACACAGCCTGATTATAAAAGAGTGTGTTGACAAAGCTGCGGTTAGTCTACAAATGTTCAGTGCAAATTTAGTGCCGCTCATGAACTCCACATCATCAGCATTTTCGGAATCACTGCACGATACTTTCTTAGTACAGGCATTCTGTGATCAACTCTGCACTGATATTAAGCTGCTGTATTCAGAATGTTACAAGTGTGTGTCAGAAATGGCTTGTCTAAGTCTGAGATTTCATCTCTTTAAATGTTTGCTCAATCTGTCGGCTATAGATGATGCCCTCGCCATTTTTGATTCTGATGTATCTGAGCGTAACAGACTTAATGCTATGATTGTTCCTGTGATTTGTGTATTTACTGGCAACATAAAGCTTTCTCGGACCAGCACTAAAATTTGGCAAAGTACGAACACCTCTATTCTCATTGCTCATTCAGAACAAGTTAATTGTCTAGTAGAGGATTTATGCTCAGAGTCGAGATCAGCTGATGAGTCAGATCTGGTTGCACTGGTTTATGATGCATATTCTCTACTGCTGATGGAATTAAAGCCTATTACCAAAGCTCCAAATGCTCAGATTGTATCTGACTTGACTGTGGATCTTCTGCAATGTATTGGCAGATCTCTTCAGTGTTTGCGATTGCTTGTGTCACTGCGCCTCAGCTGTCTCGGGCAGCAGGCTAGCGGAGTGGATAAGGTGAACCCAGAAATGAATAAGAAGAGAGCACAATTACAGAAGACACTCTTCAGCAGCCATCAGACATGGCTTGAGCTGCTGTTTGTTGTACTACATAAGATGAATGGTAAGTTGACTGCCACACTAATTTGATAGAATACCCATTTAAAAAAATTACTTTTCCTGATGACAGTTTTAGGTTTTGTGGATTTTCATATCGCCTATCAACCATTACTAAAAATATTTGATTTATGGTATGAAGCAATTTACTGCCCTGTTCTACATTGTAGGGTGGACCATTTCAATATGGCAGGATGGACTATTCCAATATGGCTGGCATGGTACAGTGGAATATTTCAATATGGCTGTCATGGGTGGGTGGTTTGTTCCAATATGGCTGCCATGGGAAGGTGGTTTGTTCCAATATGACTGCCATGGGAGGGTAGTTTGTTCTAATATTACTGCCATGGGAGGGGGTTGGGGTTGTTCCAGTATGGCTGCCATGGGAGGTTTTTTTTTCCCAGTATGGCTGCCATGGGAGGGGGGGGGGGTTGTTCCAGTATGGCTGCCATGGGAGGGGGGTTTGTTCCAGTATGGCTGCCATGGGAGGGTGGTTTGTTCCAGTATGGCTGCCATGGGAGGGTGGTTTGTTCCAGTATGGCTGTTATTGTATGGTTAGTTGTTCAGATATGATTGCATAGTAGTGTGAGTTGATTCACTTGTTTCATTACATCATCTAGTCTGCTTTTCGTTACAGCCACTGGTAGTCGTGACAACATAGTGTGGTCATTGGCAACACAATCTGGGAGGAGATACAGTAAAGCAATCACTGAGGCATCAGCTGACCAGTGGCTAGCTAGCATGGACAATGACTACTATTGGTTTGGTGAGGCTCAGTCTGGATTAATTATTAGCTTCCAGTAATATACACGTACACAATAAATATGGTTTATTAGCTCACCTGGCCAGAACGGCCAAATGAGGTTATGCCATTGTGAGAGTCCGTCATCCGTCCATCATCTGTCTGTCTCTCCATCCATCCATCAGCTTTAAAATGCTACTGCTCATTAACCGTGTGTCGGATTTCAACATAATTTGGCTGGAAGGACCCTAGGCTTTAGAATTTATGTACAGAACTTTGATTAGTCAATTTTCTTGTGTGAGAATCTTAGATTTTATGAAAGGTTTACTGAAAATTGTCAAAATGTTTCTTTAGCTGCGTGACAGATTTCAACAAAATGTGGCTAGAATGACCCTATTATGGCAGGCTCCAGAACTGCTATTCAGAATGACCCTATCATGGAAGGCCCCAGAACTTCTATTCAGAATTTTGCTTGGTCAATGAAACTCATTGATTTTCTGAAAAATTAACAGGAAATGTTCACATCTTTTTAACCGCTTGGTGGATTTTATCTAAATTTGGCTGGAAGGATGCTATCGCGCTAAGCTCTAGATAATCTATTCAGAATTTTGTTTTATCGATTTGGTGGCCATTTTGGATTTTTAGAAAATTTTCTTGAACCATTTAGAACATTACTCCTTAATTAGTGTCCCAATTTCAATGAAACTTGGGTGTGACGATCTTATGGCGGTAAACAAGAATTTTGATTGGTCAATTTATTTGTTGGCTATCTTGTATGTTTCAAAAATTATCCATCATGTGTATTTAAATGCAAATGGTGTCAAAGCTAGTGGTCTAGGTGAGTGCCCTTAGGCCTCTTCTTTGTTCATGAAAACTCACAAAACTGCACGTTGAAATTTAGCAAATTTCATAGGACACTAAAGACGATTACAAATTTTTTCAAAAGAAATTCATATGTGAAAAAATGGCTATCATGAATCAAATAAAATTTTGCGTCTGATGGTCATATTGGATTTTGTATTAGCTCACCAGGCCAGAATCTTTGCAAAAGAATGGGAAGCTTCAAACAAATTTTTTTAAAGAATCATTCTGCCGCTTTCAGCTATATTTGGAAGGAAGCATCTTTGGGACATGGGGATCCAAGGTTGACTTTGTTCAAATGGAGCTGATTGGTCAACTGCCATTTGCCAAATTTGACTTTGTTCAAATGAAGCTGATTGGTCAACTTGGCCAGTTGGTGTCTTTGACATTGCACTGTCTAGAAACACATTTAACCCTCATATCAGGCAAAAACGCCTTATGCAGTGTTCTTGAGAAATGTACATTTGCAGACCAAGAGAAGACTATTTTAGTATAGTCTTTTCTTGGTCTGCAAATGGACATTTTCTATGAGAAAACTGAAAATTTAAATTAAAATTTTTAAATTTTAATTTCAAATTTGAGGCCTAGCGGGTTTTAAACATCTCCAAAATGCTTGTCGGTTTGCGTTGAAACTAAAGAAATTTCTAGGCTAAGATCTGACCAATGCTTGGTCAAGAGAACCTCATAGGTCAATTTATATGATGGTGGACACCTGGGATGACACCTGTGTAAGACCTGACCGATGCTTGGTCAAGAGAACCTGGGATGACAATACAACCTCCTCAGGAACTGCTAAAGAGATTTGGCCCTAAATTTTAAAATAGGATTATGGACTTGGGGTCTTGTAAGTTTGTTTTTCGAAAATTGGTTTGATGAAAAAACTTGGCGACCATCCACTAATCAAAATTGAACATATTTAGATTTCAATTTATTTGTCTGGTGGTGGTGTCTGATTTTGCTTATGGTAGTGGGAGGTTGCTCTCCCCTTTTAGGCCCCTCCTTAATCTTAAATTACCCAATGTGCTTCCCCGTGTAGCCCATTCTATGGACTATATATTATGCTTGTCTAAGTTAGAACCTGTCCACTCATACATGTATATGCTTTGCTAACAGTCATGACGGTAATATTGGTTCATCGATGTTTAATTTGTAGGACACATAAGTTCCAAGCTTGGAAGATTGGCTTATGGGAACAAATGTTATGATGTGGCTGTGAGTCTATTTACGGTGTCTCGAGATCAGCTCACCTGTTGGTGCCAGTGTTCTGATGAGGCGCAGAGAGCCACAAGACAGGTACGTTTAGATTAACACCTTCACGCACAGGCGCACATGTACAACCACACTCACACACACGCCCACACACCAACGCATCCACCCATGCATGAATGCACACACCCACATGCACACCCACACATGCACACCCACACAGGCATGCACGCATGTTATTAAGCTTGGTATATGGATACATCATAGCCTAAAGGTGTGTCGTGGGCCATGCAGGCCTCTCCTCTATGATGCTTTTCAGGGTGGTGCAGGCCTCTGATGCTTTTCAGGGTGGCACAGGCCTCTCCTCTATGATGCTTTTCAGGGTGATGCAGGCCTCCCCTCTATGATGCTTTTCAGGGTGGTGCAGGCCTCTCCTCTAGGATGTTTTTCAGAGTGGTGCAGGCCTCTCCTCTATGATGCTTTTCAGGGTGGTGCAGGCCTCTCCTCTATGATGCTTTTCAGGGTGGCGCAGGCCTCTATAATGCTTTTCTGGGTCGTGCAGGCCTCTATGATGCTTTTCATGGTGGTGCAGGCCTCTGATGCTTTTCAGGGCCATGCAGGCCTCTCCTCTATGATGCTTTTCAGGGTGGTGCAGGCCTCTGATGCTTTTCATGGTGGTGCAGGCCTCTCCTCTATGATGCTTTTCATGGTGGTGCAGGTGAAATATGTAAACATGGGGGGGGGGAGCTAATGACGGAATTTTATTGTTACAGGAAAAGGAGAAGGTGGCTGAGGAGGAGAGAAGAGCGAAGAGAGAGGTGTCGGGTAAGAAGGGTAAGAGGAAGGCCTCGTCCTCTGCGGATATGGAGGCCTTCCGAGTTGAGATGTTGGGAGAGATGAAGAGGACAATCAAGGATTTGGTTCCAGAGTTGCTCCGTGGCATGCTTCCTGGACCAAATCTTTTGTTGTCCTCTTCATCTGCTTCGGAGCAGGTAATCCCCGCCTCTGAATCAGGTTTCCTTAGGACCCTACCAGTTTTCGAGCAAGATTCAGAGGGTGCCCCATTAGAGGGGCGGTCCAGGACACTGGCAGCAGGCTTGCCGTGCCGGTGATCCATGGACGGTTGTCGCTGGTGCCTGCTTATCAGGCCAGGATTTTCCACACACCGCAGGTACCAGTTCCTCCTATGGTACCTTTCCTGGCCAGTCCGGGTTAGCATTCTTCGCTGACCCGGAGTCTAATCTTTCTGGCCAGGATGAAGAGGATTATCTGCTGGGTTCTGCTTCTGATGCCGTGTCCATGGACATTGACGTCTGTGCACCCCTCGGGGAATACAGGCAACATTATCCATGGTTCTACTCACGCAGGAGTAGGGTTCACAGCACAGAAGGTGGCCCGGGTTGGATCTGATGGCCAGGTCTACCGCATACCTCGGCTTGCCGAGAGTGTAGCAGGTGCTGGTCAGGGCCGTGGTGTGGCGATAAGCGCCCCACGCAATACCACGGCGCCTACTCCTGGTCAAGCCAGTCAGTTTAGTATGCCTGCTCTTTCAGGCCCGCAATTTTTTTCTGGCTTGCCAGCAGTGTCGGGTTATCCAGCCTCATGCACGCCTGCGAACGCTCAGGAGGAAGACGAAGGCCCTCGTCTTGTAGAGCTTTCACAGGTAGCCACAGAGGAGGACTGGTCAGACACTTGTCAGTGGCTTATAAGCGTCAGGCCAGACCTGCCTGTGGAACAGTCGGCCAGCCAATGGGATCACCGCCCGTGGTTGGCAGGTAGATCGGCTGTTAGCGCAATGCCATCACTGCCGCTGGCGGAACATATTGTAGATATGTTCACAGCAGCAGAGACGTCCATCAAGGCGCATGGACATCTCGCGAAGGCCCCTCGTGAGGTGGTAGATGTGGTACCTAAGCCGAGCGTGGATGACCATGCAGCGTTAGGTGAGGACACGCGGCCAGGCTCCCGGTCTGACACGGGAGCACTGTGCTCGAATGCTTTGCATTCAGCAAATATCGCATTATGCGATGCGGAGGAGATTGCGAGAGCATCTATTGCAGCGCTTTCTCATGTCTCCCAGCTGTTACAGGGGGTAGTAACGGCATCCGCGTAGTGCCAGCCTAGCCTGGTAACGGTCCAGAGAGCCATCCAGGATGGAATCAACCTGGCTCTGGATTGTTTAACCCGGGCTGTGACCAGGAGTGTCCAGGCGCGGCGCACGTGTGCTCTAGACAACCTGTGCCCATCTCAGGACCTTGCTGCGTATGCCTATGGCAGGTCCTGGTCTTTTTGGAGGTGAGGGATGTAGGCACCTCCAGGAGATGGTCACTCTGGTCAATAACCAGAGGGCTCTGTGCGAGCAATTTGAGGTGCTCCGCAGAGAGCGCGTTTGTGCAGCAGCCCCTGCGTATCATCCCCTGTAGGCTCGAGGTGGCGGTGGCCAGGTCAGAGGCCAGCCACCAATGCAGCCTCGGCCACGCGCGATTCGGCCAGCAGCGAGGGGGCACAGGCTCCTCCGGCGCAGCCAGCCAGGCAGCTGGCGCTGGTCGTGGCGCACGAGGATCTGGTTATGGTAATCATGCCTGATGGGTCGGTTATCACGGTGAGAACCACTCCGGTGCTTCTGGCCAAGGAGACAGTGCCACTCTTGCACTCCTTACATCCACCTCTCTCCCTAGGTGGTCCAGTGGGAGGCCGATTGGCCCACCACAAGCAAGAGTGGGAACGGTTGACTCAGGACCGTTTAGTCTTGCGATGGCTTTCAGTCGGGTATCATCCTGATTGGATAACAGGTCCTCCATCGCGACTGTCTCTGGTGCCAGTCTGGACTCAAATTTCAGGAGATTCAGATCAACGGTTGTGTATAGAGGAAGAGATATATTCCCTCATACAAAAAGGAGCAATTCAACCGGCGCAAAAATGTCCAGGCTTCTATTCAACCGTGTTCCTAGTATCAAAGAGCACTGGAGGGTGGAGACCAATTCTCAACCTCAAGCCATTGAACAAGTTCATAGACACACCCAGTTTCAAAATGGAGACAGTGAAATCGGTGTTGGAAGGGTTAGAGAAGGGAATGTGGACAGCTTCAATAGATTTGAAGGATGCTTATTTCCCCATTCCTATAGCGAGGAGTTTCCGTCGCTTCCTGAGATTCGCATTCCAGGGCAGACAGTGGGAATTCAGGGCATTACCCTTCGGAATTTCTACGGCTCCTCGGGTCTTCACCAGGGTGGTCCTTGCGATAACAGCATACCTCCGCAGGAGAAGCATAGCAGTCCACACATACATAGACGACTGGCTGTTAAAAGCACACAACCAGGAAAGTTTATCAGCAAATCTGGATAGTTTTGAAAACTCTCACAGACTTAGGCTGGGTAATCAATTTTCAAAAATCAGAGCTGACTCCATCCCAGAAGTTTGTTTACCTGGGAATGTTCTTCGATCTAGAGATAGGATATGTTTATCCTACTCAGGAGAGGGTTCAGATACTCATCTCAGTAATACAGTCAGTGTGCAACAGTCGTCATGTCCTGGCACAGGTTTACCTGAGAATGCTGGGGTTGATGGTTTCTCTGGAACCAGTCATTCCTCAGGCGGCCTTATGCAGGCGACCGATCCAGTTATTTCTCATGATGCAATGGACTCAGAGTACAGGTTCACTGGACTCAAACGTGTCAGTGCTGGAGCCTCTAATTCACCACCTACAATGGTGGTTGAAGACAGAATCTCCTAGCGGGGGTGATGCTAACCCCTCCTCACCCTCAGTTAGCGATGTATACAGATGCAGCGATGGAGGGGTGGGGAGCTTGCCTGGAAGAATCCACGATATCAGGGCTTTGAAATCTGGAACAGTCAATAGAACATATAAATCTACTGGAATTACGAGCAGTAGTCCTGGGCCTGGAACATTTCTTACAGAAAGTTCAGGGCAAGAGTGTTCTAATTCGATCAGACAACTCAACAGTAGTGACTTAAATAAACCGCCAGGGCGGAACGAAGTCGCCCAGTCTCTGTATGATGACATGGAAACTGCTTTGCTGGTGCATGAATCACAGGATTACCTTGAAAGCAGTTCATATTCCGGGAAGGTTAAATCTGTTAGCAGACTCATTGAGCCGAAGGATGAGTGTTTTACCTATGGAATGGCAACTGAATCAATGCGTGGCGCATCGTCTGTTCAACCACTGGGGGAAACCCAACATAGATTTATTCGCAGCGAAGACGACGACGTATGTCTCTCCGATTCCAGATCCGAGCGCTATCGCAACAGATGCGCTAGCTATCAGCTGGGTGGGAATGTATGCATACGCATTCCCTCCAGCAATCCTGATTCCAAAAATTCTTCAGAAAGTCAGATATGATGAGTGCCAAGTGCTTCTGATCGCCCCAAATTGGCCAAGCCGATCATGGTATACGGATCTGCTGGACCTTCTGGTCTGCAATCCGGTTCCTCTGCCTCTGATGGACAATATTATCTTCCAGGGCAAGGCTCTTCACAGCAATCCGTCAATGTTCAGATTTACTGCGTGGATGTTGTCAAGGAATCTAGAATTAAGGAGGGCTTCTCTGAGCAAGCAGCCATGTTTATGGCAAAAGCCAGAAGGGGGTCAACCTCCAGAGCATATAATTATAAAATCAACAGATTTGCAGAGTGGTGCTCAAAAAGATGTATTGATCCAATGGCTTCATCTATTCAGGTAGTAGCTGATTTCCTCTGTCACCTGTATGATGCCTATAGCCTCAAGCCTAACTCTATTGCTGGTTATAAATCAGCTTTAATGTCAGTTATCCCTTGCTTGGCTAATAGGGGAAGTGATGAAGTAAGTACATTAAATACTTTAATTAAGGGCATGGGCAATCTAAGACCAAGGAATCCCCCAGTGATTCCGTCTTGGAGTTTATCGCTAGTGCTTCAGGTACTAGGTGATAAGCCTTTTGAACTACTTAGTTCCATTTCTATGAAAATGTTGACACTTAAAACTGTATTTTTAATTACTGCGGCCTCGGCTAGGCGTAGACGTGAAATTCATGCCTTATCAGCCGAGGCAGACCGTTTTGTGGTTACAGGGGAAGGCCTTAAGCTTCTTCCTAGGATTAATTTCATGGCTAAGAATCAGTCTGAAATATCCAGGTCAACCTATTTTTTTGCCGGCTTTGACTAGATATGATCCTAATTCAAAAACATGGTGTCGAGTCCGAGCATTAAACCGGTACAAACAACGTACTCAGGAATGGCGGACGGACCCAACAGCGTTATGGGTGTCGTATATTGAACCCCATGGCAGGGTGTCTTAGGACACCATTTCCAGGTGGATTGTAGAGTGTATTCAATTTTGTCATAAATCTGCCACAGGTAAACAAGTTGGCATAGCCAAGGCTCACAGTGTCCGGGGCGTAGTGGCTTCCACTGCCCTGTTTAATGGGGTCCCTGTGGATGACATTATGTCCGTAGCTCAGTGGTACTGTGAGTCAAGTTTTACAGACCATTACCTCCATGACACCTCGAATCCTCTCGCCTTATCGATTTAGAAAAAATACTTTAGGTGTACATATTTGATGCGGTTTCCTCATTTTTTATATATTTCACAATTAATCAATGGAACAACCACTTATTTGGACTGCATCAGTCTTCACCAATGGGGAGATGATGACAGCAGCCAAACTTAACAAGGTCAGTCTTGTTTATGTGTTGTTCATTGTTAATTATATGGTGATGGTATGTGTTTTATGTGTGGTTCATTATTGAGAGTATACGAAAATGAAGCCTTTTCATTTAATGTCCTATAGTACATGGCACTTGTACGTGGAGAGCGTATGGGACATTGAGGTCATTCAGTCTTTCTCCCAAGAAGATGGGGGGAGGGGGGGAGCGCATATGACATATGGTCATCTCTCAATCATCGGTTGTGGTAGCCGATGTTCAAATCTATTCCTGATTGTATTTCCACACAATTTCAGAAGTTTCAGTGCCTTTAACGCAGAAGAGCGCATAGGGAAGAGCTGGTCTTTTGACCTCGCCTCCCTCCCGCCGAATTCCCTGACGAATTCTGGCAATATCAAAGAGTATTAGGGAGGTAAGTATACTCGTGAAGTGAAATAAATGAAATCACGGATTTCTTTTTTCACGAGAGAGTTGATACTTACCTCCCTAATACGGACCTGGCCTCTCCGTCCCACTGAGGCTCGGTCTTCAGGCTCTTGTAAAGTTGCATAGTGTTAGCCAATAAATTAGTCAGAGGAAGTACTAGTCTGCCCATGCGCGGTGGAAGGGCTGGCATCTGCCTGACTGTCTTCTGACTACCTGCCCAGTAGGGGCACCTTACCTTTTTAATCTGAGTGTTTTATTGAGTGAAAGCCGAGATTTAGCAATATCAAAGAGTATTAGGTAGGTAAGTATCAACTCTTGTGAAAAAAGAAATCTGTGATTTCGTATATTCACACTCATGCTCCATCCAGACAAACGTCTACTCCCCTGGCTTTCACACTCATGCTCCATCCAGACAAATTTCTACTCCCTGTGCTTTTACACTCATGCTCCATCCAGACAAACCTCTACTCCCCTGGCTTTCAGCCTCATGCTCAATCCAGACAAACTTATACTCCCCTTGCTTTCACACTCATGCTCCATCCAGACACATTTTTACTCCCCTTGCTTTCACACTCATGCTCCATCCAGACAAACTTATACTCCCCTGGCTTTCACACTCATGCTCCATCCAGACAAACCTCTACTCCCCTTGCTTTCACACTCATGCTCAATCCAGACCAACCTCTACTCCCCTGGCTTTCAGCCTCATGCTCAATCCAGACAAACTTATACTCCCCTTGCTTTCACACTCATGCTCCATCCAGACACATTTTTACTCCCCTTGCTTTCACACTCATGCTCCATCCAGACAAACTTCTACTCCCCTGACTTTCACACTCATGCTCCATCCAGACAAACCTCTACTCCCCTTGCTTTCAGCCTCATGCTCTATCCAGACAAACCTCTACTCCCCTTGCTTTCAGCCTCATGCTCAATCCAGACAAATGTTTATTGGCATCCCCTCTTATTCACACAGGTGCAGCTATGGAAGGTTTATGAGAGTCTCTCCGAGTGTCAGAGAAATATCGGCAAACATGACGGTGCCATGGTGACGTTAATGCAAGCCGCTGTGTTTATAGATATGTGTCATGTGACTAGCCTTGCTGAGCAGTGGGTGCGGGTAAAGAAGGACTCTTTACGGAGCTGCGATGAAGAGACAAAGCAAAGTATCCTGAGGCTAACACTGAAGCAATCGTTGAAGCTTTGCAATGCTCATATAGACATGGTTAAGCTTGTAGCGTTTTATGAGGCAGAGTTGTTACTGTACAATAATAGCAGGTAATGTAATCATGTGTCATTTTTTATGAGATATGCTTCAGAATTATTCTGCTTTCGCAAGTAGCTTGGAAAATCTGTACACATTATCGAAATCCCAGACACTCAGTCTTTAAAATGTATGTTTACTGTTTTCTGTGCCTGTATTAGTAGAAACATGCTACAGCTGCAATCAGTCCTTCACTTTTGACCACTGTGTCTTGTCCTTAGCCGAATCATTAGCTTCATCAGGTCCATTCTTTTTCTGAGTGTACCGAGTCTTACTTTCTTGATGTCACTCACAGCACACTTAGCATATTTATGCAGTGATGTCCTCTCCTGGCTTTGTATCTGCTGGCTTCCAGTAGGGCGAATTCCAAGGCTCTCTGTGCTGGTGTGTCTTCTGGCATCCTTAACACATGGCCGAACATGGACCATCTTTGCTGGGCGACTTTTACAGACAGCAGCACTGTATTACACATCTTGTATAGTGCATCATTGGCTATTATGCTGTCTGGCCATCAGTGTCCAGTGATTGTGTGGAGGTGTTTGCGGTGGCAGGCATCAAGTTTGTCTGGAGCTGCCTTCGGAGTTGCCCAGCTGATACAGTTATTCAGCATCAAGGATACATATTTAAAATGTATGCATATGAAAATTTAACATTTTGCTATTTTGAGAAAGTATTGAAAATTTGAAATATTTGTATATTTACTGCAATTCCAGTATGTGTGTGTGTGTGTGTGTGTGTGTGTGTGTGTGTGTGTGTGTGTGTGTGTGTACTGTGTTCTGTGGCTCGAGTGATTGACACATCTACATGTAGAGACAACTTCTGCAAGTACTTCACACATCTACATGTAGAGACAACTTCTGCAAGTACTTCACACAGCTACATGTAGAGACAACTTCTGCAAGTACTTCACACATCTACATGTAGAGGCAAGTATGTCACACATCTACATGTAGAGACAACTTCTGCAAGTACGTCACACATTTACATGTAGAGACAACTTCTGCAAGTACGTCAAACATCTACATGTAGAGACAACTTCTGCAAGTACTTCACACATCTATATGTAGAGACAACTTCTGCAAGTACGTCACACATCTACATGTAGAGACAACTTCTGCAAGTACGTCACACATCTATATGTAGAGACAACTTCTGCAAGTACTTCACACATCTACATGTAGAGACAACTTCTGCAAGTACTTCACACATCTACATGTAGAGACAACTTCTGCAAGTACTTCACACATCTATATGTAGAGACAACTTCTGCAAGTACGTCACACATCTACATGTAGAGACAACTTCTGCAAGTACGTCACACATCTACATGTAGAGACAACATCTGCAAGTACTTCACACATCTACATGTAGAGACAACTTCTGCAAGTACTTCACACATCTACATGTAGAGACAACTTCTGCAAGTACTTCACACATCTATATGTAGAGACAACTTCTGCAAGTCCTTCACACATCTACATGTAGAGACAACTTCTGCAAGTACTTCACACATCTATATGTAGAGACAACTTCTGGAAGTACTTCACACATCTATATGTAGAGACAACTTCTGCAAGTACTTCACACATCTACATGTAGAGACAACTTCTGCAAGTACATCACACATCTACATGTAGAGACAACTTCTTCAATTACTGCAATTCCAGTATGTATGTGTACTTTGTTCTCTGGCTGGAGTAGATTGAAATCATCCCCCACCTGCAATCAGTCCTAGAGAGCGCCACTGCACAAACCTGTGCTACATACTGATCTAAAAGAAGCCGCACTGAGTACTCTTACCCGCTAAGTGTACTATGTACTGATCTAAAAGAAGCTGGACTGAGTACTCTTACACGCTAAGTGTGCTACGTACTGATCTAAACGAAGCCGGACTGAGTACTCTTACACGCTAAGTGTACTATGTACTGATCTAAACGAAGCTGGACTGAGTACTCTTACCCGCAAAGTGTGCTACGTACTGATTTAAAAGAAGCCAGACTGAGTACTCTTACATGCTAAGTGTGCTACGTACCAATGTAAAAGAAGTTGGACTGAGTACTTTTACCTGATAAGTGTGCTATGTACTGATCTAAAAGAAGCCGGAATAAGTACTCTTACCTGCTAAGTGTGCTATGTACTGATCTAAAAAAAAGCTGGACTGAGAACTCTTGTTTGCAGAGGTTTACTGTGTCTAAGCATTATGTATCTCTTGTTTGCAGGGGTCTGACTGTGTCTAAGCATTATGTATCTCTTGTTTGTAGGGGTATCATTGTGTCTAAGTACTATGTATCACTTGTTTGTAGGGGTTTGACTGTGGCTAAAGATTGTGTCTCTTGTTTGTAGGGGTTTCATTGTGTCTACGTGTTATGTATCGCTTGTTTGTAGGGGTCTCATTGTGTCTAAGCATTATGTATCGCTTGTTTGTAGGGGTCTCATTGTGTCTAAGCATTATGTATCTCTTGTATGTAGGGGTCTCATTGTGTCTAAGTATTATGTATCTCTTGTTTGCAGGGATCTGACTGTGTCTAAGCATTATGTATCCCTTGTTTGTAGGGGTCTCATTGTATCTAGTATTATGTATCTCTTGTTTGTAGGGGTTTGACTGGCTAAAGATTGTGTCTCTTGTTTGTAGGGGTTTGACTGTGGCTAAAGATTGTGTCTCTTATTTGCAGGGGTTTGACTGTGGCTAAAGATTGTGTCTCTTGCTTGTAGGGGTCTGATTGTGTCTAAGTATTGTGTATCTCTTGTTTGTAGGGGTCTGACTGTATCTAAGTATTATGTATCTCTTGCTTGTAGGGCTCTGACTGTGTCTAAGTATTATGTACCTCTTGCTTGCAGGGATCTGACTGTGTCTAAGCAATATGTATCTCTTGCTTGTAGGGGCTCTGACTTTTCACATCAAGAGTATACTAATACTCTATGATATTTCCTAAATATCGACCTAGCTTCAATAATACTCAGAATTAAAAAGAAATTGCCCCCCTGGGCAGGTTACACAACTGACAGTCCAGCGGATGTGCAGCCCAAACTGGCACATGCGCGGGGCTGACTCATTCTCTTCTTAAAATATTGACCTGCCATTGCAACATGCTTTCTAGGCTTGCTTTTGCTTTCTATCTTTTTGAAGCTTTGAGTTGTTTTGCAACTTGTTTTGACTGAATATTAGTATGTCTGACACTGCCAAGTCGCCAGAGGATGCTCCCGGTCCAAGCCATCAGGTGTACTTTAGTAAATTTATTGATAAAATATTTGCGTGTTGATTCGGATGGTGTTTCCGGGATTCGCGCTAACTCGTGGATACGTCTTTATTAGGCTATCCCTTTTTGGGGGAGGCCTGTATATTAGCTAACGCATGTTGTGCTTTGTTTTTCAGACACATGAGCTGATATTTGAAGTGTATCCTTTATTTTAAACAATATTTATTCTTGGTTTCTGGGTCCTTCTAATTTATTATGATTTTGCTGAGGGAATTATTACCATAAGAAGTAATTTTTCCGCATTCTCCCCCCACCACAGGGTTTTGGACTCAGGATCAGGTATTCCGGTTGTTGTTCATCAGACTTCACTCGTCCTCAGAAGTCATCTTATGAGATTTATTTAGAAGTTTTTTGATTGAGTGTTGAGCTATTTATCTATCTTGATGGTTTGCATAGGTTCATTGTGTTTATAAAGTTCAATTACTAATGAATCTTTGTTTTGAGCTGTGAAGTCTAAAAATTCACCTCAAGTTCAAATTCTAATGTCTCCCTTGTCTTCTTAAAGAAGTATAAGAAGTTTTTAGGTTTTGTTTACCTTTTGTCAGGCTTATAGTTATTTCTATGGCTCTGGCTTATCCTTTCATTTGATGGTCACAGTTTTCCGTATGGATCTTATTAGCCTTCTGCAATTGGTTTTTTGGTTCATCATAACTAAAAACTAATTGTTTCCGTTTTGTGTCATTTCAGAGGGTAATTGAGAACAAATGCCCTTCCTGTCACCATTTCGTGAAGGCCCACTTTTTCCCTCATGACTGCACTAGGTGTAGTATGTGCGGGCCCCTTCTAAATTGCCATGTGTGTGAGTCGTGGCCGGTGGAGGTTATGACTGACTTTTTAAATCAGCAGGTGAAGGACCTGGTGGCAGAAGAGAAGAGGCATCTGGAAATAGAGTGTGGTAAGAAGAGGAAGGCATCCATGCCACACATGGAGGCGTTCCGTCTTGAAATGATGGGAGAAATGAAGAAGACGATCATGGATCTTGTCCCGGAGTTGCTTCGCAGCTTGCTTCCCGGGTCAAGTTCGTCATTGTCTTCTTCATTTGGTCCGGGACAGAGTGTTCCCATCTCTGGGTTTGGTTCTCTTAGCAAACCAGTTTTCGTTATAGACCCAGAGACGGCTCCCGTTGGTCTGGTGCTGAGGCTTGCCTCGCCCGTGGACCCGGGAGCGAAAGCCATGGCCTCGGGCGCTCGCTTATCGAGTGCTCTAGAGCAGCCTAAGGCTAAGGGTATCAGTGCCTCACACGATACCCCTCCTGCCCAGGCCGAGCTTGATCCCTTTTCAAGCTTGGCGTCTAATCTTTCTGGGCAGGAAGAAGAGGACACTTATGGCCTGCCGATGGCCACGGGTGCCCATGGGTAACCTTTTCCATGGAACTACTTCATCGGGAGTAGGCTTCACGGCTCATTGGCTAGGCTGGCTAAGAGCTAATGGCCATCCATACCGTATCCCTTGGCTTGCCGAGAGTTACCGTGAGGAAGGCCCGGACTATGACTTCATGCATTTAGCTCCCCATGACGCCGTAGATCCGGCTCCTGGAATAGCCACGGTGCAAGCCATGCCGGCCCTTGCGGGTCCGTATGGCTTCTCTGGCTATCCAGGAGTATCTTCAGCTCCGGCCATTACCCCACCAGTGGATGTGGTTGAGGACGACGAAGGCCCTAACCTCGTCGAACATTCACAGGTGGCCACCGAGGAGGACTGGCTGGATGCTTGCCAATGGCTGGTGAGCATCAAGCCAGAGCCTGGATTCACAAAGCAGTGTAAGTTATACTTACGTCTAAAAAAAGGCGTACGTCTAGAAATGGGCGTAAATCTGTATTCACAAAGAGGTGTAGCTTACGATAA